>CM046035.1:68305575-68875575 GCA_025215565.1 Flaveria ramosissima
AGATCTAATTCATTTAACTTCAAGGTAGTATAATATGTGTTCATTTCCACTACATTGACACAATCTATTTAAAGCAACTAAAAGGCAAATTAGGTAGAAAACTGAAAATTTTAAAGCAAGGTAAAGGCAAATTAGAAAGAAAAACAGAAGTAAAAAAAGGAAGAAAAAAAAAGAGAGGAGAATAATCAGGCAACAAGAGTGAGAGTACCAGGATAGAACCTTGACCAAAGGGTTAGGGGGAAAAAAAATAACCAACCAACTCTTGTCCTTAAAACAAAATTTATATTAATAATTAGTATAAAATAGTAAAAAGGTGATAAAAAGTATACTATAGCTAGCAACGACATATGTTTTATGTATATTATAATTGAATTATATTCCTCACTATGAGTCTAGGATTGTAATATAAATTTCATTACCTTTCTTAAAAGAACATTTAAATTTACAATTTTCAGTATAGTTGTTTTTATCAAGTAGTTGTAAAACTCGTTCATTTTGTTCTTGTTAAAAAATATATTTAATAGATTGATTACTTAATAATTATTTTTAAATAAAATATTGTTGCATAGAGTGTGGCTTCTTTATTAAAATTGTTTGTTGGTAGGTTGTTGGATGTATTATTGATTTGATTTGTTTGACCAAGTTCTAGTTGTTAGGTATCCCTGATTGCATTTTGTTTTTAACGACTTAAAGAACGAAGGTTCTGAGTCCTACTTTAGATATAAAGCAATCTTAAATTCTTCTGTTTTAATAGAACATATTTATTCTTGTCATACGACCAAAGTCAATACTAATTTTAAATAGAGAACTATGGAAATTACATAAAATTTATATTAGTCTAGCATAGATAAGATGGAATCACATAAAGTTCATATTAGTCTAGCATAGATAAGATGATTATATACTATTGAAGATTGTTGATGATGAATTTTGTGCTAGAGTGTCGAAATGGAAATCTCTATTTGTGTCTATTGGTGGTCGGTCTATTCTCATCTCTTTGGTGCTTCATTTATTAAGTATTAGTTATTTCTCTCTTTTTCATGCACCTTCTAAACTCTAAAGTATTAAAATCTCTTGAAAAGATTTGATCAATTATTAGTATTATTATTATTATTTGTGGGAAGGGGTGGGGGAGGCGTGAAATGCTTCATTATAATTTGAGGCATGGGACAAAATCTTGGCATTTAAAAATGATCGTGGGATTGGTTTTGGGTCTCTTAAAGCTTTTAATTTGGTGTTACTACAAAAATGACGATAGAGATTGGTTAATGAAACCTAAAGTTTATTGTCTTAAACGATATATTCCATCTATGTTTTTAAAGTGGGAGTTCGAAGATAGACCGAGGGAACGGAGTATGGTCTAGATGTTTAAAATCTTTTTCTAAGCTAAATGATCGAGGGATTGTGCCTTTCGGCCCTTTCGTTGAATTAGTTGAGTAATGGTGTTTATTTTGATTAGTTCGCTGGTTAGATGATTCCCTATTAGTTTTGAAATTTCTTAGTGTGTTCACTCTTAAGCTCTGTAAAAAGTGCTTGTGAGTCAAAGGGTACGTTCAGGGTAGCAATTAGGCTTGGCATCGCCAATTAGATCGGGTGAAGAAGATGTTTAATTTCGTGGTCTTCTATCTTCTTTTGGACCATATTTAGTTAGATCATAGTGTAGAAAAATGGGTTTGAGAGCTTAATGGGGGTTCAAGAATATTTGGTAAAGATGATAGAAAGGTTATTGATAGTTACCTCCTTCCTATTGGTTTTGGTTTGCAACTAAAGAGATAGAATAGGTATATCACGCGGAAGGTCAAGAGGGTTTTTAACAATAAACTTTTAACTATTGTAAACTTGAATTATAAAGGTTTGGATGTCTCGTCTATATTGTGTTTTATTGTGATGTTGATTCTAAGTCGGTTGTGCAATTTTTTTGGTCATTTTAATAAATTGTCAACGATATTGCGTCTTATTGTGTGTGCGTTCTTTGTGACATGATGGATTATATGGAACTTCAATATGATATCGGTAGAAATTCCAAGGGTTGTGCTTTCAATTTTTATGATATCATGTGTTATTATTATTTTTTTGGTTCTCGACTAGGAACCGTAATTGTATCCTGACTTGAAACGAGTGACTCAAAAACACGATGTTACTCTTATAGCATGTATTTTTGTCGGCTAGTTTCTTGTTCGTCATCCTTTAATAATATTATTGCGATCTTTTAACAAAAAATGAGATGGCTATGTAATTGTTACTTCATTCTCTATTTTTATCTATGTGTGCTTATTGATTAAACTAGGTTAAACTAAACCTCAATTGTTTAGAATTTTAGTTTTACTTTCCTGGAACCATGCATTTTTGGGTGGTTGGGATCCTATAAGGTTCGATATAAGTTTAATTTTATTCATTGTCTTCTCGTTTTCAAAAATTCATTGAAGTTGAAATTTAAATTTAAATTTAACCGGTCTGTTATATAATAAAGATTTTAAAAAATTAAATAAAATATGAATCTTTTGTTATAATAATTTCTTAGAACTTATTAAATCATAAAAAACTCAATTATATTTATCTAAAAATATTTTCTATATTTATTAAATCTTTATTATTTGTTATCTATAATTCTTACATGTTTATTGTTTCTTATTTAACAATCAATGATAACATTTAACATACAAATCTTTATATAAAATGATGACTTACAACATGTTTGATTTATTCAACCCGTATAATATATGAATTATTAACATAGTGAATAATAAATAAAAAAATTATGAACTAGGTTAATGTTGGTGATATAATATGAGAATATTTCCGCCTTTTAGCTAGGAAGACTAAAACTAAAAACTTTTAATCTTAAAATTTTAAAAATAAATATTAAGCAACTTTGTTCAAAAGAATATTAAGAAACCTTTGGTTTAGATCGTAAAAGCGTGTGAAGTGCGAACGGCAAAGGTCTATGAAAATCAAAACAATAGTAACTTTTGATCTTGTTTTTTTTAACAACCTAATATGCTCTTAGTTTTACACTATTGTCGAAAACATGACTTAAACCGTCAAACTCAAAAGGAAGGGCATCGTTTTGCAAACGAAGATAACATAAAGACTATATGCCCTTTAGTATCTACAATTTATTTACTTATTTGTTTTAATGGCTAATCTGGAATTTAGTATCTTCGTAATTTCAAGATTCTTTGGTTTTTATTCTCTTCTATTTATGGGTTCAAATTATATAGTATAGAATAACGAATCTCCAAAAAAACATGTTCAAAATTAGTTAATGTTTTTAAAGCTGTTAATGAATAGCCTCTTATGCCGTTTACCATTCTAAATATTCAGATCAAAATAACTCAATTTATTGTTAAAATAATCAGGATGACAAGCCGTTTTATAATTTTTCTCAACTAAATGATGATGTATATATGTCTGATCAAGCACTTAAAAAGAGTTCAGATCTTTGTTAATGGGTATTATTGTAATGGATGGTTTGATAAACTTTATCTTCGTATTAATTTTCTCTTTATTTATTTATTTATAAAATAAAAAACTAGATTATAATTTCATGTATCTAAGTTAAATAAAAATAGAATAAAATTGTTATTAGTAAAGATTTAAAAAATATGAAAGATATATTTTACGTAACTAATAAAACTAAAAAAAATAGAAACGTGAAAAAAAGAAAACAAAGTTAGAGCAATCTAATCCTCATCCATACGTGACCCTGTCTTATCTCTATAATTTAAAAGAAAATTAAAGAAATTCATCAAAATTATTTTTAATTGAATAATGAGGCTTTAACAAATTTTAAAAATAATTTTAATTTTTTGTAAAGTTTAAAGATGACATGATGAGGATAAAGAACCGGATGTGAATGCGTTAATAATTGTGAAGCTTAGACGATTAAAGTTAACTATCCTATTTAATTTTAATTTGCTCCATGTGGTTTTATAAAAATAACTATTTTTCTTTAAAAATTTAAAGACATTAGTTTCAGTATAAAAGTTTAATCATTTGTTTCAATTTTAGTCTAAACAATTTTATTTTTTATTCAAGTTGGAACAATAGTAAAACTTTTGAATTAAAATTGAAATAACTTATCAATTTTTAAAGGTAATTAATGTTTTTTAATATTTTAAATTTTAATGGTAAAAAGTTAATGTTTTAAATATCTCGAAGGGAAATGAAGAATTTAAATCTAATTATTATTTCCTAAAGATATAGATTTTGAAAGTAATTTAATTTTAAACCGACAAAATATATGGAAGCTGGTCATGATGGCTGCACAATCACATCCACCAAAATAAAAAGATTATATAGAGAGAAACTGCGCAGCCAATTTCCTTCTTCCTTTTATTATAAAAGTAAAATCTAATTATTGCTTCTTAAATAAAATAAGAAAAAAATTGCAAATGGGTAGCCCTAAAACCCATGTATATAAACCATGATCAAACAAACCAAACCACCACGTCAATCACTCACACCCCATCTCTCTCAAAATATCAAACCTTTGAAACCTCTACTGAATCTTAAATCGGTTTTCAAAGCCCCCACCTTTTTAAAAAAATCATCCATCTGTTTCATCACTCTGCAACTAACTGTAGAAAAAGGTTAAAGATGGCGGATGACGGTGGTCGTTCGGCGGAGGTGGTGATCAGAGAATACAACCCTAAAACCGACGGTGAACGAGTGGCACAAGTTGAAAGCAGCTGTGAAGTTGGCCCCAATGGCGAACTATCACTTTACACCGATCTTTTGGGTGATCCCATTTGCAGAATTCGAAACTCACCTGCTTATCTAATGCTGGTATGTATATATACATATCATATGATATATCAATTTGCTTCATTACTGTATTCTGATCGTTAGTTAGTTTTTGTATGCATGAAGCGAATGATTGAAATGGGATTAATTGCAGGTGGCGGAGATGGTGGTTACCGGCGGCGATGCGACGGAGGAGAGGAGGGAGATAGTGGGGATGATAAGGGGTTGCATAAAAACTGTTACTTGTGGTACAAAATACTCCCGGAGTAAATCCGGTGATTCTCCGGTACCCCTACCGGTTTACACTAAACTTGCATACATCTTGGGCCTTAGGGTGTCTCCGTTTCGCCGGTAAATACATTCTCCGGCGACTTATTCTCATCGGAAAATAATAAAAATACAAACTTGATCAGACCCATGTTTACAACATTAAAGATTTGTTATGTTTTCTTGAAATTTACAGGAGAATGGGGATCGGATTGAAGCTTGTTCGGAGAATGGAACAATGGTTCGGGGATAACGGTGCGGAGTACTCGTACATCGCCACCGACGACGCCAACGAGCCTTCGGTCGGTCTCTTCACCGGAAAATGTGGGTACACTAAGTTCCGAAACCCTGCGGTCCTCGTGCACCCGGTGTTCGCTCACCGGATGCCGGTCAGCAACCGCGTAAGGGTTGTGAAACTCGGCCCGTCGGAGGCCGAGTCATTGTACCGCCACCGGTTCTCGACCACCGAGTTTTTCCCGCGGGACATTGACTCGGTGCTCAACAACCCTCTTAACCTAGGCACATTCCTAGCGTTACCAAAAAGGTACATTTGGGACGGGCTGGATATATTTTTATCCAGCCCGCCTGAAAACTGGGCAGTTATGAGTGTGTGGAACTGTAAGGATGTTTTTACACTTGAAGTAAAAGGGGCGTCCAAGTTACGAAAAGGGTTCGCGAAAACGACCCGGGTGGTGGACCGGGCTTTTCCGTTCCTACGGTTACCCTCGCTGCCGAAGATATTTAGTCCATTCGGGCTCCACATGCTATACGGGGTAGGCGGTTCGGGCCCGTTGTACAAGAAGTTCGCCAAGGCTCTATTCGGGTTCGCTCATAACCTAGCCAAGGAATGCAAGTGTGGGGTGGTTGCAACCGAGTTGTCGAGTGAGGATCCGCTCAAGTTAGCAATCCCACATTGGAAAGCGTTATCGTTCACGGATTTGTGGTGTATTAAGAGACTTGGGGAAGACTACAGTGACGGGTCTGTGGGTGATTGGAGAAAGTCACAGCCTGGTTTATCCATTTTTGTTGACCCTAGAGAGTTCTAACTTTTAAGCTATAAGTATAACAATATTATTATTGTTGGTCTAGTTTACTTGTTTTTAAGGCTTTGTCTATCATTAGCTTTTTGAAGCCTTTTTTAATTAAGATTAGTTTAACTTTTTGTTCTTAATGGGTGGGTGGGGAAACAAAGGAAATGTGTTTCATGGTGGTATATGCTCATGTGGGACCTACTCTATTTTAGTAAATGGATCTAGCTTTTTCTTTTTCTATTAAGATGAATTCTCTCAAATTTTAAAAGATTATCAACGAATCGACTTTTCAACGTTTGTTATAGAAATATAGAATGTATGTAGTGTGATTTGATGAATTTATGTTGATTCAAAAACTGTTGATGTTGCGTGGAGTTTAGGTTGATATATGTGATTGATGAACACGTATATATCTTTTTTTATATATCATTCTTTCTAAAGACGAATAGATGCCTTCCCACTTACCAATTCTTTGTGGAAGATTTGAGATTGAAAAAAGAAATTTGTGTTTAATATTTGTATAGATATGATTCTTCAAAGATTATGCCTATTCCAGAATATCCCAAAACATAATTTTACTTAAGATTGTTTTTGAAAAATTATATTGGAGTAAATAATATTATTATAATGTTTGTCATTGTGTTTTAATGGGATGATTCTCCTTTTGGTGATGCTTGTTTTCTTCCTCCCTAGTCAATTGATGGGACATTTGGCTTTTTGCTGTTTTCGCATATATCTCTTATCTTGTGTCATGTGTATTATTTTTTTCTATTTTGATTCATGTAATTTTAGTTATTGTAATATTGTGAGCGGTGACACTTTTGTTTGGTTATCATTTCATTCTTTTGTTAGTGATTATGAGGTTATTTGTTGTGGTATGATTGTGACATTTAAGGTCCAAATATACAGTACAACATGCTTGTTTTAGATTTTATGAAAGATTTTTGTCATCCGTACTATATTTGTTTGTATGCAATAACAAACACGTGGACCTTAATATACATTTACATGTTTTGTAATCCATTATCCATTAGTGATGATCTAACGATATTTCTTACTAATGGCAAAGAACTTCGTGTTGTTGACAAGTTTATATTGTTGGGTTGAGAAGAACGAACTTCATGCTTGTAAAAGAGTTCATGCTGATGTAGTGTTGGTTAATGCTGATGGAAATGTTTATTAGTGTCGATAAAGATTTCAACTGTTAAAGAACAACTTTCTACCCTTGAGAACTTTCTACTGATGTAGAAATATTAATGTAATTGGATAGTTACTAATGATGTAGAAATGTTAATGCCTATGGATAGTTACTACTGATGGAACAACTTTTTATGCTAATAGAGTTGTCTCTACTTCTAAAAATCGAACTATTCATGAAAACTTCTTGTTGATAAGAAAGTTATTATGGTCAAAGAAGCGCTTAATATCATAGTAAGATCAAGATAAAGATTCACAGAAGATTATTATTATTTTGAATATACCTAGAAGTCATCTTTGTTTATTAGTTTGTAATGATTTTTTAGACTAGTTACATATCTTAGCTTAGTCCAACTTAGAATCTTTGACACAAACACACACATATATATGTTACAGTAACTTTAATGATAAAAGTGTTTTATCAACTGAATCATTTTGTAATTATAAATTGGAAATTTAATATGTTCTCGTGTTGTTGAGTTGTGAAGAAACGTTGATACAAGAGCTGGTAGACTCTTATTTGGACCAATTGGACACGAGTAAATAGAGTAGAAAGCGCCCAAACTTTATAGCATCAAAACTTAGGCTCATAGTGGAGTTACAGCCCCATAATCGGTGGATGGAAAGGTCTCTCAACGAGCCAGATCACTAGAAAACGGCCTTTGGCAGTTTGGCCAAGTTGACAGACTCGAGTTCTATCAATTAGGGTCCTAATTTTGTCAGAAAAGAACATCTCTCAAATTTTATGTCTTTAATATTTTCCTTTATTTAGCTTAAAACTTGTAAATCTATGATTCACATGATTTGCGCGTCATATATGGTCTTAGTCGGTATTCCTTTTTAGTTTTACTTTCAATTTTTTGGCAAACATGTCAAACTTAAGATTCCCCATAAAAGGGCATTTGTAACTTTTTATTAAAATTTGGTCTTTATTCTTGTTTTTGCTCTGCGTCAAGTTCATTGTATTCAAACAATGCATGTTATTGACTTATAAACAACTAACTCCCATGTATAAATAAAAACAATATGTGTATTGATCAAGCAAGCAGGTTTAGTAACTCACGACCGGTAAAGCAACATGCACAAACCATTACATACGATTTTTGACTAGGGTTATTTCGATAGACAAGTTATTTATGAAGTTCCTTTATGGGTGTAGCGGTGTAGCCGAAGGACATAAATTAATTTATTACAGCCAAAACTCTAAAAGATGGACAAAGTCACACAAGCAACATAGTAAAAATATGAATATAATAATCATTCAATAACTAATTTTAATAAAATAGATAAATATATACTATATATGTTTTATAAAGAAAAAATATGTAATTAATTTTTTAGTTTGGGTAAGTATGTAATTAATGAGTTTAAGAAGAAAAAATATGTGAATGCCCCTTATTTAATTTAAATAGAGATCGATATTAGCAAAAGTCATGGTTGCTTTTATAATTTTGCTAAGAGGAACGGCTGAGATGGGTTTTTTTAAGTTTATATTGATATTTATATTATTGAAATAAAAATGCACAAATTAAACCACCACCTTGAAACAACCAAGTAAACTTGCAAAGACGGAGAACTTGTTTTTATGTTGACTTGACTCAAATAATCATCTAATTAAACACTTTTTATATATCCTTCTAACAAATTACTCTCACCAAAGCATTTTCTATTCTTTAATCCTATCCGCGTCAACTCATCTTAGATATTAAATGTTAATCACTGACCAAGAATTTGTATTTATGTTGATTAAAAATGTCATGATTGTGATAATTGAGGTATAAGCATGTAAGTTATAGCCAATTACTCACAAGATTAGCACTTGACATTAACTAATGAAGGCCAAACATGCATAATTAACTTAAACTAATTATATATTAGTTGGGTATGAAGTATGAACACACTAATCTTGGTAAGTCTTCCAGTCTCCCCTAAATAAAGCAACTTTGTCCCCTACATGTCCAAAAGGTAGAGAACAAAGGGTTTTGGTGGATTAAAAAACTGTACAACTTTAACCTGCCTTTTCTTATTTGACTTTGGTATATAGACGAAGACAATTATAGGTCTAAATAGCTTCTCTTGTTGCCTAATCATGATTAGTTTATTTGGTCAAATGGATGAAGACAATGTGGCTTCCATATTAGTTATTATATTGCACACACCAATTACATTATTTGATCAAAAGAGAGAAAAAAGGAAAAGACGTACTAAAGATACATCACCGGCAGGCAGCATGCTATTCGCACACCAATAACATGTCACATGGGTCAAATGATCTTAAATGGACCGAATGAGATGAGATGCCCATAGTGCGACTCATAGGGCCTCTGGAATGGTTTACTTATAGTAGACATGTTTTGAAGAAACATGAGTTAGAAACGACTTGAAAGTGAGGATTTAATCTTACTCTACTATTATTATTAGTGTTGTTGTTGCTGCTACTACTACTATTATTATTACAAACTTTGCAATATAGATTAGGAAAAATATCACAAAATAGTAATTAAAATTCAAAAGCGTTCCAATTAAGTCGCTTATGCATATTTGGTCACACATTAACCGATAGAAAATGAAATGAAACTTATACTTATAAATTAGCAGTAGAACTATCAATATGCTAATTAGGGTGGTCAGGGTGTTAAGCGGGTAGAGGCTTGGGTTGGGACACTAGATTGGGAACACCCACGCTGGTCGTCATACGGGATTAAAATCGGGTTCGTGAACTCGTGAGGCAAGACGAGAGTTAGTCGTTCAACAACGGTAACACTACTGTCATATATTTGTTGGTTTATTTACAGAATAATTAACTCCTACTTTTTATACTATATACTAAACAATTTTCAATCAATTTTTTACACTAAACTAAAACACTCTTCTACGAAAATGGATCCAAGAAAAAATTCAACCTCCACCTGAAAATCTTCTAAACCAAGAGTTGGTTTGAAGCAAAATAAACTAATTCCACATCAACCGTTTCAATATACAAGAAGATAAGGGAGAAGAAGAAGAAAAAATCAATGTTATGAGGAAGAAGAATAACAAGAAGATAAGGAAGAAGAAGAGGCCCCCATTGAAAATAAAGGAAACTTCGTAAAACAAGCTTCGCGTTAGGCGTGGGCGTGGAGTGTATGCGAGGAAGAAGATTTGGCATTGGTCAAGGCTTGGGTTCATATCTGAAGGCTCTAGCGTCAGAAATCAACAAAAAGCCGACTAGCTTTAGGCTCGAGTTCTTGAGCATTTTGATATCCTAGTTGATAGGAAAAAAACCGATCCATCTATCAATTATAATTCAAAACGAAAGAATTTAAATATGAGATTAACTAGGCTCAACGAACTCTACACCCAACCGATACAACTTTAAGTTTAACAGAAGATAATCATATGCTAGCTACAAGTTCTTAAACTTCTAAGTCGTGAAGACATGAAGTATACTTGTTTATCTAAATTCAAGTCATTAAATATACACATACTACAAGAATTATTCATCAAGATATCAATTGTGCCAAGACATCAAGATGTGAATTTAATTGAGAATTGATACATGACATAAATGTTAATTGAAGATCATGATTCGGTTTAAATCATCAAAGTATAATGTGGAGAATCAATGCAAAACCGACATATGATAAATTGATCAAACAACAAATGGGGTTCGATACAAAGATTGGAAAAAAGATAACTAGAACCTGTTATACTTCCGAAGCTTATATACTTCCGAAATTTAGTTGATTTCTTCCGAAGTCTAGTTTTCTTCCGAAGTGTTATAATTTTCTTCTGAAGTGTTAGTATAATTCTTTGTATTGTATAGAATTCCTTTTTGTAACGATAGCATAGTGTAGGGATCAGTTGTGTAAATAGTTAGTTAGTACTTCTAACTACTATAAATAAGTGATGTAGTGTGTGTATTTTGATAATCTCTTAATAATACTTTGATGATCTTCATGTTCAGTTAATATCATTTGGTATCAGAGCAATTATAGGCTCTCGATCCATCGTCTTCCTCTTACGATCTTGATTCGTCGTATCCCTCTCCCGATCTCGACAAAAATTCCCCAATCTTACGCTTATTGTGTTCGACAGTAATTCCCACCCAATTCGGTTTCTTGATTCAATTCGATGGCAGACCAGAACAGACAGGTGGTCCTGAAAGACATTAGCGATCCGATTTCGTTCAAGATTCCAATCCTTACGCCGACAAACTACACCTCCTGGGCGATAAAGATGGAAGCGTTCATGGATGCCCAGGGGCTCTGGGATGCCATTGAACCACCCACCCCAGGCGCGGTGGATGCCAAGGTAGGCAAGAAGGCAAGAGTCTTCATCTTCCAGTCTTTGCTGGAGGATGTACTAATGCAGGTGGCTGCATTCAAGTCTGCGAAGGAGATATGGGGTGCCCTGAAGAAGCGTTATGTTGGCGAGGATAGGGTCAAACAGGCTCGAATTCAAACTCTAGATCGTGAGTTTGAAATGCTGTCCATGGGGGAGTCTGAGTCGATAGATGACTTTGCAGGCAAGATGGGAGAATTGGTGTCATGATATAGAGCCCTGGGGACAACCGTTGCAGCCTCTAAACAAGTGAGCAAGTTCTTGAAGGCAGCCCCTGATAGGTTCCTCCCTATTATGGCAGCCATAGAACAATTTGTCGATTTGGCAGCTATGTCCTTTGAAGATTTGGTGGGGAGGCTGAAGGCATACGAAGAAAGGTTGAAACCAGCCTCTCAAGGGAAGAACTCCTCAGGGCAGTTACTCTTGACAAAGAGTGAATGGCAAGAGAAGGCCAAGCTTGAACCCAAGATTCAGAATCCACGATCCAGTGGATGGGATAATAAAGGCAAAGGCAAAGGGAGAGGAAGGTATGCTCAGGGCAGGGGAAGCAAAACCAGCATGGAAGGTGGTGATAAAAGTACTAATGCCACCAAGAAGGACAAGAGAAACATGAGATGTTTCAATTGTGACAAATTGGGCCATTTCTCTAGTGAATGTCGGGCTCCAAGAAGAGGAGACCAGGAAGCACACTTGGCACAAACACAAGAAGATCAAGAACCAGCCCTGTTGATGGTGCAACAAGATATGGGCCTACTTGAGGAACAAAGTGTGTTTCCGAAAGATATGCCAAGTGAAGGTGACTCCTACACCTGGTATCTTGACAATGGGGCCAGCAACCACATGACTGGCATCAAAACCCACTTCACTGAACTGGATGAAGCCATTACTGGCAAGGTGAAGTTTGGGGATGGGTCAGTGGTTGTAATCAGAGGCAGGGGATCCATATGCTTTCAATGTAGCAATGGTGAACACAGAGTAGTGACAAATGTCTACTTCATACCTGCTCTGGGGAGCAATATACTTAGTTTGGGCCAGTTGGATGAAGTGGGCTGTAAAGTCTTGATGAAAGATGGCTACCTATGGGTCTATGAGAAGAGTGGAAGGACCCTGATGAAGGTAAAGAAGTCTGAAAATAGGCTGTACAAGATAAAACTCACTGTCACACCCCCCCATGTGTTTACTTACAGCCATGCAAGACCAAGCTTGGACATGGCATGCAAGGCTGGGACATTTGAGTTTTGACTCCATGAACCGTATGTCAAGGCACAATATGGTGAGGGGAATGCCCAAGATTAGCCAAAAATCACAATTATGTGAGAGTTGTCTGGTTGGCAAACATAGAAGTCAGGCCTACCCTAGTACAAGCAATTTTAGGGCAAAGACACCTCTTGAACTGGTACATGCAGATTTGTGTGGGCCAATAGACCCACCCACACCTGCAGGGAACAGATACTTCATGCTCTTGGTGGATGACTGCTCAAGATTCATGTGGGTATACTTGCTGAAGTCTAAAGATGAAGCACCAGATGCATTCAAGATTTTCAAAGCCCAAGTTCAATCAAAAACAACTTACAAGATTAAAGCCCTTAGAACAGATAGGGGAGGAGAGTTTACTTCCAAAATCTTTGAACAGCTATGTGACCCGGAGGGAATTAAAAGATACTTGACAGCCCCCTACTCTCCACAACAAAATGGGGTTGTGGAGAGGAGAAACCAGACAGTTATGGGCATGACCAGGTCTATTCTAAAGGCAATGCATATGCCTTTGGACTTCTGGGCTGAGGCTGTAAGACACTCAGTTTTTCTGCTGAATAGGAGTCCAACTAAGGCCCTAGAAGAGATCACACCATATGAAAGTTTGTTCAAAAGAAAGCCAAAGATGAAACATCTAAGGGTGTTTGGATGATAGGCACATGTAAAGATCCCCAGTCATCAAGTAAAGAAGCTAGATGATAGGAGTATCTCAATGGTGCATCTAGGCATAGAGCCTGGTTCTAAAGCTTACAGGCTCTATAACCCAGTGACTGGGAGGATAGTGGTGAGCAGGGATGTGAAGTTTGAGGAAGGAAAACCATGGGAATGGGAAAATAGTAATCCTGATGTGTCAAGCCAAAGGTATGCAACACTAGGTGTGTCCTTATGTGTACATTGTTTGAATGATGTAGCATCAACTGCTCCAACATCTGATCATTTGGATCAAAACTCTGACATGAGTACTGGGAATGAAGCTTCTCCGAATGAAGTGTTCAGTCAAGATCAGTCTAACTCTGAGTTTAGGGAAGAATTGGAGGATTCAGGGGTGCAAGTGAAGCTTATCCTATGGATGGTGCACAAAATCCCAGATCAACATATGATGATACCCCACCTAAATGTTTTACAAGCCTAAATGATGTGTTCAATAGATCAGAGGTCTTAGAACAGTTTCCTTTTGAGCCTCCTATGTTCAATGAGTCAGAGTTGTTGTTGGTAGAAGAGCCAATCAACTATGAGCAGGCTAAGATCAACCCTGAGTGGAGAAAAGCTATGCAAGATGAGATTAATAGCATAGAGAAGAATAGAACTTGGAATCTAGTTGAATGTCCAAGGGGAGTGAAACCTATAGGAGTTAAGTGGCTGTTTAAACTCAAAAGGAATGCAGAGGGAAGGGTTATCAGGAACAAAGCTAGGTTGGTTGTGAAAGGTTATGTTCAGAAGTATGGAGTTGACTATGAAGAGGTGTTTGCTCATGTTGCTAGGTTAGAAACAGTGAGGTTAATTCTAGCCTTGGCAGCTGCACATAAATGGAAGGTTCATCACTTGGATGTTAAGACAGCCTTCTTGAATGAGGATTTGAAAGAAGATGTGTATGTGACACAGCCAAAGGGTTTTGTAAAATCTGGTAAAGAAAGGTTGGTGTATAAGCTCATTAAGGCATTATATGGCCTTAAACAGACTCCAAGGGCTTGGAATGAGAAATTACATGATACCTTGGTAGAATATGGTTTTAAAAGGTGTCCACAGGAACATGCAGTGTACAATAATCAATCTGAAGATGGATCTGTGATAATAGGAGTGTATGTGGATGACTTGATAGTGACTGGTTCTAGTACAAGAATGGTTGAGGAGTTTAAAGACATGATGAAGTCTAAGTTTGGTTGACAGATCTTGGATTGTTAAACTACTACTTAGGCATAGAGGTGATACAAGAAGAAAAGGGTATATTCTTGAATCAGTCTGGGTATGCAAAGAAAATTCTGGAAGAACAAAATATGTGGGAGTGCAATTTAATCAAAGTCCCTATGGATCCAGGGTTGAAATTAGGGAAAGATGAGGATCAGGATTCTGTGGATGCTACAAAGTATAGAAGAGTTATAGGGTGTTTGAGTTATTTAACTCAAACTAGACCTGACTTAAGTTACTCTGTGGGTATAATTAGTAGATTCATGGAGTTTCCAAGAACTACTCATTGGCAAGCAGTTAAGCACATTCTGAGATACTTAAAAGGTACTATAGACCATGGTATTTGGTATGAATGTGGTAATATTGATGATTTGGTGGGTTATAGTGATAGTTCTCATGCACCTACTAAAGCTGATGGGAAGAGCACAACAGGTATGGTGTTCTACTATGGAGGAGGACCTGTTAGTTGGGTTAGTCAAAAGCAAGGAATTGTTGCTTTATCATCATGTGAGGCTGAATTTATAGCTGCTACTGCTGCTCTGCTCAGCAAGCTGTATGGTTAAGAAGTGTATTGGAAGTATTAACTAGAGTTAAGGCAGGTCCAGTTTTAATACATGTGGATAATAAGTCAGCTATTCAATTTATGAAGAATCCAGTGTTTCATGGGAGATCTAAGCACATAGATGTCAGATACCATTACATAAGGAGTTGTGTTGAAAGGAGTTTGGTAGTTGTGAAGCATATTTGTGAAGAGAAGCAAAGGGCTGATATTCTTACAAAAGCTCTTCCGAGGCTAAAATTTGCTGATATGAAAGGGCTGCTTGGAGTAGGTTCAATAAAAGAATTAAGGGGGTGATTGTTATACTTCCGAAGCTTATATACTTCCGAAGCTTATATACTTCCGAAGTTTAGTTGATTTCTTCCGAAGTCTAGTTTTCTTCCGAAGTGTTAGTATAATTCTTTGTATTGTATAGAATTCCTTTTTGTAACGATAGCATAGTGTAGGGATCAGTTGTGTAAATAGTTAGTTAGTACTTCTAACTACTATAAATAAGTGATGTAGTGTGTGTATTTTGATAACCTCTTAATAATACTTTGATGATCTTCATGTTCAGTTAATATTAGAACCTCACACAAGCAATCAAGGTGACAAACGACAAAATGAATATGATTTAGGAATGAGAATAATCGAAAACATTTTCTAAATTGATTAATCCTGAGAATTATAAAAATATAACTCTTATAACTTGGATAAACTTTTATCGAATTAAACTCTATATGGTTGACTTCTAAATAATATAACTTAATATAAATGGAATTTTTATAAAAGTAACTATGTTTACCAAAATGAAATTAATACAACCATTTTCCTCACCCTTTTACTCAAAACACTTTTAAATACTTATAAAATAGATCTTTCTCTCATTCCTTTCATATTATCATATCGATTGAGAATATCAAAGATCTAATATCGAAAGAGCAAGAAGAACAAGAAAATGAAGAACAATAAATACATATCATTTGTTACTCTTATATTGTTATTGTAACTATTGTTTGTGAGAGTTGTTACAGGAGATAACTTGAGAAATAATGAGACAATAGCATATTTAAAAGGCGGTTGCTTCCTTGTAAATGGTGAGATGAGTGTTTGTTAGAGAGGTGATCATTACCCAGCTTAATAAAACGAAGAAAGTGATAACTGTTTTGATTTAGTGTGATGAAAAAGGTTATCATTTTCTTTATAAAGTGAGACATAATGTGATCACTTCCTTTGTAAAATGATAACAAGATGATTACTTTCCTTGTAAAGTGAAACTTTGATGTACCTGAATTCTCTTTCATTCAAGAGATATTATAGTGGAGCAAACTCTCGATTATAGATCAGGTTAAGACGTAGAGTGGATTTGTTAATATCCAATTGAACCTATATAAATCGGTTGTGTATCTTTTACCCTAAATCTTTTACATACATGTATTCTCTTTCATTCAAAAGATATTCTAGTGGAACAAACTCTCAATTAAAGATCGAGTTAGGACATAAAGTGGATTTGTTAGCATCCACTTGAACATACATAAATCGGTTGTGTATCTCTTTCCCTAAATTTTCAACATACTTTTATATTTTATTATTAGCATACAACAACAAGGGATCTTTCATACATAAGTCTTCAAACATCAATTTGTTAAGTTATAAAAACTTTAATGTTTTTTTTATATTTACCCTTTTTCTAATTTTGTACATATCATTTTAAAAAGAGTTATTGGATTTTAATAATCCCAAGTTTTATTTATTGGTTGGGATTAATCCCAACTCAGTAAATGTTTACAGATACTCCCAACTTTGAGTTTATTTTATTCCAACGATCCCTTACTAACAGAGAGTTAACCCCTTTAGTTTTTTGATGACGTGGACTGTTTTTGTGGCCAAAACACTAAACAGAAAATTGAAATCTATTATCAGGTCCGTCAATTTGTAACTTCCGCACCCAAAAACCCGTCAACCTCGACCTCCTTATTTGAACCACCGAACTTGTTGGAAGTAGATTTCAGGTGATGATGGAGGTTACGCAATGGAAAATGAACCTAACTAAGACTAGGCGATGTTGGAGTTAAAAAATGGCTCAAAGTTGGCCCATTCCATCAAAAAACTAACGAGGGCTAACTACAACTAGTTTTATACTCGTCCGGTGGCCGGGTATTTTAATGTCATAATAATATAACTGTTTTTCTTTGCATTCTAAACAAACCAATGTTAATATAAGATCAAAAAAAACTCGTTTAACTAATAAGTAATACTAACTAACTACATATCTTGCAAATGAGATCCTTAAAAAATGGAATTGCATACCGAAGTGATATATCTGTTGAAAGAGGATGATAATTTTACGAAACATTTTCTGAGCTAAGACGCCTAACAATCGGTGTTTTTAGTATTAAATAACCTAAACTATTCTTTGTCGCGTCTAGTATTTGTTTCAACACATGTCATACTTGACGAGTGCTTTATAGAATTACAGTTGATTGTTTTCGTAAAGAAGATAAGCCTATACTGCTTCGAAGTAATACAGACCCTAAATAATCTTATTTTACGTTAATTCCGGTTTAAGATTCATGAAGATAATTCTCATATGCATTAAAAGCTTGAGTATGACCAGATGGCCCAATGCACAGAGAAATGACATACGACACACACTACGACAGATTCACTTGTAGTCAGCAACAAAATCAACATATGAAAAATGATGATAATATATAGCCAAAAAAAAGAAACTTAAATAAGTCAAATTAGCCCATGCTTCCATACCCCAAACATAATTTATGCCATCTAAATTTAAACACTACAAAATCATATACCTAAACTTGACACCTTCAAGATTAAAAAGGTTATTATCTGGCAAATGGATGGCTTAGTTTGGGCACATTGTCAGGAGCACAATGAATTAGATCAGGTTAGGACGGGTTGAATAAAAAACTGATCATGATGTGTCATGTCAAGGTAGGTTCGGGTCAAAACGGGTAAATATTGCAATGTTACCCACTAATGTAAATTACTCATCTGTTCAAATTGATTTCAAAAAAGGCTTTGTTTAGAAAATAAATAACCTTATTTTCACTTACCCAAACTGACATATCTTGATCTAAAAGCAAATTGCTTTTCAAAAACCCAATTTTCTTCTGATATGCAATTGTACCATGATCAACTTCCTTAGTTTGCATCATGAGCAGATTTGCAGAGGGTATCTCTATGACATGTTAAGGTTTAAAACAATTATGCAATTAAAATCAAAGTTTATTTTTTTCCTTTTCTAAGGGAGGGGGATAGAAAAATCCCATATGGAACCCGGTTTGTAGTTCTTTTACTGTATCTCCTGTATGAAGAAGTAAGCGGCCAGTTAAATTTATAATTTGTATCATTCCAAGTCATGTTTTAATATGTCCTTCACCTTCACCGATGTATTATGATGCTTTTAGTGCGATACCTTTTGGTACTGTTAGCATACCGATGGAAATTAATTTCTCATGTAACACATAACAAAAACACTAAGGATCATGAATTTCAATGATGGCATATGCAATATAAGAAAAGAGTAAAGGACATTTGAATTTGGAGAATATCTTGCGAACAAAGGGTAATCTCATGTGGATACATGGGCAAAAAACATTTATACATCAATTGTCAATAATGAAAACCACTTTGTGTAGCTTGCATGAAAGTGAGTCTTAGAGATATACAAAAAAGCATAAAACAATTGAGAATGAAATACCTTGATAAATATATTTACACTTCCACTTTTACTAACGCTTGAGAGCTGGGTCCCAATGAGACAATGAGTATACATGATGCAAGTGCTTTTTCATTTACTACAGTGGAATTCAGAACATCAATAGCCCTTGCAAATACCAAAGAAGTTAAAGTAAGGCATATACAACTTAGAACATAGTTACGATATAAGCATACAATATGCAATAATTTAAATGATATCACCACATGATTCTACGTTAAAAGAAACCCCTCAAACTCCCATTAAAAATGAACAAAAGATGCTTATATATCACTTCCATTACTAAACAAAGACTAACACAAACTACAGAATAACCAAACAATAAATAGAAGAGCAATGAAAAACACAATATCTATCACTCTATGCAATAAATCAAAATAAGACATTAAATATATTTCAAATTTTATCATTAGACACTAAATTCTTTTATGCAGCTACAAACCAAAATAAAAAAGTAAAACAGGTACTTCTGTGAAATCAAATGCTTAACAAAGAAATTAAATTAGGATTCATTTAAATTTTGAAAAAGGAAATTGTAGACTTGTTACAAATTGCTCGAACCAAAATTGTGAAACTTAGCCATTACGTATCTTTAACACTTCTTTCATTACTTGACTGTTATGTAGTGAAATGCAATTTGAAACAAAAAGCATATGAATATCATAAGAACTTTGTTAAACCAAAATAGAGGGTTAAACTCATAATATAAAGTATACCTTTTGAACTTTGGTTACAAACTCCGTTTATATTGTACAGGGCCAATGTCTTTTCTTCTTTGGCATCGATTAACTGTACTTATAAATCATCATATGGAAATCAATTAATCAAGCTGAAAAATCACTATATGGAAATCAATTAATCAAGTAGAAATGGTGATGAAATTATGATTATCAATTAACTAAAATCAATCAATTAAAACATATTTATATACCTGAGATGGGATCCATGTAACTTTGGTAAATGGCATCCATAGCAACATCTCTAAATCCTTCCACATGAGCAAACCATTGTGTTGCTGCCCAAAAAATAGTATGCTTTTTTGTTCGATAATCATATGGATACTTATCACATTCATATAATTGTGATATAAAAACAAACCAAAGTGGACTATAATACATCCAAGTAAAATTAAAAATGCACTTACTCATTTTCACATCTGATTTGTATACTTTGAACCTCCAGAAGCAGGTTATATATGGACTTCCCGATGGCTCCGCGGACGCTACTTCCAACCAAAAGGAGCTATTAATCGAAAAGCAATCCAGTAACAATCTAGAGTTGTTTCAAAATTATTGTTCGTTGCAATTAAATAGCAAAATTAGTGTTTCTCATAATGTAATTACATTACATCTGGAAACCATCACTTCCACAAACACAAACATCGGTGATAAAAAAAATATAAATGAAAAGATAAAAAGATGTACAAAGAAACAGTAAACCTTGTGAGAAGAAATTGAAGGCTTGTCATGGCTTCTAGAAAGAGAAAGTAAAAATGAGTAGGATGTCGATTCCAATCTCCCTCACATCTCCTTTCTCTGATGCAGAACAAAGTCACAAAAAGAGGCAATGGCAGTTGATAATGCATTATGTAGGATGGTCAAATTGTTGTCTTGCTAGTACCACTGAGTCATGAGTTGAATCAATGGTGGTGTGGTGGTGATTCGCCGATGGTGGCTAGCACAAAACAAAGGGAAAATCGCTTTAAATACACTGGCTTATCCTCCAAATACTGATCGACCGAAGCTTGTATCAATCACACTGATTCAATTTCAGAGTTGAATACAGAAACTGAGGCTATCATTCGAATATCTGAACCAAAATTCAATCAAATTTCGAACCTATTTTGATGCAAAGAGAAGCTTGTACAAACCCTAAACTCACAGGAATCAAAGAGGAGAGAGCAAGACGAAGATGGTCGATGGGATTCACGAGCATTCGCTATATTATCTCACACAACCATTATATAAGAATAGGTATGAGGCGGTTACGATAAAAATAACAGCAGACAATGCGGGAGAAAAAAGCGGAACAAATGTTAGGAGAGTAGGATAGAAAACCGTCTGTAACTCCTCCTCCTTTTAAGGTAACCGTCGATAACCAACATGGAACCGTCATAACCATCGAGTTTAAACGGTCAGGATTTAATTTTAGCTCGATCCAACGTCTGAGATGGGTTGTAACAGCGGTTACACTCAACGCTGGTAATATAATATATAATTAGTAAGGGATCATTGGAGGAAAATAAGTTCATAGTTAGGAGTGATTGTAAACATTTCCTGAGTTGGAATCAACCCCGGCCAATAAATGAAAGTTAGAATTATTAAAATCCAATAACCCTTTTAAAAAAGAGAGTTTGATCGACCTTGTTTCTCACTACAACACGATAATGGAGGAAGAAAGAGAATAGAAGGAAATCTTTGAAATAAGTTGGTGAAACAAAAATAAGAAAAGATGAAATAACGATGACCATTATGTAAGAACAACGGAAGGGCATTCGGCAAGACCAAATGGACCAAGATATGAAGACATTTATGAAACTGCATGACGTTGTGCCCGACTGTCCTTGCAAACAATCCTTCAACATAAATGCCACAAAGCCCGAAATGGGTTGGTCTTGTGATTTTTAGGTTTATTTTTACTTTTAGTTATTTAAATGTTATTTTTAGTTTTTAGGTTTTTTTGTTATATTTTATTTAGTTTTAGTGTAGTTTATTTTTTAGCAATTAATTGTGTTTTTATTTATTTTATATTCATTTAAATTTTATTTAAAGAAAATGTTATGATATTTTATGATAAGAAAGATGGTGTGTTTTATGATAGTTTTGGTTTTAAATGAGGTAATATGTTTTAATTGGATGGTGACTAGGGTATAGCTAACTCATAGCTATATAATCAAATCTATCTATTTTAATAAACCAATGTTTTTTGGACATATAGTGGAATTCTATACATTCTAAGGTTGATTTTCCCCCTTAAACCCATATACACATTAATCAAATCTATCTCATTTCCTTTTCTATATTTCTTTTTTTCATTATAAGGTTAATAATTTTTTTATTTCTCTATACAATCAAGTGACCTAAAAAATTCTAATATTAATTCGAATCATTTGCTTGATTTTGTTTGAGTTATTTAATTACCGGTAAATAGTTATCTTTATTATTGTTAAGTTCCTATAAGATATTAAAAGATAAGTGTTTTAAGTAAATAAACTAATTAATTATATATCTAAAATGTAAATCTTCTTATGCTAGTAATTTATTAAGATATACTAAATTATAAGATTTCAATTATATCATATTTTAGAATATAATTTTATGATTTTTAATCTTTATTATTTGTCATTTACAATTTCTTAAATATTTATTACTCTTATTTACTAATGGTTGATAATATCTAATATGCAAAATTTAAAACTAATGATTTGAAAAAGTTAGATTTAGTCCACCCATTTAATACATGGGTTCTAACCTATAGGGTATAAATTAGAGATAAATTCACTTATTACTCAATAGGATAATTAAATTCATATTGTTAGAACTTACACCTTAATTATGAAGTTAAAAACCTTTTAACAAAAATAAATTTATGTATAAACAGTTACTTAGAACACTCAATAGACCAATAACTTCTATGTTTGATTGCATCATTTATTATTCGTTTTTATAATTTTCAAATAGAAACGTAAAATGTATAAATCACACTGATGGATTGGTTACAAAATCGCATTTTGACTTTGTAATCGTTTCATTTCCTCCTCGCTTGTTACTTGCTAGTCAGTGAGTGTTTTATTTATATATATCTGCAGTTATAAAAAATGAGTGTTTTATTTATATATATTTACCATTCAATAAAACACTCAAACTCATCAGAAGACCTTACGAAATAAATAATTTATGGAAGAAAATGAAAAATGAGAAGCCCAATGAATAGAGGGAAATATAGGGGGTTAAAAGTTTTAGGTTTAAATTACAAATAATAAAGCATACTTAGGGTACAAGAGATACAACCTAAATAATAAAATTGACTAAACAGAAACAACCAATAAGAGCATTCACAACCTATTCTCCATCTATATTCATATAATTACACTAAAAATTATTTTTTTTTCTTGAGTAAATTACAAATTTTACCCTTTAAATATAATTAAAATTATGGTTTTTGCCCTTAAACTCTTATAATTACACTGAGCATCCTTTATTTGAAAACTTATCACGCTTTATGTCCTTTCAACTAACAAAAGTTAAATTTTTCTGTTAGTTTTGTGTAAATGATCATTTTGTCCTTATTGCTTAAGGACGAAATCTGTAACTTTTTACTACTCTTTTTATCTTTATGTTTTCATTTTATTTACTTTTTTAATACACTTTTTTATTTTATAATCTTAAATATTATTACTTAATTATTATTTTTGATATTTTAATAAAATATACTTTTATTAAAAATTTAACATATATATAAATTTTTGTTTATAAAATTATTTTTCTACTTTTCTAAGTGTACGAATACAAATTAGAGCGTTAAAAATAATTTTTTTTCATGTTATATAATTTAGACTAGTAATCGGTATTATTTCACTGTTGCTTTTTTATTACCATTTTGGTTTAAAAA
Source organism: Flaveria ramosissima (assembly GCA_025215565.1). Lineage (NCBI taxonomy): Eukaryota > Viridiplantae > Streptophyta > Magnoliopsida > Asterales > Asteraceae > Flaveria > Flaveria ramosissima. The sequence goes on from CM046035.1 coordinate 68,329,193, forward strand.
ATTTTAAAAATAGTTTGGCTTATGGTATAAAGATTTTTATACTGTTTTGGTATAAAATTTTTTAACTGTGCTAAATAGTTTGACTTATGGTATAAAGATTATAATATCATTTTCGTAAAAAAAATTCAACTGTGATAAATAGTTTGGGTTATGGTTTATATTAAAAACTTTTTACATTTAATAAAATTTATTTTTTTTTCATTTCTTTGATTAGAATTATTACTTTTATCATTTTAAAATTATTTTAATTGTTTTACTTTATATACTTACTTTTTATTTACTCTTTTGTCATTTATTTGTGATTGACTTATGTTTTTTACTCCTTCAAAGATTGTTGATTCTTTTTGTAAACACTATTTACTTTTTTTTAGAAACTTCATGTAGTCTCTTTTAATTTTTACAAACAAAACAATTTTTATTAAAATTTGTTTTAAATATCTGCGATCAATATTATGTTCAATTTCTATTATTTATCTGTTGAAAATTTTTATTCAGTCTTTCACACGATTGAAGTATATTTATTTCCATAGATTAAGTTTTGGATGCTAATTTTATTCAACAATTGTTAGTTTGGAGTTATGATTTTGTGATATTATCTTTAAGTATGCTATCATATTAACTAACAATGAAATCTAAATGATTCATTTTTAATTCACACAAACTAAGAATTAATTATAGTAAAAGTAAAAATGTCACACCCCGAAAATCGCAGCGGAAAGTCGCGTGACGTGGTGGTAACGGAAGTTGGACTTAACCCAACTTTCATGGTCAAACGTATACTAAAATATCATTATTTATTAAAAACCATTAGTCATCATCATACGAGTATTTTGTTGTTCTACATCGAAACATTATTAGTAGTAGTGAATACTACTTTTATTACACACACATGGTTTTATTCAAAACATTTACAGTCTTAACGTTTGACCCTTCCAAAGACAAAATTCCGAATTCCATGTTGAGCTCACCTATAACCCTGAAAAGCACGAAGGGTAATAAAGTCAACATAAAGTTGGTGAGCTTTCGGGGTTTGAAATCTTGCAACCATACATCTCTTTTTAAAAATCATATGATGAAACAAGGCATAATATATTCCACATAGACTAGCTAGGTACTATGTTATTTAGGTCATAAGCCCATAATCAAACCAAGAAACACGTCGTTGCCCCACAACTATCCAGACATATAAACTCCCTCGCCACAACCTGACCAGTGCGACTGGTCGCGAGAGCGGGCCATTCTAACCCGATAGATCTACCAATATATTCTGTGGCCTCATCCCCGAGGTTAATGATTATAGAGGGATTTAGATTTCAGTAGTATATAGATCCATACTACTGATTCAAACTTATACCCTCATATTATATATTATCCCGTTTAACTCATCATATACTTTAATATCATTTCATGCTTTTCCCCCAAAACAATTTAAAATACATTTAAAAATGGGGCCGAAGGACTCACCTTGAGCGTAATCCTTGAAGTTAACCAATGTGAAATGCTTTTCAAATAGTATACCCTAATCATAAACATTATGATTATTACGCGATAATTCATGCTTAAGAATGCACTTCACCCATTCTAAATATGATTGTTTGAAATGGTACGTTTTGCTTTAGTCAAAACGTATATTTTTTTGTAAATGTAAATATTTCTTTTTTTTAAAATCACATGTTTTGTGTCCTATAAACCACCAATTTCCTTAATTCTTACTAACTTGTTACTAATAAACTTGAGTCGAAAAGTCTTATTATACCATCATCTTGGGTGTCTAAAACCTTCTTAAACAGAGAGTCAATCATCTCTACTTTAGGTCATTATTCCTAAAAATGATTATCTGATCGGGCTTTCTTTTACCTGAGTTCATGTAGAATTCAAGAAGTAGTTTCCTCGTTATATCTTTTATAAAATACTCTTTTTAATATTACTTGATTATTAATACATTTATTATCCTTTTCTTACATATCTTTACTAATTAGTCGTTTAAAGTGTATACTTATATTTTCTTTTATTTGTCGTAGTTTGTCCGAGGCACGTTCCATTCTTAATCTAGTTATAATTTCGATATTTCAACCGTCGTCTTAATTGGGTTTGTTAGTCGTGGTGTCTCCTTGGTCATTTGTTTGATCTTAACCAAAAATCTTAGTCTCAAGGTCCTTTTGTCGATTTTTACCTAAGAGAGTCCTTTACTTGTGTCTAAAATTCCATTTATTTTAAGCTAGTCATCTTCCACTAATATTATTATCAAAGTCACCTAAAATCCTTGATCTATCTATTATTCTAAGTTATCATGTTAATAATAATCCTTCATCCAATAATTCTCCTAAATGTTCTTATCAAGACCATTCTTATCATTTTTCCCATCTACATGTTTATGCCTTCATACATACATGACATACCCATACATACATACATTTTACCACCTAAATCCTTAACATAACATGTTTTCATCCACATAACCATCCATTTTCAGATTCATCAAACCATCCTAATAACCATTTTACATACAAAATCATCAAAATAACCATTTCATACAATACCTAAATGGGTGAACTAGGGTTCATCAAGATTCCTTATCTTGATCATCCATGCATGAACATATATATACATTGTCTATCTATTATACCTTACTAGATGAAATCCTTAACGGAATGCAAGCTCGATCTTTGATTTCCTGATGAAACTTCGGGTCCTAACTAAGTTCCAACTAGAGTGTATATGCAAATGAGAGTGGTGATTGTTGGTGTTAACCGAAGGTAAAGGGAGGGGGGGGGTTCACGGTGGTGTTGGATAAAGGGTGACGGGGTGATGGTGTCGGGTGAGAGTGGTGGTAGTCGTGGTGGTACCGGGTGAAGGTGGTGATGGCGGTATCGGGTGAAGGTGGTGATGGGGCGTATCGGGTGAAGGTGGTGGTGGTGATGTCGAGTGAGGGCGACGGTGGTGGTGGCTTGGGAGAAGGCGACGGTGGTGGTGGCTTCGGGAGAAGGCGACGGTGGTGGTGGCTTCGGATGTAGGTGATGGTGGTGGTCGCGGTGGTGACGTGGTGTTCGGAGGGTGGTCGCGGTGGTGTTGGGTGTGGATGGTGGTCGCGGTGGTGTGGGGTGGTGAAGATGGTGGGGTCGGCGGGGGCGGGGTGGTGGTGCGGTGACCGACGAGAGGGGAAGGGGAGGGGGGTCGGCCGATTGGAGGGGGTGGTGGTGTGTGTGTGTTTGAGAGTGAAGTGGAAGAGGTGGAGAAATGAAGAGTTGTGTGGGTGTTTTAAGAGGGATTTTGTGGGGAATGGATGACTTAGTTGTCATCCATGCATGTCTCCCAATCCATAATATCATTATTATAATATTATTATTATTATCATTCTAATTATTATTATTATATTATTATTATTATTATTATTATTATTATTATTATTATTATTATTCAAGAATTGTTAAACGTTTACACGGTCTGCTAAACGTTAATGCATGGTTTCGTTTAATTAGACTTAAACGTTAAATAATATTAACTTATATTGCGGACAGTTTCGAGAGTTGACCTGATTTGACCGGGTGTCACAGTCTCCCCTCGTTTAAGAAATTTCGTCCCGAAATTTACGCTGTTGATCCTGAGTCAAATCCGGTTTTGAACAGGTATGGGTACTTTTGTTGCATTTCATCTTGGCGCTCCCAAGTAAATTCAGGTCCTCTTCTAGAGTTCCATCGGACTTTAACTAGCTTGATTTGTTTCCGCCTGAGTTTCTGAGTTTTCCAATCTAAGACCTCTATTGGCTCTTCGATGAATTGGAGTTTGTCGTTGATACTCACTTCATCTGGAGGGATAACTAGAGATTCATCTGTCATGCATTTCCTTAAATTAGATACGTGAAATACATTGTGCACATTACCAAGTTCCTCTGGTAGTCTGAGTCGGTATGCAACTTTCCCAATCCGTTCCAGGATTTCAAAGGGTCCTACGAATCGTGGACTCAGCTTCCCTCTTTTACCAAATCTCATAATTCCCTTCCATGGAGATACCTTCAAGAACACTCTATCGCCGACCATGAATTCTAATGGCTTCCTCCGATTATCTGCATAACTCTTTTGTCGACTATTAGCCATTTCTAGCCTTTTTCGGATCTGAACAATCTTATCCGTTGTTTCTTGAATGATTTCTGGTCCGGTTAATTGTCTTTCTCCAATGTCGGCCCAACATAACGGCGATCGGCACTTTCTTCCATATAGTGCTTCAAATGGAGCGGCCTTGATGCTGGTGTGATAACTATTATTATAGGAGAACTCAGCTAGTGGTAGATGAGTATCCCAATTTCCACCAAAGTCGATCACACAAGCTCTCAATAAATCTTCCAAAGTTTGAATAGTTTCTCTCGCGCTGTCCGTCAGTTTGTGGGTGATAGGCCGTGCTCATATCTAATCGAGTACCCATGGCTTCCTGTAGAGTTTGCCAAAATCTAGAGGTGAATCGACTATCTCTATCTGATATGATTGATTGAATTGGTACACCATGGCGTGAAACTACTTCTTTGATGTATAAGCTTGCCAATTTGCTCATACTGTAGGTCTCTTTCATTGGTAGGAAATGTGCAGATTTTGTTAGTCGATCAACAATTACCCAAATGGTATCATAACCACTTGCTGTCCTAGGTAATTTTGTCACAAAATCCATGGCAATGCATTCCCATTTCCATTTTGGAATTTCCGGCTGTTGTAGAAGTCCCGATGGTTTCTGGTATTCTGCCTTTACCTTGGAGCAGGTCATGCATTGGTTAACATAGGTAGCTATGTCTCCCTTCATGTTAGGCCACCAGAAAAATTCCTTCACATCATGGTACATTTTGTCGATTCCTGGGTGAATCGAGTACCTTGTTTTGTGTGCCTCATCAAGAATTACTTTGCGTAACTCTCCATGCTTAGGAATCCACATTCTTCCGGCAAATCGTACCATTTTATAGAATCTGTTGCTAACTCCTTGACATCCCTCGCAGACCTTCTCTTTCTAGGTTTTCTCTTTTCAATGCTTCGAGTTGAGCATTGCGGATCTGGTCAGTAAGGTTCGAGTATATGGTAAGTTTCAACGCTCGCACTCGCAGTGGCTTTTCTCTTTCTTTCCTACTAAGAGCGTCTGCCACAACATTTGCTTTGCCTGGGTGATATCGGATATCGCAGTCATAATCATTCAACAGCTCCACCCAACGGCGCTGCCTCATATTTAAATCCTTCTGATTAAAAATATGTTGCAGGCTTTTATGATCCGTATAGATGACACATTTGGTTCCATACAAATAATGTCTCCATATTTTAAGAGCAAAAACGACAGCTCCTAGTTCTAGGTCATGGGTGGTGTAATTCTTTTCATGTACTTTCAATTGTCTTGATGCATAAGCAATGACCTTATCTTTTTGCATCAATACACACCCAAGGCCTAATCGCGAGGCGTCACAATATACTACAAATCCCTCAGTTCCATCTGGTAGGGACAGTATGGGTGCGCTGCATAACTTCTGCTTTAGTAATTGAAAAGCTTTCTCTTGATCTTCGCCCCATACATAATTCTTGTCCTTACGGGTCAATAGGGTCAATGGTTGGGCTATCTTTGAGAAATTTTCTATAAACCTACGGTAGTAACCAGCTAACCCTAAAAATTGTCGCACTTCTGTTGGAGATTTTGGGACTTCCCAGTTCTTAATTGCTTCTATCTTTGTTGGATCCACGTGGATACCCTCCTTGTTGATAATATGACCGAGGAATCGAACTTCTCGAAGCCAAAATTCACATTTTGAGAATTTTGCGTACAGCTTTTCTTCTTTAAACACGTTTAGGATTAGCCTGAGATGTTGCTCATGTTCTTCTTTGGATTGTGAGTATATCAGAATATCATCAATGAATACTATCACAAATTTGTCTAGGTAGGGTTTACAAACCCTATTCATGAGATCCATGAATATGGCAGGTGCGTTGGTTAATCCAAACGGCATTACTAGAAATTCGTAATGACCGTAACGTGTTCTAAAAGCCGTTTTTTGGGATATCCTCTTCTGCTATCAACATTGGTGATATCCAGACCGTAAATCTATCTTCGAGTAGTAGCTGGATCCTTGCAATTGATCGAACAAATCATCAATTCTTGGCAGTGGGTATCGATTTTAATGGTGAGTTTGTTTAATTCTCTATAATCGATACCATTCTGAATGATCCGTCTTTCTTTTTGACGAATAGCACAGGTGCTCCCCATGGAGAAAAGCTTGGTCGAATGAATCCTTTTTCTAATAATTCTTGCAGTTGCTTTGACAACTCCTGCATTTCGGAAGGTGCTAGTCTGTATGGTGATCGTGCTACTGGTGCTGCTCCTGGTAACAAATCAATTTGGAACTTGATCTGTCTTTGTGGAGGTAACCCTGGCAAATCTTCTTCAGGAAATACCTCTGGGTATTCTCGTACAATGGGAATATCTTCAAGCTTTCGCTCCTCATTCCTAGTGTCAGTGGCTTTATTAGGAAGGCAGGATATCCTTCATTAAGGTATTCATATGCTTCCATGACACTTATAATTTTTAATGAAGATTTTCCCTTTTCTCCTTGTACGATCAAGAGTTCTCCACTAGGAGTTGGCAATCGAATGATTTTCTCGAAACATACTATTTCAGCATGATTTCGAGAGAGCCAATCCATTCCAATAACCACATCAAAACTTCCCAGATCGACAGGTAATAGTCAATACAAAGAGGTGGTTGTTAAGTTGTATCGTGCAGTTTCTAATTACTTCATTGGATTCAATTTTCTTTCCATTAGCTAACTCAATAATATACTTCTTTCTTAGCTTACATGGTTTAATTCCCAATGATGTTTCAAACTCTTTGGATACAAAACTTAGATCAGCACCAGTGTCAAACAAACAGAGGCATAATGATTATTGATAAGAAACGTACCGTTGACTACTGTGACGGCTCTTGCTGTGCTTCCTTGGCATTCATTTCAAAGGCTCTCCCTCTGGCCCTAGATCCATTCAGTCTTGGACAATCCTTCTTGAAGTGTCCAACCACACACGCATTCAGCAAGCTTGATCATTTCTGATCATCCTCCCTTCAGGTTTTGCCCGACAATTCTGGCTTAGATGTCCGAACTTATGACAATGAGCACAAATTTTACAGTCACCAGTATGGGGATATCCACATTTGCTACATTTTTCTTGAGGTTCTTTGGTTGATCTTCCATGGTTCGATGTTGCTACATAATAAACCCGTTCAGATCTCTGATTAAAATTCTTCCTGTTGTTCACTGGTCCCTTGGGATTTTCGAACCACTTTCTCTTTCCATCAACATTCTTTGGTTCACTCTAACCGTCTTCCTTTCAATTTCCATCACACTCTTTCCTTGATCGTTCTTCTTGATTAGGGTTCCATTTCGTATTGCGTCATCGGTTAAGGTGTGTGCAATAGCGATTGCACTTTGGATGGTGGTTGGTTTAGAAGCTGTAACGTTGCTCCTTATCTGAGGTGCCAATCCCCATATGTATCTTTCAATTCGAACATATTCCGGCGTGACCATCTAGGTACTAACCTTGCAAGGTCATTGAATCTTGAGGTGTATGTCCGAATCTCAGCTCCTTTCATGGTATGATTCCAGAATTCAGTCTCAATCTTCTGGAGCTCATTGCGTGGGCAATACTCTTTAAGTAGCATCTCCTTTAGTTGTTCCCAGGTAAGTTCATATGCGTTGGCATCGCCCAAAATCTGGCGTTGGGAATTCCACCATGACAGTGCTGCATCTTGAAAGGAACATGTTGCATACTTGACCTTTTGATCGTTGGAACAATTGCTTATTGTTATAACCGTCTCCATCCTTTCGATCCACCTGATTATATCTAACGGTCCTTCAGCGCCTGTAAAAGTTCTTGGGTTGCATCCTTGAAATGTCTTATATGAACACCCTTGTGGTTGTCCACCTGATGAACTTCCTGGGTTTCCGTTTGTGCCGGATCCATTGTTTGCACCCATACCGGAACCTACGTTTGAACCATTTCCTGCTCCGTTTCCATGGCCATTATCTGTATTTTCTTGCCTCCTTACTTGACCAGCCACTAGATTCGCATCATGTTGTTCTAAAGCTGATTTGACGTGTCTAGCTATCAATTGGGCTAGCTCCTCTGGGGTGGATGGTAAATTGGCGTTTCCACTTGAGGGCGTATTTCGGGTTACAGGTGGCATGATTCAATTCTGTTCCGAAAGTAGGGAAGAAGATGTTTAGTTTACGTACGCTTGCTATTATATTATCATGATGGTATATTCTATATGAATATTCTATATAATTGGTTCCTTGAATAATCATACAATAATTAATTATTCATGCAATTAAACACATATCATCAAGGCATAACTTTTTAAATTTTTCGTAAGCATCAAGTTCATTCATAGTTATCAAATACATACGAGTTAGTCATCAAAAGGATCATAAGTAAATCAGTCTACATGCATCATCGAGTTTATAACTCGGTCAAAAGATAATGTTCAAGTACCCCAGTACCCGGTTAGTCTCATAGTCATACTAAAACAAGGTTCCACTACCAACATGCGTGAGGTAGGTAATCATCATCAAACATAAAGTAGCCATAGCCATCGATGTCTCCGCTCTCTCTCCCATCACTATCGCGTACTGCTGAGCCGTCACCAATGCTGTCTCAGCCACATCTGCCCTCTGCTCTGCCTGGGTCAATCGATCCCTAGTCTCTGCGAGGCTAGTCTCCAGGTCTGCTATACGGAAGTGCATCTGGCTCATAGCGCTGTCATCCAACAATCCTTTCCTCCTCGATCGTCATCAATCTTCCATCCAAAGCTTGACTCACCTCCTCTTGAATCCTTATCTTCTTTCTGGTAGACAGTAGCTCCTTCTCAAGTCGCACACACTGGGCTACTAGGGTAATCATCACGCGCTCGATGGACTCACCACCCAAAGTGGTCCTGTGTGGCGCAGAAGACGACTCTCCTTCCTCAAAGGTGGAAGGAATCCCATCCCTCGAAGCCAGCCTCTCATGGCATCCATAATCCATCTCCACTGATCGTCTAAAAGTCTGGCCCGTTTGGGCATAAGCGTACTCTCCATGACATCATCATCCATCACCTTTCTCTTCTCTCTACGTTTCCTCCGTTCATACACCAACTTAATCCTTGGCGGTGCATCATCCACAACCGCTTCTCTCTTCTCCCTGCGCTCCCTTCGCTCATTCGCTCATACCCCATCCTAATCTTTGGTGGGTGTCGCATGAGGGGAATAGTAGCAGCAGGAGTCACAGCAGTATGAGTCTCACTCTCTGAGGCCAAGCCAACTGGCTCCTCAGCAATGGGCTCGAGTGCGACTGCTGGTGGGGTAGGGCTCTCATCATCAGACTCAGATATCCAACCATTCCCCGAGTTTTCCATACCCGGGTACATGGTAGCTGCGAAGTATGGCTGAGTAGGGTAATACCATGGTGTCGAGAAAGAGGCTCGGATGAACCATCGGTGCTACTGCTATGGTCAGGTGCTCTCTCTCGGCTAACACGATCAGACATCTACAAATAGAAAATGCATGCATGCGTACATATTAATTATTGCTAAATTCTAGCATACCAAATTAGCAATCATAATTTTAATAAGACTATTATTATGCTTATGACACGGAATTGTCTTTGGAGTCAAATAATCTTTTTAAAGTTATAGTCTAGATTTTGAAAATACTCTCTAGTTCACTATAACCGTTGGCTCTGATACCAACTTCTGTCACACCCCGAAAATCGCAGCGGAAAGTCGCGTGACGTGGTGGTAACGGAAGTTGGACTTAACCCAACTTTCATGGTCAAACGTATACTAAAATATCATTTTTATTAAAAACCATTAGTCATCATCATACGAGTATTTTGTTGTTCTACATCGAAACATTATTAGTAGTAGTGAATACTACTTTTATTACACACACATGGTTTTATTCAAAACATTTATAGTCTTAACGTTTGACCCTTCCAAAGACAAAATTCCGAATTCCATGTTGAGCTCACCTATAACCCTGAAAAGCACGAAGGGTAATAAAGTCAACATAAAGTTGGTGAGCTTTCGGGGTTTTGAAATCTTGCAACCATACATCTCTTTTAAAAATCATATGATGAAACAAGGCATAATATATTCCACATAGACTAGCTAGGTACTATGTTATTTAGGTCATAAGCCCATAATCAAACCAAGAAACACGTCGTTGCCCCACAACTATCCAGACATATAAACTCCCTCGCCACAACCTGACCAGTGCGACTGGTCGCGAGAGCGGGCCATTCTAACCCGATAGATCTACCAATATATTCTGTGGCCTCATCCCCGAGGTTAATGATTATAGAGGATTTAGATTTCAGTAGTATATAGATCCATACTACTGATTCAAACTTATACCCTCATATTATATATTATCCCGTTTAACTCATCATATACTTTAATATATCATTTCATGCTTTTCCCCCAAAACAATTTAAAATACATTTAAAAATGGGGCCGAAGGACTCACCTTGAGCGTAATCCTTGAGGTTAACCAATGTGAAATGCTTTTCAAATAGTAAACCCTAATCATAAACATTATGATTATTACGCGATAATTCATGCTTAAGAATGCACTTCACCCATTCTAATATGATTGTTTGAAATGGTACGTTTTGCTTTAGTCAAAACGTATATTTTTTTGTAAATGTAAATATTTCTTTTTTTAAAATCACATGTTTTGTGTCCTATAAACCACCAATTTCCTTAATTCTTACTAACTTGTTACTAATAAACTTGAGTCGAAAAGTCTTATTATACCATCATCTTGGGTGTCTAAAACCTTCTTAAACAGAGAGTCAATCATCTCTACTTTAGGTCATTATTCCTAAAAATGATTATCTGATCGGGCTTTCTTTTACCTGAGTTCATGTAGAATTCAAGAAGTAGTTTCCTCGTTATATCTTTTATAAAATACTCTTTTTAATATTACTTGATTATTAATACATTTATTATCCTTTTCTTTTCTTACATATCTTTACTAATTAGTCGTTTAAAGTGTATACTTATATTTCTTTTATTTGTCGTAGTTTGTCCGAGGCACGTTCCATTCTTAATCTAGTTATAATTTCGATATTTCAACCGTCGTCTTAATTGGGTTTGTTAGTCGTGGTGTCTCCTTGGTCATTTGTTTGATCTTAACCAAAAATCTTAGTCTCAAGGTCCTTTTGTCGATTTTTACCTAAGGAGTCCTTTACTTGTGTCTAAAATTCCATTTATTTTTTTAGCTAGTCATCTTCCACTAATATTATTATCAAAGTCACCTAAAATCCTTGATCTATCTATTATTCTAAGTTATCATGTTAAATAATCCTTCATCCAATAATTCTCCTAAATGTTCTTATCAAGACCATTCTTATCATTTTTCCCATCTACATGTTTATGCCTTCATACATACATGACATCCCATACATACATACATTTTACCACCTAAATCCTTACATAACATGTTTTCATCCACATAACCATCCATTTTCAGATTCATCAAACCATCCTAATAACCATTTTACATACAAAATCATCAAAATAACCATTTCATACAATACCTAAATGGGTGAACTAGGGTTCATCAAGATTCCTTATCTTGATCATCCATGCATGAACATATATATACATTGTCTATCTATTATACCTTACTAGATGAAATCCTTAACGGAATGCAAGCTCGATCTTGATTTCCTGATGAAACTTCGGGTCCTAACTAAGTTCCAACTAGAGTGTATATGCAAATAGAGTGGTGATTGTTGGTGTTAACCGAAGGTAAAAGGGAGGGGGGGTTCACGGTGGTGTTGGATAAAGGGTGACGGGGTGATGGTGTCGGGTGAGAGTGGTGGTAGTCGTGGCGGTACCTACCGGGTGAGGGGTGAATGGTGATGGCGGTATCGGGTGAAGGTGGTGATGGCGGTATCGGGTTGAAGGTGGGGTGGTGGTGATGTCGAGTGAGGCGACGGTGGTGGTGGTTCGGGAGAAGGCGACGGTGGTGGTGGCTTCGGGAGAAGGCGACGGTGGTGGTGGCTTCGGATGTAGGTGATGGTGGTCGCGGTGACGTGGTGTCCGGAGGGTGGTCGCGGTGGTGTTGGGTGTGGATGGTGGTCGCGGTGGTGTGGGGTGGTGAAGATGGTGACGGGCGGCGGGTGGTGGTGCGGTGTCCGACGAGAGGGGAAGGGGAGGGGGGTCGGCCGATTGGAGGGGGTGGTGGTGTGTGTGTGTTTGAGAGTGAAGTGGAAGAGGTGGAGAAATGAAGAGTTGTGTGGGTGTTTTAAGAGGGATTTTGTGGGATATGGATGACTTAGTTGTCATCCATGCATGTCTCCAAATCCAATAATCATTATTATTAATATTATTATTATTATCATTCTAATTTATTATTATTATTATTATTATTATTATTATTATTATATTATTATTATTCAAGAATTGTTAAACGTTTACACGGTCTGCTAAACGTTAATGCATGGTTTCGTTTAATTAGACTTAAACGTTAAATAATCTTAAACTAGATATTGCGGACAGTTTCGAGAGTTGACCTGATTTGACCGGGTGTCACAAAAAATTACACTAAAAAATCAAATAACACAAACAAAGAATTAAACGGATGATTGTAGATGTTACTTTCTTGGTAAATTAAGGGCTCTAATTAGCATCTTTATGTGTCGAGTCATCTTAATGGATCAAAATGAGTACTATAAACGTGATTAAAAAATATTATCACATCGATATGTCATTTAGGGTTTAAAAAAAATTAAAGATGATTGAGATGAATAATACATTATGATGGATTTTTCAGATATAGCGATTAGAAAGCTATATGTTTAAAAATGACTTTATATATAAATAAAACTATTTAATTAGAATTAAAATATTTAATAAATATTAGTGGAATTTATGTGCTACAGAATATATATATATATAATATATATATATATATATTATATATATTATATATATATATATATATCTATATATATATATATATCTATATATATATCTATACTATCTCTCTCATATCTATCAGCTCTATCTATCTCTATCTCTATAATCTCTCTCTCTCTCTCTATCTTATATCTCTCTAATCTCTCTATATCCATCATCAGGGTAGGGTTATCTTGAGAACCACCCCTTTTTAGTGCCCTCTAGGAACCAACATCAACCACCCCTTTTCTCCTGTCCCTGCCAGTCCCATGCCCTTCCCCCTTTTTTTTAAAACGTTCATAACATTTTTTCCTGTGACTTGCATGTGACTAAAATAATGTCATGAAAAAAATTTGAACGTTTTAAAAAAAAGGTGGAAGTGGCATGTGACTTGCATGTGACTAAAATGTGTGGTTGATGTTGGTTCCTAGAGTTCTCACTAAAAAGGGTGGTTCTCAAGATAACCCTACCCTATATATATATATATATATCTATATATTATATAATTATATATATTCTAATATATATATATTATAGATATATATTATATATATATATATATATATCTTATATATCTCTATACTCTATATATCTATCTATCTATCTATATCTCTCCCTCTTCCTATATAGATATATCTCTATAAATAGATAAATTAAATATATATATTTATATAAATAAATAAGCTAAATATCAATTCAAAAAAATAATAAAAGAAAAAAATATATGATTGAAGAATAAAAAAAAACTTTAACACTTACACAAAATAGTCCTTTATGAATAAATGACAATAATACCCTTGACTTAACAGAATTATTTAACCTCAGTTAGTAAAAAGGACGTATTACGTAAAAAATTTATAAAAAAGGACATTGAGTGAAAGTCATTTTTCGAAAGAACCCATTCCATAATTTTCACCAAACATAAAGGATGAAATTTGTAATTTAGTCTTTTTTTTTCTTTTTTTTTTCAATTTTATTATTATTTTTTTCTTCTTAACCACTCATAACCACTTATAACCATACCATATAATAAAGAGAATACACTCATGTAAATATAGAAAATTGGTTGTGAATGCTCTAAGGAGATAGTCATTTTAAATTTAACCAAATTAATAAAAAAAACTACTCCAATCAGTAAGGACACAACACAAATCCACAAAAAACAACTCAAACGATCTATTAACACATCATTAATGGATTAGATACTATTTAGATTGAGCGGATCTTGAGCTTAAGAGAGCTTAAAATTGGTTACCTAAAACACAAACTCGTAGATCCACGGGTGGACCTAGCATACCACCAGTAGTTTTTCTATTTCTACATGTAACGTGTATTATGTTTTTCAACAAATTCAGAATTTTGTTAATTTGCTTGGAAAAATAATCTATATATGCTGCATGTAAAAGACAAAATTTTTAAAAAAAGTAGTAACAAATAAGAAACTTGATTCTTTCTAAATGGTTATTAAAATATGAATGACCTTTCGTGATCATGATTAGCTAAAAAACCTCATTGTAGCTCTTCGTTCCATCGGTTGGAACAACACGAGCTACCGTCATTTATGCGACTTAACCCCACCTTAACCGAAAATTCAAACGTCAAGTGAAAAGACATCTTAGAATCAAAAAAAACTGATCCGGAGTGGGAAAAAAGTCCTAAACCACCACTAGATAGATCAGCAAACGAAATAATAAGCAATCCTAAACAAACACTAATCTCAAGCTTAAATCCATGATTTACATTCAACACGAAAAAGAAAGTTCATTCATTCGACATTATCCAACTAATCAAAATACCAATCTAGAACTGTTGTAGAAAGCTATGTTAATTATATCCGCTAGGCGTTAGCATAGAAGTGGTTTTCCCGCAAGTCCTCAAAAGATTAAAATGAAATTACCATCAAAACAGCCACAATTCTCAATGACAACTTACTCGATAAACTAATCTACCAACATAAAACAGCTTTTTACCACTAATCCCTTAATCAACCACCATTTTAGCCCATACCCTCTTCAAATCTTGAAAAACCTTCAAAACTTATGCAAGCGTGAAATGACACTGCAGATAACCTGCAAAAAGAACCCAAAACGTCAAAATTGCACCTTATGTTTGACATTATTCAAGTCAAACAATTCAATTCAAAACAACAAATGCAGTGAAGTTTATTCGATTATCGAACGATTTCAACAGTGAAATGCAGACTCTAAATCGAATTTGTAGTGGGTAATTATTTAGAGTTGAATAACTGAAAAGATTAATCTGAATTTCGGATCTGAAAATTTGGAAGTTTGACTGAGAAAGTCAATCTTACTTGGATCGGAGCTGATGAGCATAGCGGTCCCTGCAAATCCACAGGTTCCACCATTGTTCTTCTTCTTCTGCCAGTAACTATTGAAAGCATAAGAAGCATGAGCAACAATGGAGTCCGGTGAGTAACAACTTCCGGTGGGTCTAATCGGACCACAATCAGCACCACCCTCACCACACGCATAATCCATCGCCTCCTGCAACTTCTCCGACGGCACACTCGGTTTCGCCACGCACCACAGCCCTTCACGCGCCACCGCCAGCGGCGGAGCCGCCATCGCACCACCACCTCCGCCGCCGTGGTGAGGGTTGCAGGGGGGCAGATGAAGCCCATACGGCGGCTGCGCGCTGCTCGCCGGAGAAAGCGACGGCGGCAGCGGCGGTGTGATTCCGATGAGCGGCGGCAGAGGGGCGGTGGCGGCGTCGGAGGGAATAGAGTAATCAAACTCCGGTGACTGAACCGTCGATAACAGTTTTCTCACCGGTTGTTTTGAACCAGAGGTCGTCATCACATTCACTGTTTTTGATCGGAAAACACCCAAATCCGCCATGGATTTCACGTAAGAACTCATAATTTCAACACTCCCACCACTGAAATCATCTGATTTCAAAGTGTATGTCGAATTAATCTCCTCCAACAGCTCAAACACAGGTTGAACATACGGTTGGTGCAGACATTTGGGGGTAAAACACACAGACACCTTAATCCTCTTCTCCAAACCCCACCTGACAAGAGCATGATGAACATTCCCCATTGCAAACAAAACCTGTTTCAACATCTGTTCATCACTTTCATCACAGAGACGACTGTTAAAGACAACAATGGAGGTGATGTTTGTTGAAGGGTAACGAGACAACACATGAGTTCTTAACCACTTTTCCGCCATTAAAACGCTGGTTGAGACCTCGTTGAGCTTGTCGTGGTCGACAGAAACTCCCATTGCATGTGAAATGGGTTGTAATGCTTCTGGGGTTGAATCTTGATGGTGTAGACTTGAGATTTGCAGCAGTTGTTGACCTGCAACTGGGATGCACATTGATTTGAGAAAACGTTGAGAGTGAAAGAAAAACAGAGGATTGTAGTTTGATTGAGCTTACCAGAGATGCATAGGAAGAACAGAGGAGGTAGAAGAAGGATCGCCATTTTCAACATTGTGATAGAATGAAAGAGGAGAGTGAAGGAAGAGATTCAAGGGATAAAGGTTGTGTGTGTCAGGGTGTTGGTACTGTTCTGAAAAGTTTTTGGGAACCGGGAATTTCATACACCATTTCTCTTTGGAAGGTATAAGTGTAAAACCTTCAAACGGTAATTTATCAAATCATTCGCAACCGGTTTTCTAAATTTATATAAGTATATTTCTATATTATATGGTATGATTGTAAATGGTTGTGAGTAAATAATACGTGAAATTTATTGTTCAATCTGTATTTTTAGGAAACATTGTTCAAAGCCCTATAATATTTTTAATATATTTTAAGTGGTTGTGATTGAATGAGAGAGAAAAAATAATAATAAAGTTGAAAAAAGGAGAAAAAAAATAGTGATTTTAGTGTAATTATATGAATAAAGATGGAAAATAGGTTGTGAATGCTCTAATACTTTAAAACTTAACATCTTGCTAGGTTATTTTCAATCGACCACTAGAAAATACTAGGTTATTCTAAGTGATTGTTTGGTTTTCAGAATATTAAGTTTTGTAAAGAAATTGAATTTGAAATGTAATTGAAATTGAAATTTTTTTAAATTAATAATGTGTTTGGTTAGTCAATTTTGAGTTTATATGTGAGTGGAACTAATGTGAATTTCATTCGTTAACCAACCAAACAGGATCTTGAATGATAATTTTTCAATTTCAATATCAATTCTTGAGAAGTTTGTGAACCAAACGGGGCCTAAGCTTTTGGTTGGTTTATAAAATTTTGTAAAGTAATGAAATTAAAAAAAAAACTTTTTTGTTTTAAAATCTTATCTTGTTAATCATTAAATAAGATTAGAATTGAAAATTTTTCTTATTTAAATTCACTTTTTTTCCACCTACTCATTAAATATTCAATAATCCAATGAATGTTCAAAGTTAACATTCTAAGAGCATTATAGTATGTCTCTCTATTTTTATAATGAATTTGTGCTTTTATTACTGGGAGATGTTGTGACTTGTTGTGAGAGAATGAGAAGAATATTTATGTGAGTGTATCGTGATTTTCTTGGGGAATCACGGTACAACCCCCATAAATTTTTTAATATATTTGAAAGTGATTGTGAGTTGATAAGAGAGAAAATTAATGATAAAAGTATATAAAAAATATTTTATAAATTGAAAATGAGAAAACAAATAAATTTTTAATGTAATTATAGGAATGAAATGGGGGAGAATGCTCTAATTCCACTAAAAAATTTACCAACCAAACACCTTATCAACTTAACAAGATTATATTCCAACTCCAATTAATTCCATTTTTAATTTACTTACAACACATTTTACGGACCATACGACCCCTAAACACTTATTATGGGGGAGTGGCTAAACATATCTTATGTGTGTACTTTGTGAGATTGATATTGTTTTTTATGAGTGATGGGCTTGCTAAGGATGTGAGTTATTTATATCGTAATAGACTAAAAGGCCTACCCGTATACGTACAAAATGAAAAACATATATTTATAACAAGATGACTTGTTAAGTTTTTATAAAGGAATATCATGCCCCTGTTGTCAATCAAGTTCATTTATAGTTTCTATAACGGTTGCCATACTATGTTATGTAACCTGTTGATTGTCTTCAAACTTTTCAACAACTTGTTATAAAACTTCTTAATGCAAGTACTGATTTAGAATTTCGAATCTTTGGTTGTCCTTTTTGTTAGCAAATAGTCCTTTCATCCGCAAGAACGAAAGTATATATGTTGTTAAAAGGAGTTTTTGTGTTATATTGAGTATCGTTCCACATAAAGGAAGTATCTAACACGTACTTGGGGAGTATTGTATTTGCCTTTAAAATGATTTTGATGTAGGTGTACAGGGGGGATACGATTTTAAGCAGATGGGGCAGGTTTTAAGTTATATAAAAACATGGTTGGTTTTTTTTCAAAAGATCTATATTTAAATTCATTAAAACCGTTTTAAATTCAACTTTAAGACATGTATGATAGACTAATGTATATGTTGGATGATATATAATGTTGGTAATAATAAAATATTGTTCAGAAACATGATAGCCTCTAATAATAAACATTTATAATTGTCTGGTCATAAAGGATGTGATGGTTGATTTTAACTAAAAATAACATGAGAATAAACTAAACTAACATATACCAAAGACAATCAATCATGAAGGCATCACTCTTGAACATAAATCAATCTAGATAAAAACGATGACAAGATATGGATAAATGACAAAATCACATAAATCGTTTAAGTTGGCAGATTCCCTTCAAGGACGTCTAAACATTTGATTCTTTAAAAAGCTTATAGTGAGAACTTTCACTACAACCACCTAATATAACATACAAGTAAACCAAGTGATAAAAATCATATTAATGTTTCTATATATTAGACTAGCTTCCTGGTGCAGGTAAAATGATCTAATAACTCTTTGGAAAATTAATACGAGCAACACATTAACCACCTCAATTTAATCAAAGTAGGTATTAAACATGGAAACCTTCAACTTATGACATGTATACACAATTATATAAACGAGTTTTGCGTCAACACACACTAGATAAGCATAACTAATACTGTGTCACATTTTTTAGGGAACTTGTCAACGCGGTCGCAATTAAGTTGTGAATTTGACCTTGCTTCGGGGAAACTTCAAAAAAAAATCTTTATTTCTTTGATCACAATCAATCAAACTTTGATAACTTTCCCTCTTGTCTGCAAAACACATTTTAAGCCTTTAAGTACCAACACGGTTGATTTTTGTTGGCAAAAACGTCTCAAGCAATGAAAAGGACGTGTAAAAAAGATTTTAAGATTTTAAGCCTCTCTTCTTATTTTGCTTCTTATGTTTTCTTTTTTACCATCATCTGACAACCTTAATTTCAACCTCTTTTATATTTTTGTCGAGTAAACTACTACGGGATGGTCCTCGTGTTTGGGTTGAATTTTGGATTCGGTCAAACCTAAATTTTATAGACTTGATCCCTAACTGAACTGCATGCTTTCAAAAGATCCTTGAACTTGTCAATGTTAAATTGATTAGTGAATCTTAAGGGTATTTTAATCATTTCATATTTAGTAGTAATAAAAATAGTAATGTAATTTAGATAGGGACCTATGAAGATTGTTTAATATATCTGGATCAAGATGCAACGTTGTCAAGATATGTCCTTATTTTTAAAGTTTATTCAACAACACCACCACGTATCATCATCACTGTCGACAACAATCGAAAATCTGATTTTCATTTCTTCTCCCTCCTAACCCTATCGTTACCATCAAGATGCATGATTCAGTGTTCGTCTTAGTCAGGTTCATCGCAATAAATCTGATTTCAAGGTTCTTCCTGCCACATGCAAATCCACCACTGTCGTTTTCACTGGAAGCTTCGGTCAACGGCTCCTCACCCTCATTCGTCACAGCCGCTCTCCACCACCGACTATACACCCTCATTGGTGTAGTGGTTGCAATTGGTGGTGTAGCGGTTGCAACCGGTGTGTTAGAGGTGTAGGCGTGTGGTGGTAGCCACTGCCGGAGATGAACTTCCAAATTCCAATTCCATGGTGGTTGTCGAAAATGGAACCACCGGAGACGATGGTGTGCGACGGAAGAAAACTGATCAAGTTTTATGTGTTTTAAAGTTTATTTACTTAATGATGTTACTTATGTTAAAAACCTTTTTTATTTTGGTTTTTTAGTTTATGGGGATATAACCGATGGAACTAAGTAATAAAGATACCTAAATACTAATTTACAGAGTGACCTTACACAACGTTTTTTTATAGCTAGCTTATTAAAATGAATGTTTTAAATTTAAAGTGTCAAAGTGTAATTTACTCTATTTTTGTCTCTCATCCTCTTATGGGAATTGCTTCTTTTTTTTCACTTTAAACAGGCGATTGAGATAGATACAACATAATTAATTCACGTAACTTAGTTTCCATATCTAGCAACTAACAAAGATCTTTCTTCTCATTTAGTTTTTTTTAGTTGAATTTTAAGAATCATTTGAGGCAATCCTTTATCTCATTTAATGACGAAGAAGATGGAGGATAAATATTTGTTAATTTGATCGGTATTCTTATACATTCCTTGACTACCATGGGGCATCTCTCATGTAACATGTTTATTTTCAACATAAATTCCCTCTTTTAATCAATTGTAGGAGTCAAAGCATCAAACTGCAAGTGTATGCAAATAAGTTTGTTGATCTTATGAATAATTTTTTAATTCAAGATATGCTTTCTACTTAAAACGTGAAGTAGTGATATTGCACACAAGTTGTATGCTAATGTTCTTGATCAAGTTTCTCCATAGAATTATATATCGTTTTTGGTTGTCAGCGACGGATCCACCAAACCTATGAGAATAGCACCCTCATTTTACCAACCTCTTCCTGAAAATAAAACATTAGTTTCTCTAGTCACGCCTAATCGTCACTAGGCTCATCATCTTTTCTAATATGTGATCGAAAATCTTCTTCGAAACGGGTGTTGTCAAAGTTGAGGATGGCATCGGGAAACGATGGTACGATAAGGAGAAGATGAGGTAGGGTGGGAGCTAGTCAATTTCTAAAATATAAATGGATCTCACGGTTATTAACATATTTGTTTTGTTTTCTTTTGTTCATATAATAACTATAGGTGTAATCTTAAAATGTGGAGTAAATTACATGGATGGTCCATGTGGTTATGTTGAAATTTTAGATTATTTCTTTAAAGCTTGAAATCTTTTATAGTCCCTAACATTTTTTTCTCTTTCATATATGGTCCCTAGGTCTGTTAGTTAACCGTTAGTGATGTTAAATATTATAAAAATTAGCATTTTACTTGCATTAGCCATCTATTTAATTTACCTTTTAAACTATAGTATCATTTTTATTTAAGAAAATTTTATATTTTTATTTTTCAAATTTTTTTATATATTATTTTTATAATTTCATTATTAATAAGATTATTATTTAATAAAATACGTTTTAATTACACAAATAAAACACTTTTTAGAAACATGTTTTTTAAAATGTTCGGTTTCTTAACCGTTCATTTTTTATACGTATTCTAAAACTTTTTGATATTTTAAACTTTTTTGTAAACTGGTTGGTTTTCTAAAGTTCTTTTTTAAAAAACCATTCATTTTTAAAACATCTTTTCCTAAACAAATTCTTAGTTTTTTAAACATTTTTAAAAAAACAATTCAGTTTTAAACGTATTTATAAAAGAAGACATTTTTATAAGGGTTTTAAAAAACTGTCACTTAATGATTCAGAAATTTTATTATTCAACATTTAATCATTTAAAAATTAACAAACAACATCTTACTCTAAAATGTGATCAACTCAACAAAAATTACTTGTTTTGTTAGAGCATTCATAGCCCATATCTTAAAATTATGTGAGTGTGAGTCCTA
Source organism: Flaveria ramosissima (assembly GCA_025215565.1). Lineage (NCBI taxonomy): Eukaryota > Viridiplantae > Streptophyta > Magnoliopsida > Asterales > Asteraceae > Flaveria > Flaveria ramosissima. The sequence goes on from CM046035.1 coordinate 68,351,025, forward strand.
AAATTATGTGAGTGTGAGTCCTTAAATTATATGGAATGGTTTTGAGTGGTTGTGGGTGTAGGAAAAAGAAAATGTTATTGTTCATCTGTAAATTTAAGGATTTATTGTTCAATCCTTATAAATATTTTAATATTTTTGAAAGTGATTGTGAGTGAAGGAGTGAAAAAATGTAATGAAAAAGGTATAAAAATATATTATTTAATTAAAAGAGAGAGAATGATTGATAATTTTTAGTGTAATTATATGAATAAAAATAAAAAATAATGAAAAAGGTATAAAAATATATTATTTAATTAAAAAGAGAGAGAATGATTGATAATTTTTAATGTAATTATATGATAAAAATAAAAAATAAGATGTGAATACTATTACATGTCTATCGTAAAAGGATTATAAATACATAAAAAAAAGTTAGTAAATTGTAATAAAAGGTGATAATTTGTTGTAACGAAACTTAAAATAATAAAAGGAAGCCCAAGAAGGTGTTGGGGTACAGCTAGACTGACAAAACCGTACGCTCACAAGAATCCAGTTTCAGTTTATCATTGACTACATACTGGCATACTGCGGTGTCGTTCTATAGGATTTTAAAAAAAAAAGAAAATTTAAACGGCAAAGGATTAACACATATTTCGAAAATTTCTTTGTTGCTTTAATTTTCTTTTTCGAACGACTCTTTGTTGGTAATGTATGTTGTCCTGATTAAATAAAGTGTTTGGGTGTAGAAAAGTATGAAAGACCGAGAGTAATCACAAACATATATTTTTAATGGTTGAGGGTTTAATCCTATGATACAATTAATATAAATCTAGGAGTTAGTTCACTTAATGTGTGGATCACTTTTCTAAAGAAAATTAAAGAAAGATAATCATGAAGTAAAGATAAAGAAAATAAAAGAATGATAATCGATAAGTAGAGATAAAAGGAGTAGAAGGATGAGAATCATGGAAGGAAGTAGATAGAATAACAAGGGTTAATGAGAACAAACGAACTCTAAAGCGATAAACTATTTTTGTTCATTGTAAAATAAATTTGGATGGTTTAGTCGTCAAATTATATATTATATTACCAGCGGAGAGTCTAACCGCTGGTAGGATTGATCTCAGCCGTTGAAAGATTCTGAAATTAAATCCTAGCCGTTTAAATTAGGCAGTTAAGGTGGTTCCGGAGTGGTTACTGGTGGTTAGTAGATGCCCAGTGAAAAACGAGAAGTTACCGGCGGTTCCTCTTCATCTTCATCAAAGCTCATAGATCCAGCCCCATGGCTACTTCATTATCAAGCGACTGGAACTTCGATTTCATCGGCTGGAACTTCGACTTCATCGACTAGAGTTTCTATTCGAAGTGGATATTTCATTATCGACTGGAACTTCTTTGGAGCTTCGATCTTTGTTCAAAGCATTGACCAAGTGCTATTTTGGTTTTGGAACGATTTTGGCAATTACCCAATTTCGCCGCGATCTCCACATCTCAAGTTTGTTCGCAATCGTCAAATCATTTGGTTGATTTACATCTACATAGTCAGGTGGCATGAAACTATCTCAATTTATTTTGATGCATTATGTGTTGGTTTTATGAGTATTATCCATTCGTTCAAGGGTTTAAAAATTGGGTAATTAGTCTTGGCTTTCATCTCTAACGTGTAATTAGGCTTGTAATCCGTAGATGTTTCATCTCAATTTCAAGTGTCATCTTTTGTTTGTGTTTCAATTGACCCATTTATTATAATGTTAGCAATTTTCTTAATAAAAATGATTTGAGTCGATTGAAACCTTATCACAGTTGAAATTAAAAACTTTTTGGTTACAATAAGCTCCTTTGTTTAACAGTGTGTAAGTTAGTTTGATCTTGAATGTAAGGTTTGATTAGCAATTGCATGACTATGGGTGGTTGTATCATTTTGTGTTTACATCTGAATTTGTTTTTTATTAGCAATATAACCACTATGGCATTGCATCGGTTTGTATTGGCATTTAACTCAAAATTGAACCTATTTAATATGTAATCATACGCATGAGACATTTCTATGATATATTAGATGTTATATATATTAAGATATATTATATGTTATGTACAAGATGAAATTATAAGATTCACCTCTTAGGTTTGAAACCGACTTAAATCATCCTAAAGTCATATAAGGAATGCAAAGACTTTATCAATAGATTATCTCTAGCATCTAAATCAGTTAGGATGGATGAAAGCAAGTTTTAAACATTCATTCAACTTGCATTTAAGGTCACCACACACTTGCATACATTTCACTCTGTGTTCTGTTTTGTTCTCCTCAAAACCAACCCCGAGTCTTGCAAGACTTACTTTTTTTCTTTTTTTTTTCAACATCTGAAAGCAATATTAATTTTGTGGTCTTTTTGTGTAGGTTTCTCATGTGCTACCTTACCATCTGCTAGATTGTTTTACAGGTTTGTGGAATGCAAATTATTGGTAGATAAACAACTTGCTTTTTATTATATAATCCTTTAGAGATGGTGGTGTAAGATTTGCACATATTAGGGATGGTGCAGCTATTGTGCAACTTTGCATGGCTGGATAAGTATGTATGCTTTTAAGTCTCAAGTTATATTTGATACATCATAATAATTCCTTTTATGTTTTTTTAATATTAATTTTAAACTGATATATGCATTTCAACAAATGTGTAGATGCAGAAAATCTATTGTGCCTCTGGCTACTTCAAGGAGTCCAAAAGCCAAAATTCTTAAAAAAAAGTATGTTTCTATCCTTCTAAATGTAAGCAGATATAGTTGCTCAGTATAATCCGGTATACAATTACTAAATCTAAAGAAAACGCTTGTATATTTTTATGTTTTTGAATGTAAAGTACTTGATGATTGGTCAGGGGAGATTCATGACTGATAGAAGTGTCTGTAAGTGATAAACTAGAAGAGCTCACATGTTTTGTCAAACGGGTGAAAAATATTATCTCAAAAGAAAATGGTTGAAAGCCTACCAACGTGTAATCAATTTGATAATCTACTTGCTTTGAACAAGCTGCAGTACATGAATACTTTACTCAAAAAATATTTTTCTTAAAATTAGCTAGAGTACATGAAATTAACAAATATATAGAACATGGTTGTATTGCTCATGCACATAACATGTTCTGTCAAACACCAAAATGAAATTCAATGTCGCTTAGGAGTTATTGAACAAGATGTTGTTGTTCATGCTAATTGATAATATTGTTTGTTCATTCAAAATGTTAATGTAGAAACATGATTCGGGATGGAAGATGCGAAAAGTGTCGTAGGTCACGATGGACAAATGATCGTATACCTGATATTAAGAGAGGCAAATTTACAATCTAAGAAGAGCAAACAATTGTTCGCTGGGACTTTCTATAGTGGAGAGTAAGTGGCAAATGGTTTTATTTTGCCTTAAATATTATATACTATGAGTGATTTAAGAGTTTTCTATGACGTATAGTTATCTCACGAAACTTTTTGAATGATGTCATATGCTATAGTTATTTACTGTTTTGTATTTTGCATCGATCTGGTAGATTGTTGTTGGGCATTTGCTTTTTTTACAGGTTTATTACCCTATTCTGACTTTTTTTATGCATGATTAGAACTTTTAATTTTGTTACTCTGGTGTCCGCCATAATAATACATACACTTTTTTACGCAAGTATCATTGGTACTCTTTGAGGCCTATAACTATGTATTTAATAGAGTTTGCTTTCCATTTTGGTCATACACGCTTTTTAGTTTTGTTTTGTAATTGCCTCATCAGGTATGTCTAATCTGCATAAGAACTTATTAATCTTAAAAGATATATTGTTAAGTACTTTAGTGTTTGTAAATTTGTTTCTTTTAATCTTATCTTACTTGATAATCTTCATTACTTGTAAGATATAATTTTTTGAATTCACGGGGATTGTCAGTTGTTTCAAGTGATATATGTTGATTATAGGCATCTTTCTTCAATGCTTCATGAGAGTGTACTAAAATTTTCATTTAATCATGTTTTTTCTGGATAATCTTTATTGTTTGTAAGGTTGCTTTTGTTAATTGCTTCATGGGGTGTGTCATTAATAATCTTCTTTTTCTTTTTCGGATCAAGTAGGGATCTATAGAAAGCCACCTGCAATTTCACCTCCCTGATAGGCCAAAGGGCATTTGGTCAAATTTATTAATCTCAAATGATCACAAGTGAAGTAGTTGCGGTTAACATTCTTGCAATTGATTCCAAACAAGGCGATAAAGAGTTCAAACAAAGGTAGTAATGAATCATAATCGCATTCACCTCAAGGTTATATGCTTCACATTGATTACTTTTAGTTAAATTAAAGTTTATAACTTTTTTGTTGCAGTCTTTGTCACTTAGTTGTTAATACATCTTACTAAAGGATTGGATATAGTGAGGAAGGTTTTCAATACAAGAATATTTGTTTTCCAAGGCGTCATCCATATAATCTTGAAATTGGAACACCAAGAGTACCATTGTTATATGATTATGTAAAGTTATTTGAGCTTTTGTCATTGTTTGTTTAATATCTAAGCTTTACCCTGTTGTATATGTGTTTTTAGACTATGTATATATGTGTTGTTATATGATTATGTAACGTTATTTGAGCTTTTTGGTTTTGACATATTTTACTACGGGAGAAAATTGTTGTTGACTTTTATGCCGCAAATTATAATTTTTAAAAATTTCCTATATAATGAACAACACTCAACCTCATGAATTGTGTCACTTATTTCTTGAGTCTTTCTTTTCATCTGTTATGTCAGCATTTATTTCTAATATAGGGCATGGAGGTTTGTAGGAATTAGGTTGCATTTGAAAATAAGTTTTCATAGTGTTCAGATGGTGAATAAGCAGCGTGTAATGTTTATTCTTGTGAGCTGCAATAGTGATTTAAAGAAGAGAATAATATTGTCAAAATTAGTCCATGGAGGATGTATGGTCTCCAAAGTAAATATCCGCAAACAAGTCAATAGGGTTTCACATCATGGGAAAATCAATTGTGGATTGCAATTGTAGTCAATGTAGGTCAAGTCTATACATTCGATGGGTGGGTCTGTGGCTCATCAGTGATCCAATTAGCCGTTAAAAAAAAGATAAATTTATTATTATGACATTGGGCTACCCGACCACCGGACGGGTATAAAACTAGTTATTAGAAACTCTCGTAAAACTGTCTCTAGCAAAAGCAAAACATATCAAACTTATAGATTATAGAGGTAATATATCAAAATTAGGGTATGTAGAAAGATTCTTGAAGGCAATTATTGATATCCCCTCTGGGTAAATTTTGAGAATGAAGTATGATACTTGAGGTTTTCTTTTCAAAACGCCAAAGGCATTGCGCAACAATTATTCGACAGGGGTATGAATCTTTTATTAGTTTCCTATAACTCGTAGCTAATTGTACGCTTGATTTCCTATAGTAGTAGTCTCGAGGTTGAACTAAGGGTATTGGTGTGGCCCCATGAGTTTTCAAGCGATGGATTCTCGATTTCTCACAGATAGAAAAATATTACATGTAATTAAAAATTTAAAAACTGAATTAAATCGTGTTTTATTTTCAAAGCAAGGACTGCAAATTGTGGTGGGTTAAGCTGAGAACTATGTCATGTCAAGAAAGCGGCAACTTGAGATTCAAATGCACTTAGTGGTCATGTGAGAAACTTAAACCTGGGTTGTAGAAAATTCAATCAAAAGATGATGAAACACAAGAAATTCAAGGGAACTTTTACAGGTTGATGAGAATGTTGTAACCGCATACTTCCATGGGTGATTAATCTGTGTAAAAGAGAGTGTAGCGTTTATGAATCTTATGTTTGTAAGTTATGATGTAGCGAGTCTTTTTGTTTACGTATAAGGAAACATGTATTTATTTAAGAGCATCATGGTTTAGTTTGAATTTTAGCGGGGTATTATCTCATCAATATTTGAATTCTTATAGGTTTTTGGTTTTTCTTGATTTTTTAAGAGATTGTCGTAGCAATATTATGAATATTGTTCCATTTGATAGACTTATATGTCATTAAGGATGCACCAAGCAACATTCGACTTGAGAAATATTTCAAATAAAACATGTGAATGGAATTGATGAGGTGGCTAGTAAACACTCAATAATTCACTCGACTAAACCGATACTTGTTTAAGGTTTTTTTTTCTCACTAACTTCATGCTTTAGAAACACTCAATACTATATTATCATGTGCATTCTTCATGGAATAAATATTATAGCAGATTGAGATGAGATACATAGTTTAGATATATTTTGGTTGAATGAGAACATATAAAATAACATGTAAAAAATGTGGTCGGGTCAAATCACAAGTTTAATACAAGGCTCGTATAAAAGGTTTTGGTTGTTTTGATTTTCGATTGACTCGTTAAGCTATTACTAATTTATTATAAAAGCTAAGAATCGGAAACTAATCTAACATATAATGCACCACAGAGGGAAGGATCCAACGTGGAATTAGACCTTTGTGTGACAAGACTTTCTCGAGTTATATGAACATTTGAGAACACAAACTAGTATAGTATGTTGAATGATCAATCAAATCATATCCAAAATAGAAATATTAATTCCAAAATTTCAACTTATTATTATTTTTTTAGATTAATTTCTATATAGTACATGAATCAATTCAATATATGTGTATATAGACACTGCACAACAAATTTAAATACTTCTTCATCCGGTAAGACAATAAAACTTAGAAAAGAAACCAAAATTTCATCAATCCTACATGAATTATGAACAAACTTTGATAGATTTGAGAGTGGAGAATTAATATTTATACCTTGATAAAAAAAACTAAAATAATTTCTGTACTTAATGAAGAGATGAGAACTCATCTAGCTGCTTGGCTGGCTTTGTAAGATGCAAATTCAAACGGGAATCATCTTCAAGATCACAGCAATCGGCATGCTCAAAAACCCAGTCAAAATGCTATAGTACCATTGTGTAATTGTTAACGGTGATGTGCTTGCAAAGGTACCTAAAAACTCGATTATTATGACCTGGAAAACCACAGTTGCACTCAAAACACTCACAAACACATTGTTCTTCAATATGCCACTCAACACGTTTAATTTTTCCATCTCTCTGGAGTTGACCTCGTTGAAAAGCTGCAACAAGTAATCAAACCATTATGATCAAATTATTCATGTATGTTCTTGAAATAACATGTTACCTGACAGAAGACAAATGAGTTGAATATAAGTGTGTTGAGGATCAAATCTGAATTGGGTCCATATAAGCCATAAAATGATTTCCCTTTGGTTTGAAGTAGCCATATCACTATGAATTGATACAAAGACTGCCCCAAGATGTTCCTCCACATAACGTTGCTGATGAAATTCCCATGTCGGCCGACTGGAGTTCTTTGCATTAATGCATCGTTTGGAGGCTCGGTAGCAAGCGCTAGTGCTCCCAGTGTGTCCATGATCATGTTCACCCACAACAATTGAACTGCTGTGAGGGGAGTGCTCCCTAAAGTAGTAACAAAAAAAAGAACAAGGAGATGATCCAAGTTATATGTTGCAAGTGGTAGCTTTTATCAATAATTTATGAACAAGTGTAGATGTAACATATTGCTCCTTATAGCACCCAATATTGTTTACTTTATCCACGAGGAGCTAATAGATTTGTTTTTATTACTTAATGGAAACTTCTCAGAAGGTTACTCATCCTGATTGATTCCATCCAAGCACGATAGTGGTATGTGAGCTAGGTCTAGACGTCTAGTTGTTCTCTATGTTGTGGCAATATGAGATTTACCTAAAACGTAAGTAATTGTACCTGTCAAACAAGCTGATGTGAAGTTCACCATTAAAGCAACAATATTGACAGTCAGCTGAAACTGTACAAATTTTTGAATGTTAACATAGACCGACCGACCCCACTTGGCAACAGTCACAATTGTTGAGAAATTATCATCCAGAATTATAACATCTGCGCTTTCTTTTGCTACCTGAAGTTTAATGAAAGATACGTAAAAAAGTTACATCTTTATGTATGGTAAAGTAATGCTAAATTCTTGTTAATTACCTCAGTTCCAGCAATGCCCATTGCAAGTCCAATATCTGCTTCATGAAGTGCTGGGGCATCATTTGTCCCATCACCTGTGACAGCCACAACCTCCCCAAATGTGGTCCGCAAGTGTTTCACCAGTCTATGTTTATCTAAAGGTGAAGATCGAGCCATCACCTATGTGAAGTAAAAAAACAAGTGAAGATACATTATGAAGTAATCTTACTAGCCAAATATGTTGTTATACAAACCTGAATCTTAGGAACAAGGTCATCTAATTCCTCCAAACTCTTCTCACGAAAATCTGGACCTTCAATTGCTACACCATCATCTCTAAGTATTCCACATTCTTTAGCTATGGCCTTTGCTGTATTTATATTGTCCCCAGTAACCATACGAACGGTTATACCAGCTGATCTACAAAGAGCAACTGATTCCTTTACACCTGGACGAACGGGATCTTTTATACCCACGATTCCTATACAAGTATACCCAGAAGGCGGAATTGGATCTTCAGCAGACACACTCTTGTCCAGGTCTATATAGGCAAGACAAAGTGTTCGAAGAGCTTCGCTTGCAAATTGGTCGATTGTATTCCTTAAATGGTGAAGGGACCCCTCTTTAAGAGGAACGACTTCTCCATTTGCATTGATCACCTTATCACAAGCAGCCAAAATTATTTCTGAAGCACCTTTACAATGAGCTCTTATACCCCCTTCCGGAAGCTTCAACACTACCCCCATTCGTTTTTTTGAAGAGTTGAACGGCTCAACTCTGAGAACTGTGGATGCCTGACGTGTAGATTGGAAATCACCACCAAGTGATAATCCAAATTCCAATATTGCTGCCTCTGTAGGTGTTCCAAGTATCTCACGCTTCCCTTCTATGTTATTCACGACTTCTCCCCCAGTGTTGGTGAATATTGATTGTAGAAGAATCTTTAATGCACTATCAGGGATGTCAGTATTTCCTTTTTTGTTTACATCCTTAATGTTCAAACAAATGCATGATTTGACAACAGTCATTTTATTGGTTGTTAGTGTGCCTGTTTTATCACTGCATATAGTCGTTGCTGACCCCATAGTCTCACACGCAGCAAGGTGGCGAACAAGCGCCTTGTCATTCATCATTTTCTTCATGGCAAAAGCAAGGCTCAATGTAACAGCCAGAGGCAACCCCTCTGGAACTGCAACAACAACAATAGTAACAGCAATAGCAAAATATTCTAGCAATTCTAGAGCCTCATCAGCAGACCAGCTCCATTGAGTTCCTATTAAAATCTTTCGAGCAAGCAATTTTTGAACCAAAACTGCAAAAGTGACTACAGCAAAGAAAAGACCTATCTTTCCAATGACAGTTGCAACTCCATTTAGTTTTACTTGAAGTGGTGTTTCATCATCTCCTCCTTCACTAAGAGTTGCCATGAGTTTTCCCCATTGAGTTCTCATCCCCACTGTTGTAACTAACATTTTGCATGAACCATCTTGGACCTTGGTTCCAGACATCAACCAAGGATTTTCGGCACTCACCATAACTGGTTCACTCTCTCCAGTCAAACTGGATTCGTCAATAGAGACTGCAAAACCTGAAAGGAAAAGACCATCTGCAGGGACTTGATCTCCTATTGAAAGATGTACAATATCTCCGGAAAGTAGCTCATATATTGACAACTTTTGCCTATAGCCACTCCTTGTAACTTGAATAGATATTTTCTTCTTCTCTTTGTCAAGATCCCGAAACTGTAAAGATTGACGATAATCACTTGTTGCAGTTACAAAAACTACCAACAAGATACTTGCAACAATCCCAAGACCATCATGAGCTCCTTTAGGCCATCCTTCTGTTGCTATGCCAACAACCAAGGAGACAAAGGCACACATCGCCAGGATCATAAGTGTCATATCATGAAGGGCTTCCCACACAAACACCCAAAAGCTTCGTTGTGGGCTTTCGGCGAACTTGTTTATTCCAAACACTTTTTGTCTACGGTCTAGGCCTTCATTATCAATAGAAAGGCCATTGGTGGTTGATGTCTTAAGCTTTTCTGCGAGGCTCTCCACACCACCATGAAATTTTAGCTTTTTAAGGTCATGAGCTTCGACAAGAGAGGCCGCCTCATCAGCACATATGTCAAAACCAGCTTCTTTTACGTCGTCAGGCACCTCATAATCACCATTATGTGCTCCTGTGTACATCATGTCATGAAATTAGCATACACACAAATATTCATCACACAATGTAAATATAACATAATTTGATCATGGCATAATGAAGAACTTGCCTTGTATAAATTGAAATGCAGCCTTTGAAACCAAAACCGCAATCCTTAGCTTCTCCTAATGATTCAAGGAAAACTGGTGAGTCACTAAATTGTAATTGCTGAGACAAAATAGCTTAAATTGCAATCATCAATTGCAGATTACAGAAGTCTTCAAAGAACATCAGATTGTTTACTTTGGGGCAACTCTATTCTACTCAACCTACTTATGAACTCCTACAAACCAGCAAGTGAACCAATGAGTAATCTAAACTACAGAGAAGGAACGAAATAAATAAATGTGTAACATTTCAGCATAAAGCTTATACCATACTGTGTACTTAACCTACGTTTTGATCATTATATATGTTTCATAAAATACAAAATAAATAAATTTGTAACACATTCAATTCATGCATCAGCAATCAATTGTCAATGTAGATCTGTTCACCAACCACAATCGCCATTTGTTTGTGTAAACTATCGAAAATTATACGAAAGACGGATAACCTGATTGGTACGTCGCATAGCAGCAGCCTCATTACGCTTGGATAGATTGGCGGTGAAACGAAATCGTCTCTTAGGGTTCTTGACAACATGACAGAGACTCCTCCATTTCTGTAACACCTCATCGGAAGAATGCTTCGACTTCACTGCGTGAAAGTTCTGATTCAAATAGTTTTCCATCACCATTTGTTCCAAAAAATCCCTCCACTCGCCAAATTTGTTCTCGTGTATCCAGATCTCCCTACCAATCTGCTTTGTTCAACCAAATTAAACGATCAAATCTCGAAATCAACGCTGATTTCCCCTCGTTTCCAAACAACATTGCATCATATGCGTCATATATCAACCTTAGAACATTTGAACCAGAAATTGGGCCAAAAATTGATAAAGAGAAATGACGAAGGAAGAATCAGATTCTCGACGTGATCTGTTGATGAAAGTGACGACAAAATGCATCCGAAGAACTTTACGCTAATCCACTTCGAATTCTTCAAACTTCAATGATGAAAATTCGTCGTTAATCTGCATTCACTGTACAAATTAAACGAAATACAAAACGAGAGATTGAATCGTAATGTCATAACGTGTAGATGAAAGATTAAGCTTGGGTGATATGAAATTGATGGCGATCATGACAATGTCCCGAAACTTATGGGGATACAATGACCGGGCTTTTTTCCTATTTATTTTATTCATTTCATTTCATTAATAAACAACGATGATTGTTAAAAATTAAAATATTATATAGCAAAAGGGACATGTTAAAGTTGATTTTATAAAAGTTTTTCATGCAACAAACGAGGGGGCTGTTTTGGAAAAAAGACATTACACTATATAACATTTACCATGGTAGAAATTTATGATTGGCTAATTCATTTCTTTTTTCAATTTTTTTAATTAAAATAAAATATAATACTCACACCACGCACAAGAAGGAAATCACACACAACGATTACAGTCGCACGACAGGACCAGACGCACGACTCAACCTCCATACGCACGAATCAACCCTCAATCGTGCGAATCAGCTTCATTCGTACGATTGAGCTTTCATTCGTATGACTGGCATTCAGTCGTACCACACAACACCCAATCGCACGACTCAACCTCCATACGCACGAATCAACCTCCAATCGTGCGAATTAGCTACTTTCGTACGATTGAACCTTCATTCGTGCGATTGGACTCCAGTCGTGCGAATCACGCACAATCACATTCATTCAGTCGGTCACCTGACTCAATCGCACACAATCATTCATACGCATGACTCAATCGCATACCTTCATTCGCACGCATGACTCAATCGCATATAAGCACACAGTCGCACGACTCAGTCGCACGACATGCCCAGTCGCACAACTCAGTCGCACGATTGACTCAGACGCATGGTTCAGTCGCACGACTCACCCAGTTGCATGACTCAATCGCATGACAGACCCAGTCGCCTGGTAGTATAATCGCGACTGTGGTCGGGCTGAGCAGCCCCTGGCTGCTCTAAACGCGAGTTTTACACAACAAGAACTTCCAGAAACACTCTACAAACATGCACAAACATGAAACACAAGCAGAAAGACCTCACACGTACCCATACGACCTCATGTGTTCGGGTTGAACCCGAACACCCGAAACCCTAGTTTGGACAGCCGTGAATAAGCAAGAAAAGGGACAACCAAGATCGTCTACCTGCTAGAAAGGAGTGAACTAGGCTGTAGATGAAGTCTAGACGGCGAAAACGAGACCAAGCGGGTCGGATTTGGTGCTAAGATGAAGAAATGGTGTGTAGAGAGGATGAAGAGATGAAGAAGATGAAGTAATGGTGATTAGGGCTGGGAAATGGTTTATATAACCAGCCCAAGTTTGCAAAATTACAAGTTTAGTCCCTGCACTTAACCCCCGAGTTTCCCAAATTTGTTTCGGTTAAAAAACGACTTTATTAGGTTAATTATATTAATTATAAAAATGCTTTTAATGATATTTATAACTTAAAAATGGTTTTATTAATGACGTTTAAATATATAAAAAATGGTATATTAGGCAGTTACGAAGATGAAAGTTTTAAATAATTTTTAAAGTTAACACATGATTACAACGAATGCACAAGCACAACGATGATAAGGCACACATGATATCCACATAAAGAGTTAATAAAGGTGAGGAATGATCGATCAAGGAATAGTTAACGGAGAATCACGTAATTGACGGACCTTAAGGTGACGGATGTCACAGTGGATATGGTTAGCGATAGTAGTGGTTGTGGCTCTGTGAAAGATGATGGTGCTTTGTTTCTTCAACTGAAATAGATGAAGATGATGCAAGCGTTAAACCGGACTCCAATCCGGTCTGGTGCTTAAAACCGTTTTGACGTTAAACCAGTAGTTCGATTGGTCGGACTGGGAACCAGATCGGTCGAGTCGGTTTTTCATATGTATATTTTAAATTTTCAGCATTTTTCTTACTTATATTTATAAAATTATTAAAATTTTCTTTAGTTCTTATAACCGCCACCACCACACCATCGCACCACCTCAGTCGAGTCACGGAAAGGGGAATACCAACCGATCACCATTCGATTTGGGTAAAAAAAACCCAACCACCACCATGCAGACGCGGCGGCCGCGAGGCCATTACTGACAGACACCGGACGGTACACCAGTAGTTCCTTCCGCAAAGGCGTTTAGGGTTCCCGTTCCTCAAACAAACCCTAACCAGCACCGTGCACACACCCCGACGATGGTATCGTTGTCTACGAAACAAGCAAACCGAGGTCGGTTGGCACACCGGCAATTTCTGCAACGGCCGATGGCGACGGAGGCGGCAACGGTTCCCCTCTCTATTCGTGAATCAACGGGAGGGGTGAATAGGAGGCAATAAAATGGCTGAACGAAGCAACCATCACCCTTATCGCCGGCGACACCATCACATTGGAGGCATGAAGAGAACTTGAAAACCCCACAAAGACAGGGCATATATCTATGCCTCTGTGTTTAAGAATTAAGATGGAGATGACGGGTTTTTCAACGGAAGCACACGTCCCAATACAAAATGATGACCGTAGATGTCAATTGCACGATCACGCTTTAAATTTTACTATTCCTCACCTTGCTATTTTAATAGTTTATAATATACTATGTTACAAATAAATATAATTGAATTATTATTACATTTAGTAATTATTTTTTTAAATAAATTTTATCAACCCAACACACTCCCCTTAAAGAAAAAGTTAGTCTATCTTAACCATCTTTTGAACCACCACATTTCGTCACCAATAACTACTTAACATGCTAAAAAGTTCACCTATTTAAAAGCCTAAAACCGTAGTTATCCGGTTCCAACTACCACCGCCACATCCGCCACCACTTACCATTCCGCTCAACACCATATGCATCGCCACCTACCGTTCTACCACCACAGCCCACCATATTGAGTTTCTTTTTCGTTCAAAACCCCAACTTCTCATCAACGCCATCATCATCGCTGTCACCAACTAAATAACAACCAAAATCATCAACATTTTCTTCGTTTCTACTTTCTAGAACCACCACGCCGCCACCAAACCTAACTCAGATTCAACTAAAACATGAACCCAGCCATCACCAAACAAAATCACCACCACCAAAAAAATAATAAATACCTCTCTGATGACATCTTTATATAGTTACTAGTCGTTTCTTAACAATTATTATTCATTATAAAAGTAGTAGAGCAAATTACCTATATAGTTTATGTAGTTTAGAAAAATAACAAGTTTATAAAAATATCAGATCAAATTACTCAGATTCAACCATCTTTACAATTTTTCAATTCGAGAAATAAAAGTACAATCTGATAAAATCATATAAACCGTCTTCTTGTCTCCCCGCATCTCAAAGCCCCTTTCTCTTTCTCTCTCTCACACACATTCATCTCGTCAACGACAATGACCAGTGGACCAGGGCTCTTTTCCGATATCGGCAAGAAAGCCAAGGGTGCGTTTCAACTCAGATCATCCAATTCTCTCTTTTTAATCCTCCCTCATTCATCCTTTGATTGTAATATGCATGCATACAACTTTAGATTTTGTCTCTCTCGCCAATTTTTTCATCTGCTCTTGCCTTATGTGTTGTAGATCTGCTTACCAGGGACTACATATCGGATCCCAAGTTTTCCGTTTCAACCAGCAGTGTCACCGGAGTTGTATGTATCGATTGCACTTCTTTTTCGGTTTTACTTGATACTATGTGATCTCGTGACATGTGAAGCATTGATTTTAAGCTGTTAGTTAGGGTTTTCTAGTTAACATTTGCTACATTCAACTTGTAAGTAATAGTAGACTTCAATAGGCACTTGGAAGGCCTAAGAGTGATAGAAAGGGAAATGATTAGGGATTGAGTTTGATTTAGGCTGAAATGAGCTGTGCTAGTCCTGTTCATACTTCTCTTAGGTCAGTTACCAAGTGGGATTGCAGTTTGATATTGATTGCTTTGCTTTGTGAAGTTATATATCTATAGGCTCGTTGCCTTTTTTGTAGTGTTTTCGTTTCCATTTTTGGTTTTTTACGATGGGAAAGATATACTTTCTGATGTTCTTTCACTTGGTGCTAATTTGAGCTTCATGCCTTTACTAAAGGACACTTGCAAGTTAGGTAATATTATGTGAACTACTGAATTGATCAACACGTATAGTAGTGCAGTATGTAACCCGATAGAGATGTTCTTCCTTAGCATACGTGCAATGGTTTTTGGGGAGATTTGTTCATTCTATTTAGTAATACTGGCTCACAAGATTGTTATAATCTCTTAAGAAGAAAACATGCTGAAAGAAGACTGACTTACGAGTTACTACATGTTCATAACCTCTACAAGAAAAAATGTGCACTTTAGCTCACAAATGGAATTTACTTTAGATTGACTAGTAGAGAGAAGAGGAACACACTTCAATGAAC
Source organism: Flaveria ramosissima (assembly GCA_025215565.1). Taxonomy (NCBI): domain Eukaryota; kingdom Viridiplantae; phylum Streptophyta; class Magnoliopsida; order Asterales; family Asteraceae; genus Flaveria; species Flaveria ramosissima. Next base: position 68,366,733 of record CM046035.1, read on the forward strand.
GCCTTGTAGATGTTCTTATAAAATTTGTTAAGTACCTTATCACATTACTCCATGAATTCATGAGTTTACTAACACAGAAGATTAGCAAAAGACTATGTAAGACTAACCTTACAAACTTGTATTACATTTTCTTTTGTTAATATATTAACTAACAAACCACTATGTACCACATGGAGCCATGGAAGGGGAGTTTCACATAGTCCCCTAGGACTAGTAGGGGCCCTGATGTCAGGCTGTCAGCTACCAACTTGAACAAAGCTAGTCACTAATTAATTTGGTCAAACACTAACATACGTAGATGGTGCTTTAATATTTGCACTTCCTTTTGAGTCTTAACACTAAGTTCCATTCTTTTTATCATGTTCAGATGAAGAAGAAAGTCGTTAAACTTGTCAGTATTTATACCTTCTGTGAATAGTTCTACAACTTGATTCTTCATGCCAATATGATCCCACTCAACTTCATCATAAAGCTTTTTCCTGACAAATAGATAATTCACCTCTACATGCTTAGTTATTACATGAGAAGTTGGATTCTTTGCTAGACCTAGACGTTTTGCTGACCATTGTCTCAATACATGGAAATAAAATTACGCACCAGTAGATGCAAGTTCTTCAATGATTGTTCAAGCAAATTGTTCTTAATCTGCCATGGCTGTGACTTGGTACCTTGTTTATGTTTCCAAAAATATAGTTGGCTGTCCTTCGAATAACCAAGAGACTTGTTCGACCCCATGATTGAAAATGCAATTAGAGAAACAACAATGTTCTCCCACATATTAACTTGCAATGTTTATTGTTCTTATACAAAATGGCATAGTTAATCACAAATCACATCTCAACCTTGTGTAATTGCTTCCGAGTAATTCTTTTGTGATTTTTGCCTATACCAAGTCATCTACCAGGTGCTTCTTGTGATTATTTACGTATACTAATTTCTGTTTATAGTGTTGGCAAACAGACTAGATTCCACATTTGGTGTTAAGTTACCACTTTGTGACTTGAGTCATATATTCAACAATCTTACCAATATCAATCTCTTGATGTTTGCTTTAAATCCATAGAGCACCTTTCATAGCTTACACACATGATTAGGATGATCTTGGTTTTGAGACCCATTGGTTGATTCTTGTAGATATATTAATAAATCACCATGCATCTGTCCTTTACATCCATTCCCTACAAGTTCCAGTCTGTGCTAGATGTAGGTGCTAATATGATTCACAGTTGTAAACTTTGTCATTGTTTAGACTACACCCTAAAGTCAGCATCCGAGCTTTGTGCCTAAAATGATGTAGTTTCTTTTCTGATTGCAGCATTTATGTACTTTCAATTTGATAAGCACGTGCGAGCACACATATATATTTGAACAGCTTTTGTCATCTTATTTGGCTTGGAATGGCTAACATGACTTAAATTTGCATGCCATAAATCAAATATTTTTTCTAGTTCTGGACTACTTTTTACATATGAACACTGCTATCATCACATAGACATACTATTATGAGGTGATCACTGATCACATGCATATGCCTTACAACCATAGTTGTCAATAGCGAATAGCGATAAATGTTAAATAGCAACAAGCCTCCTATATAGGCTAAAATACTCTTGGGCCGATTTTATATTTATAAAAAATTAAAAAAATGGTTATTTGTTTAACACTAAAAAGTTAAAACTGGAATTGAATTTTTGGATGGAGGAACTACTATAATCAGTATGTGTGGATTGGTGTATCATAGGATGATGATCTCTCTAGTTCCATCATTTCTGTTCTCTTTGTTCAAAGATAATAGTAAAGGAAATAGTGTTATCTGGTTCCTTAATGTTCTTTTGTGTGCTAATTAGTTTTGATGTCTACACGAACATATAAACCCTACTGAAGATAAACTAAAATAGGGCATTATTCTTTTTAGAATCCATAAGAGTGAATTAATTACATGATATGAAAGGTGGTTTTTAAACCTTAAAGTGAATATTATCGTGATATGAATACAAACGCTCCGGGTAATTGCGAAGTAGATAAATAAATGCAAGGCAATAGTCAATGCCCTTTTACTCGAGAGTTTAAGATTACATTTGCAAGATCTCATATCGGCAGGTTCCTTTAACATCATGCCAACTATGGTCCACTAATATTTTCCAAAGAGCTAACTCATGCTATATTACAGGATGCTAGTTTTAAATCCATGATGAAACTATTGCATTAGTTATAAAGCAACAACTAAGAACATAGGAGAGCATATGAGTGATCAATTTGGTGTTGTCTCTAAGCTCAAGTAAGCATAATCTCATATTACTTTATAATGCAGACACTTACATCAACTGCAACAAAGAAAGGCGGTTTGTCATCAGGAGACGTGGGATTAGTGTACAAATACAAGAATACATTAATCGATGTCAAGCTCGATACAGAATCAAATGTATGTTGCTCACTACCGTCTTTTTTAATATCTCTGTCATGTATTCCTCTTAATATTGCCCTCGTATGGCAGATTGCTACGACATTAACATTCACTGATATTGTACCTTCAACAAAGACCATTGCCTCATTCAAACTCCCGGATCTGAAAGCCGGCAAGGTACATATTTCACTAGGTTCATAGTTTTATTTACTTATCTATTCATTTTCTTTTATGTGCAATAGTGTGTTTTATACTGTTATTATGCAGGTTGAGGTTCAATACTTTCATTACCATGCTTCCTTGACATCAGCAGTTGCTTTAAGTGAAAACCCGACAATTGATGTTTCAGCTACAATAGGTACTCCAACGTTCGTTATTGGTGCCGAGGCTGGTTACGAGACCACTTCTGGTAAAATAACAAAGTACACTGCCGGCATCAGCATCAATAAACCTGATTCGTGTGCTTCCATAGTCTTGTAAGCTATTTTATATTATTAAAATAAGAGTATATTCTCATATTGCGGTTTTGGTCCTTTTTTACATAAATTACAACCATGGTCCCTGGTTCTTCATAATAGCCAAAGGCGCAAACAGACAGAAAAAGCCTGTCTGAGTCAGCGCAAAGGCGCAAAAAAACTGGAAAAAACAGGCCAAAATCCACAAGAAAAACCAATAATTTGCCTGAACTAGTCTAAAACAGCTAAAATTGGTTTGGAGTACACATGTTTTTTTGCCTGTCTTGGGCGTGTGCTTTGTAAGCGTCTTTTGCCTAGGCGATAGGGTCACCCTTTGTGCCTTGAGTCTTTGGCTACCTAGATGTTCACTCAGTTGTAACATGTTTGGTTCCTTTCACTAGCTGAGGCAAATATCCTGTATTCCTGTTAAATTTATGTGCAATGTTCATTTAACTCTTTTATTTAAAAAACAGAAATAAATAAAAATACAACTACTCCATACTCCTACTTTCTTGATTTTGCCCTTTTATAATTTTCATTTTAAGTAGAGGGATATAATGCCCTCTTAAAAAATAAATGGCTGTTTACTTCCCAGACCAAATATGTTACTGTAAGAAAACTTTTAGACTAACATGTACTTTCTAAAAAATTGACCAAAACCGTTATATGGCCTTAGAGCATTCAGAATAGCAATCTTCATCTTTATATTTAACAAAATATCACATTTCTTCAAATTTTATCTCTAAACTTGTTTAAACTTACACATTGAATTCTTCATCTCTATCTTTATCTCATTCACTATTCGTAAATCTATAAAATTTAAAGATGGAGATAGAGATAGAGATTCTAATGGAGGTATAAAACCAATAAAATTTCCAAATTATAGAGATAGAGATACATATAAAGAATCTATTGTGAATGCTCTAACCAACTGTAATTTACCTTGAAATTAATTAAATTTTAGACTTCTACGAGTACATCTTTGACCAGCATCTGACATTACTATTTAGGGGTGACAAAGGAGACAGTATACGGGCATCATATATACATCATTTGGATGCATTGAAAAAGAGTGGTGCTGTAGGTGAGATTTCCAGAAGGTTCTCAACAAATGAGAACACTTTCACGGTTGGAGGGTCTTATGCAGTTGATAGTCTCACAGTGGTCAAAGCTAAGCTTAACAACCATGGGAAGCTCAGTGCACTGCTGCAGCATGAGATTATTCCCAAATCGCTCGTCACCATGTCTAGTGAGCTTGACACCCGAGCCTTGGATAGAACCCCCAAATTCGGTTTAGCTCTTGCTCTCAAACCTTGATCACTTGTTGATTCTTTGAAGTTTTTTTCTTAACCCTTTGAAAGGAGCATTCAGTCAATAAGTAATCCCGTTATGCATCGGGTTTCAATGTGAACAACTAGAACACTCAGGGCGTTTTATCGTCTATTCTTTGTGATTTTTTTTCTGGAACTCAGTTTGAAAAGTTCTTTTTTCTTTTGGTGGTGACTGTGAGATGGTTCCAGGAATTGGTGTGCATGTTTTGTTGTTTCGGCTATATTTTACATAAAGAGAATCAGGTCATGTATGTTTTGAACAATTATTGTCTAAATACACATTTGCAACATTCTGAGCTCGGTCCCTCTGAAAGCAGTCTCTTTATCCTATTAGATGGTAAGGTTTGCTCTTATCTTACATTTCCAGACTATTGTATGAGTGAAATTATGGTGGGAATGTTTTCTTGTTTTGTTTGTTGTAATCTGATTTAACATCATAAATACAGCACAAGGCCACCTAGTAGTGCATGGTTGGTCCAAATCAACTCACTCTTCATTTATAAGCATTGCTGGTCAAGATATACCTACCCTCTTTAAAGGACTTGGAGACCCATATAAGAAATGAGTCACCGACTCACCATCCCAATTAGTTATTCTAGAACATTTACTTGTTCACAGCAACTTCCGTCCATCGGTGACTGACTTGAGTGTTGGAGCGTTTTATAGGGCTAACCCAACAACATGGTGAGTGGCGACTATACTAGTGATCATAGCTTTGCAAACAACAGTAGGCATAACAGCTGGTGAAATCATGTGTGCTAATCTAGTTGTTGATGTTGGTTGTTGTGCACAATGCCAACATCCAGAGATTGTTCGTTTGCAACAACATTAAATGTATTGGAATAAATAGGTTTCTCATGCCCTTAGGGAACATAACCAGTTGGCAAGGTGCTTCCCTCCAATGAAATGGTATCCCATTTTTTAAATGCTTAGGAGTTGAAGTCCTATAATTGAAAGTAAATTATACGAGTGTGTAAGTTGCTTTAATAAAGGGTGTTGCTAATTGCACCCTACTCTACACTACCCTAGTCTAGAGACATTAAAAACTTTACTAACCATTCATTAATTATCACACAATCATTAAAAACCTTCTAATCTTTCATTAATTACAATCAGGTATTAAATGCAACTATAAGCATTATTACTAGTTAATTAATATAATTAACTTCAAAAATTTTAAGATTAGACGTAAAGCACTATTTGAATTTAAAACTAAATAAATTAAATTTTAAGCATTCATATATTAAAACTGATTTAATACTTTTAAGACAAATTTTAATTTAGTTGAAAACTATTTGCATACGTCCTTTTTTTATTTTTAACACCCGTTATGTAATTTCTTTAACCCATGTTTTTTATTAATTCAACTTTACCTCAATAATTTTTTTTTCTGATCTCACCTTATCCATCATCTAAGTTATTCATCGTAAAAACTATTTTAAATAATTTAAAACAATTTTCTAGATGTGTGTGTATATATATTATATTTTATATATGCATAAATAGTTTTTAAAAACAATTAACTAATTTGAACGCTCATATCAAACAACATATTATAAAGTATTTTTAAATCAATATTATATATAAAACAACACCTCTATTAAAGGATAAATCAAACAAAGATAATTTTGAGTGTTTATTAGATAATAACAGAAGGCAAGAATAAATAAAATATAAAAAATACAAGCGTAATAGTTTTTAAAAAATATACTTTTCTTTTAGATAAACAAACCGAAATAAATTTAGGCATATCAATATAAAAATAATGTAATAAGTATAAAATCAGTTTTATTTAATAATAGTATGATAAAAAGTTTTAATGAACAGTAGATGATAATAAAAAAAAAGGATAAGAAAAAACATCATCAAAAATTCATTTGATTTTATACTATATTGAAGATTTACTAGGGTGCATTTACGAAGACCTAACAATCTTATTAATTTTACTCAAACTTTTTAGTTGTTAATCATAATTTGATTGGACATAAAAAATGAAAATATTAGTCAATGTAATTAATATTATAGAGTAGGGTGTAATTAGAAATTAGAGTAGGGTGCATTTAGAAATACCTTTAAAAAAACATAAGAAAAATTATGACATTTTTTCTTTCCTCTGGCATCCTAGGTTTACATTGGTTGTGACAACCAATTTTAATGTTTGTTAGTTGAGTTTATGTACATTATGATAATTAGAGCGGTGTCCATGTGTAATGACAACAACCAGTTAAGAATAACTATAACAATATTATACTCGAATTATAGAACACAAATTTTTTGTTTACATGGTGTAATTTTTATAAAAATTATTAACATATAAAAAAAGAAAAGTTGGTTGACAATTATTTAGTTTCATGTTTTAATAATTGAACTTTAAACGATGTTACCATATATTATAAAAGTTGTAATTAATTATACTCTTACAATTATGTAAAATTATCTTTTATTTTTATTCTTATATATTACAATATAATATAAATAAACACTCATTTGCCTATGTTAAGACCTACATACATTATTTTTTGGTTCGGATTGTATTCCTCGACGTGAAATGTTTGTTGATATTACATGTGTTTATTATCTTTTTAAAAACTTCAATTTAAAATTGAAACCGAGCAAAACTTTCATTCTGGTCAGCATTTTGTGATAGATTAATTTTATTCATGTAAAATTGACAAAAACTATAAATTCTTCTTCATAATCCGAAATAGTTTTCGTCCCATCCTTATATTCAATTTTATTGTACCCTAATATATATCAAATATTTTGTTAATAGTCAGTTAAATGTAACATTTATTACTCAATATACTCCCTATTGATTTGATTACTTTTGAATTTCAAAAAACACATGATTGCTCGTGTAAATTGTGGGTGATGTTGCGTTGATAGAGATGGGTATTGGTTTGGTGGTGTTTCAGTTTGATGATGTTGCAGCACCTAAAGGTTGTCACCCCATGCCTATGCCTGATGCCGTTGCTGTACTAGTCGCTTTCAAATAGTTTGCCCTCGACCTAAAGACCATCTTAGCTGATAGCCAACCTATGCATTGATGTTGTACAATGTTGGATGGATAAAAAATCTCCCCCAAGAGCTTAGTGGTTTCATCATTACGATTGTTGTCTATGTAACCTTTTAATTGTAGTAGGTTGAAAAAGTCTGTATTGGAGCATCATCGATTTTGTTTCCATCATGTGTCTTATGGCGCAGATTATATATGCTATTATGCTGGACATGTTGGCTGGATTCTGTATGTTACATGACTTTATGTTCTGTTTCGATAGGTTTACCATCAAATCAAACTCATTAGACTACCTAATTTCAAATAAATATCCCTTCAAATGTTGAGGAGGTTTATGGTTTGTGAATTATCTATCACCACTAAAATCCAGCCGAACACTATTCATATTTCCCTATCAATTGAAACTAACAATCCGCTCTTTTGTTCTGGTGTCGAGTTTACGGTGCTCCTGTATATTCACCACTATGATTAGATTTAAGTCATACCTTTACGATGTCACTGGTTGTGTTTTCCTTTGATCATTGGTGACTATAATACATCCATTTTCACGTCCTTTGATAAGAGCCAACACACCAAATCATCACTAGACACAACCACGTGAAAACAAGGTGCAATTAGAAATCTATTAAGCTAACGACAAATAAAAAGTGATTATAATTTGATAGGTTTTAGACAAACCCATCTCTCTTGAAGATTCAACACTCATATGGTTGTTAAGAAAGTTTTAATACATTCATATCGCGTCAAATAATTGACACAAATATCAAAAAATCTTACGTAGTGTCAAATAATCCACACGTATATCAAGAAATTTACGTCGCATCTTATAACTTACACGTATATTTAGAAATCTCGAACAATATCGAATAACTTTTTAGTTTTAAAAAGTTATACATATCATGTGAGACTATACAACTCGGGTATTAATCGTTATTACCCTACACAAACTCGTGTAGGTTGTCCCGTGTAGACCTACACGAGCCATATAGGTGGCAGAACGTTTAATTTGACATGTGGCAGCTTTGTAAGGTCGATTAACAATCATACCAATTGTATCCCTCTATGCAACATGTCTATTTACAAAAACCCCTTTAATTTTTTATACCTTAATTCATATATTATTATTATATTATTCTATAAGTCTTATGCAGCGACAAAGATCTGAATACGATGGAAATCCTAAGCTTATACTCAACCACTAAATTATTTAATCTCCCAAATCTTACACCCACAGATTTTGTATTCATCAATCATCATCATCATCATCATCAAACCTACCTGATTGATAATGGCATCCTTCTCATCGTCATCATCTTCCACACAACAACTATAATAAGATCTTCACATTCAAACAAACGTCGTGAATATACAATTTGATTCGATACCCCATCATTTCATCCCCAAATTTGTGTATAATTGAGTTTCATGTCATCTACTGTTTCGCGCGCTATACCATTCCAATGATTCCGGTAGGAAATCGGTCACTGGTTTTCGATTCAGGTGTCCGGATTAACTTACTTGAAGCCAAATCGACCAAGGTAGGGTTTGTGAACTTTCCGACGACGACGGTCAATTACGGTCGGAAGTTGATGTCAACGTTAAAAACTAGTAGTGAAATCAATTCGAACGAAGCTGGTGTTATCAACAGTTCGGATGATTCCGGAGGTACTAATTGTCTAATTACTAAATGATGTGAGTTGTAAGGTTGATTTTGTGAATATTCTGTAACGATTTGTTGAAAATTAGGTTTGATTCGTGATGATGTATCAACAAATGGAAGGAGATCCACGAATATTGTTTGGCATAAATGTTCTGTGGAGAAAAGTGATAGACAAGAGTTGCTTCAACAAAAAGGTTGTGTCATTTGGATTACTGGCCTCAGTGGTTCAGGTTAGTTAATATTTTGTGTTCGTTGTGGTTAAGTGATATACTCCCCATGTGGTGATTTTAGAAGTATAGTAGGTGTTAATAATTTAATATTTTGTAGAAAGATTCAAGTTATTTGCATAATTAAGTCTATGTAGATTTGAATGTTTGGTAGATTGTTCATGCTTGTATACAGTCATCAATATGCATATGAATTGAAGTATGCATCATTGAATCGTATGAATGTAATTCAGGTAAGAGCACATTGGCTTGTGCACTAACACGAGCCTTGCATTCTCGAGGGAAGCTTGCATACGTCCTTGATGGTGATAACGTTAGGCATGGTCTTAACAGTGATCTTACTTTTCGAGCAGAAGACCGTGCTGAGAATATAAGAAGAATCGGTGGGTTCAATTCAGTCCATAGCTCTTTATAGTACTCGGGTTTGCTGTACGATTGTATACTTATAATGGAATTTTAGGAGAAGTTGCAAAGTTGTTCTCTGATGCTGGAGTTATCTGCATTGCCAGTGTGATATCCCCCTACAGAAAAGATCGTGATGCTTGTCGGTCCATACTTCCAGAGGGAGATTTCATCGAGGTTGGTTCTACTTGTATATGTAAAAAAATGAGCTTTGCTGATTATTTAGTTTGCATTTTCGTAACGATTCATATGACATGTGATTGATAGGTTTACATGGATATACCTTTATGTGTTTGCGAGGCTAGGGATCCAAAGGGTTTATACAAGCTTGCACGTGCCGGAAAGATCAAAGGTGAGTTATGGTCACTGGTCAAGATCCAAGCTTATTACATGACTTCATTATGTTGGCTAATTTTCTGTTTTAGTTAACTTTTCTCGGTGGGGTTGGGGTGGTTACTTCAGTTTTCTGTCTTTTGTTATATGTTTTTAGTATAAACTGTGGGTTTATGTTTATACCATCATCTTTGCAGGTTTTACTGGGGTTGATGACCCTTATGAGCCGCCACTAAACTCTGAGGTATGCTTACCTCTAAACATTAGATGTGTTGGGGATTTAAAGTAGTTTTCAACTCGAGCAATCACAATGAGTCTTCGTGTTTTTCTAAATGTTGAAATCTTTGGTGTAGTCCCTGAAAACCATTCATTGTTGGAAAAATCGATGTGATTGATCAAGTATGTAATTTGAATTGTGCAGATAGTAATACAACAGGAAGGGGAAGTGTGTCCTCCACCTGAGGTTATGGCTGAGAAAGTGATATCTTACCTGGATGCAAAAGGGTATTTGCAGGCATGATCCTGGAAGCACCCTCATGTGTATGTATATGCTACAGCCTACAAACACAAACTCTTAATGAATTGTCGTGTCTCCAGGAAATAACTCATTTCCTGGTTCTTTTAACTTGATAATCTCAGTTAACCAAGCGGTTAATTGCTACCAAACATCCTATGTTACATGCCTCGGCCCCCCAGGTTGGTTAGTTATAAGTAATTGTTGTGTATGGCTAGATAAAGAATAAGGATTAAGATTTAGTAATGTTATATACTTTTTTACTTTAACTGGTGTTATAATTGATTGTTGTAGATGCTTATGGGTTATTGTTCCTGCATACCTTTGCATATAGCGAGCATTTGTAATGTCAGACCCCTTATACCAATTAATACTCTTTGTTGATGGTTTTGTTTTCTGTGACTCATCTGTAGCCAATGTGCTCATAACATACCTTTGGATATGTTTGTTTGGTACATATGACCCGCAATTTAATACCTAAAATCTGTTCTAATAAGAATCATTATGATCAAAGTAAGAACACAAGGCATCAGAGAGGGGAATACAAAACTGCTGCATCTTTGATAAATCTAATCTTTACTTAACCGCATTTGTCTAGCGATAGCAGGCAACCATCTTTCCCCGCGAACTTTTTTCAACTCTGCAACTCTCTCTTCCTCTCTTTTAGCTTTCGCTTTTGCAGCTGCATCTCTTGCTTCTAACTTAGCCAAAGATCTTTCACATGCTTCCTTAGCTGAACATATTATATCGTCCCCATCAACAACCACCGATTTCAGTTGCTTCCTAAACTGCAAAAATAATTAAAAATCAACAAAAATATAACAGTTGCATACTGCAAATAATACAATAAGTCAAGTTAAACCTTTCTTGATTTCTCATCAATCTCCACATTAGGAACTATTCTTGGTCGTTTTAGCGGCCCTTGAAGTTCATCTGGTACAACAAAACCACAAACTTATATTTGGAGGTGTATAAATAAACTTAGGGATTTGGTTAAATTATGAGCATTCAATCAGCTTACCGACTTGATCAAACAGTATGCCGGGCGGGGCATCTCTAAACAGTCTAACACCACCTCCATTTACGATGGAATGGTTTTCTGCAACTTCTGTGGGTTCTTGTTTCACCACCTGTAAGCTTTTCTCTAATATGTCATCCAATAACTTCTGTGCCTGTTGTCATTTGCAAACAATTAGCATCAAATTAAGTAGGCCAAGTTATTAATTCATAAATACAGATAGTGGTCACAATCTCAAGATGTGAGTTCCATGAGAATCAAACTACAGAAACAACTTTTTAGCAGGGATGACAATGGGCTGGTATGGACATGTTTTGTTTTTATGTTGATCTCGGTCTCATACTTGAGGTAAAACCGTATCACATAGTCATCAGGTACACATTACTCATTACATATCAGGTTGGTTTCTTCACGAGTATCAAGTATATACGTTCATTATCCTATGTGATTAGAAATTATCCATTGACCCATTGTGATTCCCATTACACGAAACCAATCTTAAAGTTTCACAAAAACCAACTTGAAATATAAAATGCTCAACCACACTTCTAACAAATCTATATTTCTAATACTTTTAAGTTTCTAACAACTTCATTATGCAAATTATTATATTATAACTTTTAAGATTATACAATATACAACTCCGTGCGGGTAAAGGGGTATGAGAGAGTATCACCTAATTTCATACCGTGCCAAACTCACGCAAATTCTTAAAATTAGTCACATACTAAATACGAGTCCTTCTACCCGTCCCAAATGTTTTTTGGGTTCTTCCGTTCCTTACCTTTTAGCCGGATCATGAAATAGACAAACGAATGAACAAGTCGCCATTCATGCGAATCTAACAACACATGAGAGAATCCCAACTGAAATAACTAACTAACTATCTAACTAACTATTCTCATTTAGCTAAGATATCTTTTAATATCTTTCAAATATACAATAGCCAGTAACCAAAACATGCACAAATTCACTGGAGATGGTTGGAGTGCACTAGTCTCTTACTATGTGAAAACTTTATCGCATAACTGATGTTAGATTCAAGTTCAATAGTAACATACTAACATCACACCAATCAAAACTATTGCAAACCCTAAATAGATTACCTACAGAAGCAAATAAGAAATAGATCCCGAGGAATCCATTGAAACTAGCACAAATTCAACCATGTAATTGGGCGTAAACGTTAAACGAAAACAACAAAACAATAACGCAATACATGAATCATGATCATCTAATTGTAAGTAACTGATAATAAACTACAATCCGATGGCAAAACCGATGAAGAAATACCTTGATTTGGTAGAGTTTGATGTTCTTCCCGTCGGCTTTATTTTCCCTAGCAGGAGAACCGGCGGAGCTAGTGGTTGTCCCGTTGACCGCCGTGGACCGGTTGGAAGGAGCGGTGGTTGCGACGGAGTTTATGGCGGCTCTCCACTCAGCGTCGCCGTCTTCCTCCCCACTGCTGCTACAATCGCCACCCATTTCGGCGGAGCAATGTTGTCTTACACAATAGTTGTTTAAACTCTCAGTTTTGAGTGGGCCGTGGGTTTGGGCTTTGGTTTAATGTATATATTGAAGCCCAAAAAATTTCATGTTTGGGCTTACTAATGTTTGGGCTTACTTGTATTTACTGTTTCTTAAACCGTAACACGTAATGTAAAAGAGTATGAGAAGACCATTAGCCGATTGAGACAAACTTGGTCAACCTCATCAGATGGTGCCATCAACTCCTAGTTTTTTATGACTTCATGTCAACCAAATGGTAGCTTGGATTCTCATCATCTCTCTTTAAAGGAAGTTGTTTGTTGACTTGGTCAATTAGGTATAATGTAGGCAGGTACAATGGCTCCTGAGTTCTGAATGTATCCTAACATGCAAAGCTGGCAAGGTAAGGTATTAGAGGTTCTTATGTGGATGAGCGTTAAGGTTTGTGTTAATTTTTGTCAAAATGACCATAACGCACTTTGTAATATTAAAACCTATCGTCTCTTCAACTCAAAACCTAAAACACACACCACCACCCTCCTTTGATAGTTGTCGTCTTCACAAGCCACCCTCTTTGACCACCCGCAACGCTTGAAAGTTGAACGAAAAGAGTAGGAGATGTGTGGTTGGGGACCTAAACCAATTAATTCGCCGCCAAGAACCCCTCCGCTATTAAGGCTAAGCGGAATTAGAAAGAAAAAAAAGGTGTTAAAAAATTATATTATATTTTTAATACATACATTTAATATTGAATGGGTTTATCTTTTAATAGAGATAAAAGTAAATTTTCACACCAACGTAACATAAAAACTTAAAGACCATCCACTCCAAGATTCTCACATATTTTCTCGCATCTAACAGTAAAGGTGCACATCAAACCCCAGTTCAACCCGGTTCGGACCCCATACAACCGCCGGTTTCAAACCGGATCCCCCCTTCCAGTTGCTAACGGGGTCTCCCCAAACCCGGCCCGAACCTAACTCGGTTCAAACTTGATTTTTCGTTTACCATCTTGCCCTCATTCTGTCCTTTTGAAATCAGGTCGGACCTCACCCGGAACCCGATACAACCCGGTTTTGATTTCTTTAACCGTAACCAAACCCGGTTTGTGCACCTCTATCTAACAGCACTATGAATGGGCTGATGTCAAAATGGGCCGGATCTTGGACGTATTTTCCCACACTCAAATGGGCTATTAGCCTGATATTGTCCGGCCGAACTGAGGCCCTACATTACCGTAAGGCGGCTATCAGATACATCAGCGACCACCGTATCAGATCTACCTCCCGATATCATTTCTATTTCCATTATCAAACGGGAAAGAGACCTCTGTTATCACTATTTTCAATCACTATTCCGGCGAACTCTCACCGAAACCCTAATTTTCTTCAAGTTAGAAAATTTGAAGAAAGATGGGGAAGAAACAACACAGCAAAGATCGTATGTTCATTACGAAGACGGAGTGGGCTACCGAGTGGGGCGGTGCCAAGTCTAAAGAACTACGAACTCCGTTTAAACGTCTTCCGTTTTATTGCTGCGCGTAAGGAGGTCTTTTTTCCTAAATCGGAATTCATATGTTGTTTGTTTATGTAATTTGAATTTTGAATTTGCAGGCTTACGTTTACTCCGTTTGAAGACGCAGTGTGCACCGAGGATGGCAGTGTGTTTGATATTACGTGAGTGTTTTGTTTGTTATATGATTCTGTAATTTATCTCAGAAAATGCTTTTGGGGATTTTGGTTTTAGTTTGATGGAATTCAATTGTTTTGGTCTTTATTTTGTTGGAATTTTGAGTTGTGTTCTTTGGATTTGTTTAGACAGCCTGTTACAAGTTTACTTTATGATTGATGAAGCTAGGAACTTTTTAGGTATCAGTTGAATGGTAGGGTTTTAAGCTATTCATGTTTGGTGGTAGCTATAAGATAATGCCACCAGGTATGAAGCTTTGAAGTTTGAAGTGCTTGAATATGATCTGTATTAGCTCATGAACTCAATAGGAAGCCCCTTTGTTCTAATAAGTTCCTATATTGATTTGATGTGGGGAGTCATAGATCATTCAAGAGTAAGATGTTTTTTTTACAACATCCCAAAAGATTCATTATTTCAAGACCCCAAGATTATCTTTTTACTAACATAGATGGCAGCAGCAAACAGTTATTTGAATAGTTTAGGTTCTATCTAGTACGATGTCTTCTTTGCTGGTGCTTGGTATGCTGCTTGTTTCTGTTTTCTAATATTTTTTATTGTTTGAGCTTATTTGTTAGTTTTATGTTGTAGGCACATAATTCCCTACATAAGGAAATATGGAAAGCATCCTGTTTCCGGAGCTCCTCTTAAACAAGAAGATCTCATTCCTCTAACGTTTCACAAGAACTCTGAAGGTAACTTTATTTGTCCTATTCTCATATGCACGTTTGTCCCTACCAGATGCACCAGTTGTTTTACAACTCTATTATCATTTTATTCTAAGTGATGTACATTTAGGACACACTATCATTTTATTCTTAGTGGTGTACATTTAGGACACACTGACACAGTGTGTTTTATCACATGGTTTTTAAAAGCGCACCTGAGGTGTGAGGCAATTGAGGCGATCGGAAAGACGCCTCAGGTGGAGGGTTTGGAGGTGGCGATTGTTGCACATGTTGGTCAAACTTTGTCACATTTAGGGTCTGGATGAGTCTAATGAGTAAAGAAAACAAATAGGATGAAGAGGCTTTGAATGGTTTATGTAATGAAGAAGGCTGATATGTAAAAGGGACGAGGGAGTAGCAGCTTTCGGTTGTACATAGAGCAACACCTCACATACGTAAAGTTCTAGCCTCGCATCTTGGAGCAGCTGACACTTTTTAAAACCAAGTTCTATCATAATGAGGAATGACGGCTAGTTTAGGTGTTTACACCATTGCAGGGTCTTTCCTTGTATGTCTTTCTGTTTACATTTATTTTGGATTTTTCAGAACATTTTTAACATACTAGTTCTTGCGCAATGTAAAGAACTGTAGATATTGTTATCATTTTCCACAAAATCCTTTCATTCTTGCAAAGATCTAGCAGTTCTTTAATTTCCGCTGAAATATGTAGTACACTCATGGATGCCCAAATTCCAAAGGTTTTTTTTAACTTCTTTGAAATCTAATTCTGTTTTGTAGGAGAGTATCATTGCCCAGTGTTGAACAAGGTGTTTACAGAGTTCACACATATTGTCGCAGTAAAGACTACCGGAAATGTGTTCTCTTATGAGGTTTATATCCGTTTAATCATTAATAAATATATTATCTTATGAACAATTTTTTCTCTCATAACAAATGCATCTATCTCCATATCTTGCACAGGCTATTAAAGAATTGAACCTCAAAACAAAGAACTGGAAAGAGCTTCTAACTGATGAACCCTTTAAAAGAGAAGACATCATTACCATTCAGGTAATGCAGTTTTTACTTGTCTGTAATGTATACATAAGTATGTGGTTTTTCTTATATGTGTATACCTTTGTAGAATCCGAATGCAATTGATAGCAAAGCTCTGGTGAATTTTGACCATGTGAAGAAAAACTTGAAAGTTGATGATGAAGGTAATTGTAATCTCTTAACTAATCCAGATATGATGTTTTTATTCACGATGGTAATAGTTAAAGGAATTTTGAATTTCTATTTCAGAAAATATGAATGATCCAATCTACAACATAAATGTTAGAGGTGATATAAAGCAGATGCTAAAGGAGCTTAAAACAGAGAAGGGACGGGAACTTGCATTACATGGTGGTGGTGGAAGCAAGGCTCAGAATGAAAGAGCTGCTGCACTTGCTACTATTTTAGCTGCTAGAGAACGCATTAAAGATAATCCTGAATCAAAAAGTGAAGGTAAATCTCAACAACAGGCTTTCAGTATTGTTGATGCTGCATCTGCTTCTGTTCATGGAAGAAGTGCTGCTGCTGCTAAGGCAGCTTCAAGTGATAAAACTGCTGCTCGAATTGCCATGCATATGTCTGGTGATCGGACTCCTGTAAATGCTAAGATGGTTGGTTTTCCTTTTAATTCTATAGATGACCTTAAAACTTTTATCTGTGAGCATATGATTGCTTCATGTATTCTCTTGTTGACTTGTTGAGTGCTTACTTTATAGGTAAAGAGTCGTTACACAAGTGGTGCAACATCTAGATCTTTTACATCTACTTCTTATGATCCAGTCACAAAGAATGAGTATGAATATGTGAAAGTTGAAAAAAACCCAAAGAAAAAAGGTTATGTTCAGCTGCATACTACCCATGGTGATTTAAATATAGAACTACATTGTGATATAACTCCAAGAGCATGCGAGAATTTTATCACTCTCTGTGAACGCGGCTACTACAACGGAGTAGTTTTTCACAGAAACATACGGTATGTCGTTTTTTAATTTGGTGATGTCTTGTGTTTTAATTCAAGTTCTTTGACATTGTTGCCCGTGATTTGCAGGAACTTTATGATACAAGGTGGTGATCCAACTGGGACTGGTAAAGGAGGTGAATCTATATGGGGAAAGCCCTTTAAAGATGAAGTAAACTCGAAATTGCTTCATTCTGGGAGAGGGGTTGTTAGCATGGCAAACAGCGGACCGCACACTAATGGCTCACAATTTTTTATCTTGTACAAGTCTGCAAATCATCTAAATTTCAAGCATACGGTTTTTGGTGGAGTTGTAGGAGGCTTAACAACGTTGTCAGTGATGGAGAAGGTACCTGTTGATGATGATGATCGACCTCTGGTTAGTCTTGCCCTCTACTTTTTTCATCTTATTCTTTATGATCTGATTGACAATTGGTTTTTGTTTTGCCCTTTATTTCATCAAAATGAACTAGCTTGAAATCAACTCAAAGGTTGTCATGAGGACCTCTTATGATGAAACTTATTACATAGATACATGCTACAAAAAATAGCACTTATAATAATCATAGGCATAGCTAATTAGCTATTTTATTACTGAAGGGTCTATCTGCATTCAGCCATCACAAAAGTTATTTTGTCATGCATGTAGGTCTCACCTACTGTATTCAATCAAGTAATAGCTCATTCTAAGTGATCTGACAAATCGACAATGAAATATGCAAGAAGCTTCTGTGGCTTGTTTAGCCTGCTCTAATAAACATTCTTTTTATGGTTATTCTTACAAGTAATGATGGGAATTTTAGCCATGGTCATAAACCTGGGTCAATTTTTCTTTATTATCTATTAACTGCTTGGGTCCGATTGGGCGTTTCTTGCATTTAAATGTGTAAAAATGTGCCGATTTGGATAACACTGAAATCCTACAATGGGTCATGCGGTTCTATATTTACCCAGCACTCCTCAAATCCAACTTAACACTATTCTTCTTTGGTATTAAGATTCGAATTGTGAAAATGTAAAGGAAGATGGGGGAAAACAGTTGAGGGCTGATGTAGATTATGGGATTTCTTTTGGTTGGATGAGTGTGTGGAAGAGCAAGTGAATGCCATATTCTGTGGTTTTTATCATGTGGGTTACGGAATTCCTTTTGGTAGGAACCAGCAGCCGCAGTAAACGAGATAAAGTAACTTTGGTACTAATTACTAAAAATAGTTGCAATCTTGGTAATGTGAAATTTATTATACTTGCATTTAATAACATATTAGTTTTTAGTTAATGATATTCACAAGAAACTAAGATAAGCAGAAATTAGCCAGTTGACCTGAGCAACCCAATCCAGATTCCAGCACCCAGTTGATCTGATTATAAATCGGTTCATTCTGACCTGTAACCAAGCTCATCCGTTTCACTGCCTCTACCGACGAACATTATTTTTGCATACTAGTACATCTCTGTTTAATGTTTAGACTTGGTTCATAATTTGTTTCCACGATTCAGAAATATCCTTCATGCCAATGTTTTAAAGCTAAAAATAGTCAATCTATCTTCTGTATTTTATCCATTTTAACATATTTAATATCATGTTCATTGTGTTTGGCACTTGTGCAGGAAGAGATAAAGATTATTAGTGTATCTGTGTTTGTGAATCCTTACTCCGAACCAGATGAAGAAGAAGAGGAGGAAAAGAAGAACGAGATCGTCGAGGATGAAGAAAACGTTAGTGTCTTCATGACTGTATAATGTTCTGATTTTTTTTCCTTCTTTTTCTAAATTTAGATTTCTAATACATATTCATGTATTTGTTGCATATGTTCAGGAGAAGATTGGATCATGGTATAGCAATCCCGGGACCGGAGCCGAAGCAGAACCTTCAGGTGGTGTTGGTGTTGGTAAATACCTGAAAGCAAGGACCGCTAAGGTTGACACAACCCCTGCACCTGATGGTAGTAATGCTGTACAGAAGAAAAGAAAGTTGGGCGTAACAACACAAGAACTCAAAGATTTTTCCGCCTGGTAACACGTTTCATTCCGGTTGGATCCATCTCCGTTTTCCAACTAGCATGGACAGAACTAAAGGGGTACATTTATAGACAACCAATTCCCTATTAATAGAGTATCCAAGATGGTTGTTTTCTTGTAGTTTGTAGTTTGACTCCCAAATTGTCATCTGTAGAATACATTTGAAAATTTTATATACGTCCTGAGAAGGAATGAAACTTTTGGCCGGGTGATGGGTTTTAGTAATCCCTTCCCATGCTCTTACCTGATTGTGTCGCATTCCTCGTCTCATACATGTATATCTGTTTATGATCTTATATGACTAAAGTTTTCTTGTTCGAAGTCTCATCTCTGATACCTTGATCTTAAGCTCATCATAAACCGACTTGAAATTCACATCATCTGAAAATTTTCTATATTGTTAATACTTTTAAGTTTCCTCAAAATACTATCAGTTTTATTTTTAAGGCAATTTAGGACTAGACTGGGGAATTTTAGAAAGGAATATTGTTATTAACAAAAAAAATACAATATATTCAGTTTTGATAACACCACTTGTTTTAAAACCATAAAAAGTTTTATAACTAATCTGTCTAATAATAAATTCATATTACTAGGAAATAAAGTCAATAGAAGGTGGTATATATAATGTCATGTCACATTTGTTAGATGCCATTTTCATTTGTCTGTTCTTTTAATTATATAACTGAATTGACATTTAAGTACCGAATCAGAACCTTTTTTGACCAATAAAAATATGGTGGTTAAATGAAAAAAGAAATAAAAAGACCAACAATCGGACATGACATGCCACTTTATCCCTTCTTGACGTTTCATCCGACCACTAGATTATATTATTATTAGAGTTAATTACACAAATAGTCCTTGTGGTATGGTTGTTTTCAAGTTTAGTCCCTAAATATTATATATTATAAGTTATTTCACTAATATGTCAAGTTTTAATAAAATTGTCTCTAAAGTGGGTAGAGATTAACCCTTTCTGTTAAGTGGGTGACAAAATACCAAAATACCCATAATTTTTCTCTTCAAAGATCACCCCATCCATCCTGGACCTAACATCGTCGTCTCCACCTCAACCCGCCACCACTACTGCCCCATCCCCAACCTACCACCACCACCGCCTCAACCCGCCACCACCACGCCCCATCCTCAACCTACCACCATCGCTGCCTCAACCATCAACCTGCCACTAACACCGCCTCCACCATCAACTCGCCACCATCACCGCCTCCACCATAAACCTATCTTGCAGTCTCTCCTTCCACAACCTACAATTCTAGTCTTCACTTAATGTTTAAACACCCATTATTGAACCGTCAGCCAACCACCACCATCATCATTGTCTTTTTGCTTGTTATTTAAACCACTGCCACTACTTGTTTATGTTTAAACTAATAATCACTTTCATCTAGTGGATTTCCTCTTTTAATCTCTTAACCTGTCTTTTATTCATTCTATTTGTTGGTGGCTAAGTTGGCTGACGTTGGCGGAGTTGGGCAACGATGGTGGTGGCGACGATGATGTTAATGATGAATACAAGGAAGAAGGATTGTAGGATGATGGTGGGAGGTGGTGTGAAGACTAAATCACTAAGGGGATGAAAGAGGGATTAAGTTAAAGGTATTTTGGCTATTTCAGTAAATTAAAAGGAGAATTCAACTTTCATTCATCTTGAGGACAATTTTGTTATAACTTGACATACTTAATGGGCTAAATTGTAATAAATGATACATAGGGTCTTAACCTGAAAAACAACCTTACTACATAGACCATTTGTGTAATTAACTATTATTATTATCTGTATAATAATTCTATCTTTTGTTTTAGTAGCATTTTTCAAATGGCCCGAGCCGGCTTAAAATATGTATCTCTCTCTTTTTTTATACATATGAAAAAAAGGAAAATAGTTGGCTGCTTATTTGTTATTGTCTTTGAATTTACATATTTAAAAGGAACCGTGTGTAACTTAAAATTTCAAATTTGCATATACGTTGCATATTAAAATTTTCTAGTAGAAAATTTAAGTATTTATTTGTAAAGATATATCAGTGAGAGTTCAAATTTTTATAAGCTTAGGGATCCAAATATACTTTGTTTTTGTTAACGTTTTCTCATTTTGTGTTATAAAACTCAATTTCTAGAGGAAAAAAAGGTTATCACTTCAGATTTAAGATATTTATCTAATTATGTAATTGAACAAGTTGTAGGATGGTAAAAAACTAAATAATATTATTAAATAGTTAGATTATAATATATAGTGAATTAGAGATAACAACCAACCCTATAAATTTAACTGGGCTCACGCGTGAGCCAATTCTAATAAATCCCTAATAATATATTCTAATACCCCGCAGTCGAAGCTAAAGAAACAAGAAGCTCAGATTGAAAAAATAAAACCAACAATAATAAAATAAATATGTTTCGATTGACTTCAAACTTTGCCGACATATCCAAATGATGCTTTGATTGTGCTACCCATAAATTGGTTAATACATAGTCTTCAAAAAAATTACATAGAAAAGAAGTGTAGTCATGGTTGTGAAAAGCACATGACTATGGGGATGAATTTGACACGACTGGCTTGTAAAACCATTGATTTGCAAGGAAATATCGCTAATTTTGTTGAAATGCTAGCAGATGATGGTCACTTGGATCCGTAGACTAGGAGATGAGATTTGTAGACCTAAAAAAATATAAAAAAGAAATAAAGGCACGTGACAGTGGTCATGCGGTGGTCTCTTGGATCCATAGATCAAGAGATAAGGTCCGCAGACATAAAAATACGAAAAAATAAAGAGAATGACAGGTGATCGTTATCAGGAAACGGTCTCTTCGATCTGTTGATCTATAAAAAAGGAAAGGAAAAAGCTAATCAAACAGTAGTTTGAGATCGATGGCTGTGGACACGTGGTTCTTGGTGCATCTAAAACACCGAGAATAAAAAAACAAAAAGAAATGACTGTTGCATTTTGTGAGCCTTAGTTCAAGAATGTTTAAAGAGAATGATGGTGAACTAACCAAGAGGGTAGATATGCTATAAGAACATCTAGGCAACATAATCAACGAACAAATCAACATATTAGGAGAATATAATTAGTAAAACGTTGAGATTGATGAGTAAAACCTTAAACTAATTTTATATATTATTATCATCACCTTTTTTTCAAAACTCGTTCTATAACAAATTTACTCTTTCATAAAATTTAAATATTAATAATAATATTAATACATAAATATTAAAATACAAGCTACATGAAGTTAGTTAGGAAAATATAATAAGTAAACATTTGAGATTAACGAGTAAAATCTTAAACAAATTTTATATATTTTTATAATCACTTTTTTTAAAGTTAGGTTTATAAAAAAATATTGTTATCATATGATTTAAAGATCGATAATAAACTTAATACATTGATATTAGAATGCAAGCTACTGTGATATTATTTAGACACATAATTTTATTCAAATTAGAATGTAAGTTTTATAAAAGTTTATTGTATCATATGATTTTCATAATTATATGATTGTGAAAAATATCTAAATTACTTCATGTTATATGCATTCTAATTTTTATGAATGAAGTTTATTATTGATATAGAAATCATATGATACAATTATTTTTTATAAAACTAGTTTTAGAATATATATATATATATATATATATATATATATATATATATATATATATATATATATATATATATATATATATATAAACGTTTAACCGATCATATTTTCCTAATACATAGATTCGTTTTCAGATAGTGCTGTCTGGATGTTTTTTTTACACATCTACTTATATGATAATCATGTAACTTAACAATGCAAACTAAATACTGTTAGACTAAAGGACCAAAGATGAAACAAACTATATATATACAGGTTGTCCACTTTAATTGTTAAAAGGTTATTGGATTTTAATAATCTTAGCTTTAATTTATTGGTCGGGATTAATCTCAACTCATTAAATGTTAGCTCACACTGCAACTTTGAGCTTATTTTTCTCTAATGCTCATTTACTAACTAAGAGTTAACACAGTTAGTTTTTTTGACGACATGTACTACGTATGTGGCCAAAACACTAAGCAGAAAATTAAATCTATCATTAGGTTCGTCAATCAAAAACTTCTGCACCATAAAACCCGTTAATCTCCACATCTCTATCTAAAACAGTTGACTCGTTAGAGCTAGATTTCAGGTGACGATAAATGCTAGACACAAGAAAACGAACCTAATTGAGACTGGGCGGCGGTGGAGTTGAAACACGACTTAAAGTTGGCCCCATTTCTTCAAAAAAAATTAATGGGGTATAACTTTCAGTTAGTAACGCATCGTTTGAGGTAAATAAGTTTAAAATTGGGTGTGTTTGTAAACATTTCTTGAGTTGAGATTAATCTCGATCAATAAACGAAAGTTTAGATTATTAAAATCCAATAACCCATTATTAAAGAGAAAATGTCAAAAAGTGAAATTAGTTATAAAGTTTAAAAATTAAGAATATTACATAATTAAATAAAAAATAGTTTATAGCTATGAAAATAATATTTCCTCTCATGAGGGTGTTATTATTCTAGTCTCTATAAATTTATCATTATTTTGGTATTTACATATAGTTCTAATATAAAATTAATAATGTTTTAAAATTTCCATTATATTGGTATTTTCATATAGTGCTATTATAAAATTAAAACAAAATTACAGGAAACATCCTTTAAGTTTTTAGAAAATTGCAGGTATCATCTTTTATTTTCAAAAAGTACTCTAATTATCCTTTACGTATATCTTCTATAACATATTTCATTATTTAGACTGACTACTGTTAAGTGTTCTGTTAAGTTAAGGGTAATTTGGTCTTTTTACCTCTTAAGGACTATTTGTGTAATTTAACATAAAGGACGTTTTCTGCAATTCTTTTATCTTTTAATTAAATTATGTATTTTTACAACTATACATATACATATGATTTTTATATATAACATAACATATATTATTTAATTATTTTCATCAACGTTTTACATATAAATATAAATTATGTAAATAGTATTATTATTTTTTATACTTATGCCCTTAGCCTTATATACTTTACCTTTAATATTTTTTACAAGATATTTTTATACAATTATAGATTACTACCTTAAAATTATAGGGTCACATATGGTTAGTTTTTTTAATTAAGTTTTAACTAAATTTCATGAACCGTTCATCTTGTGTTATATTTTAGTTTAAGTAAAAACGAAAAAAAAACAAACATAAAATAGTCGTAAAAACATTGATCTATGCACGTGAAACGTAAAACATTAAAAACAAAGTCTAAGTCAATCTAGGACCTGCACGTTTTGACGTGACTGATAAACTGAAAAAATAAGCATAAAAA
The DNA here is from genome assembly GCA_025215565.1 of Flaveria ramosissima. Classification (NCBI taxonomy): domain Eukaryota; kingdom Viridiplantae; phylum Streptophyta; class Magnoliopsida; order Asterales; family Asteraceae; genus Flaveria; species Flaveria ramosissima. The sequence continues at coordinate 68,391,342 of CM046035.1, forward strand.
CGTAGAATCACACACGCACGTTGCGGCATGTTAACTCGTAAAATTTAAACCGAAATGTAAAACGGAAACTTTATAAAAGATTAAAAATATAAGGGACCAAAATTAAAATTAAAAAATTATAAAGGTAAAATTATAAATAATGTAAAAGTATTAGGGTTAAAAGTAAAAAAATTAAAGATAAAAAAACCAAGAGTGGATACAACCACTAAAGCTACGGTACAAATCATAATGCACAATGTATTTTGATAATTAGTAATAAATATAATGTTTTTTAAATTAATAAAATTTGTTCTGTGTCTAAAATTTATATCTAACATAATAATATTAATACAAATTTGATAATATAAATTACAATTAGTTAATAAATAACTATTAACTAATTATAATTTATATTATTAAAAATTATGATAAAAATTTGTTAATTTGTATAATATATGTTACTTATATATCTTTATTAAAATAAAATAATTTAAAATTTTGAAATAAAAGCTAATTATGAAAAATGTCCTTTAAATTAGGTTTAGAGTTTCAATAATAGTCCTTTAAGGGGTAGAAATACTAAAATGACCTTGACTTAACGGAGAAAATTAACGTCGTTAGTCTAAAAAACGTAATCTGTTATGAAAAGAATAAATAAATGATGATTAGAGTACTTTTTGAAAATAAATGATAATATCTATAATTTTTTATAAACCTAAAGAACGTTTTCTATAATTTTCTCTAAAATTAATATTTCCCAAAAAAAATTTTGAATTTTTTTTGTAGGATTACATTAAAAAATGGCATAATTAAATAAATAAACATCTTATAGCTATAAAATAATATTTCCTCTCATGTGCGTGTTTGTTATTCTAGTCACTTTAAATTTCCTATTATTTTCGTATTTCCATATAACTTATTATAAAATTCATATTAGTTTTAAAATTCTCACTTTTTTATACCAATTATGGTGACCACCATGTCAAGAATCCTGTCACTACTATTACCCTAGTTTGGAATTTTGATTTTCAAGGTTTGTCTTAAACAGGGTGTGGTCATATTGTGCTTGTGTTGGGTGGGCTTCTAGAAGGTTTTCAACTTGTATTTTATTATATTTTATACTTTGTGGGGGTTAAAACATCGAATTAATAAAATCATTTCCTTAGGTCAATTACAAACTTTATCAAGATAACCTTATCACTAAAAGTATTTTTCTTTTAAAACACAACAGAAGCAATAGTTCTAATCTGTCTTTATTTTTTTCAAAATGATTTTCGAATCATAAATCTCGCATTCAAATGGCCAACAAGACAATAATGAATTAAACTTTAAATACCATTTCAAAATTGTCGAGGTAACTACTAGCTAATAGTGGTGCAAAGAACTTTTCAACTAGAACATCACATAACATAAACTATTGTATCGATAATTTAAGTGTAGATTTATAACCTTTAAAAATTCCATCAACAAAATAGTTATATATAATGCATTTATCAATTGAAAAGGTGCCATGAGGCATGAGCCCATGAGGTCCAATGGGGTCATCCTCAAAGAAATTTTCGATAAAGGCTTCAAAAGATTAAAAAGTAAAAGTTCATGGGCCAACACATGAAAAGTAAGGCAGACGAAATTGTAAAGAGGTGAAAAGAAAGGGGGTTAAAGTGGGGTATTGCTGAAGTCGAAGGAGAGCGAATCTCATCAAATATTTGGTTACTTTTGAAGTGTACAAATTAGTCCTTACACTTTTGACATTGTACATTGTTGTCCACAAAACTTGTGTTGATGTTAGACCTCAAGGCTTTAACCTTCGGATTCGAGTTATGAGCGTCTATTTTTTGTACACGAGCCGAATGAATTTGTTTAAGAAAATTGGTTCTTTTAAGTTCGTTTGTTCGCTTAAAGGAACAAATTTTTTTATTTATGTTCGTTCGATAAAAATATAAAAAAAGTCCATCTCCACTTATATTTGTTCGTTATATTCTAAATGAACGTAAATAAATGAAAATAAACTAAAAATGAATGCAGTCTTGCTCATTTGTTAATTGATTACCCAAGACTTGATTTGAAAATTTGATGGGGTTGATACGACTTAGACCATTAAAATTTATAACTAAGAAATAAATTTAAATGAATATGTAAAAGAATAAATATAGATAAGCAAACATGAACTAGTTTGTAAAATTGAACGTACATAAACGAACAAGAATGAAGAACAAATATAAACGAACGTTTACAAATGTAAATGAATGAAAGAGACATGTGTTCATGTTAGTTTGCTCGATTAACTAAATGAAAAACATCTTTTTTTTCATATTTGTTTATTTATGAAATAAACAAACATAAATGAACTTATTAGCATATGAGATACACAACAATTGAATGTTTGGTTTGTTTACATGTCGTCAATACATCATGTTTTCTCGACTAATCAAAGACAATGAAGTATTTCCTTTAACAAGAGATTGGAAAACCACTATCTAAAATAAAAATGATATTCATATAAATTATTACATACATTTATCTTCTATCTTTTGGTTGTAACTGAAAATAGAATCGATCTAGTTTTAACCAAATTCAATGTGTACCAGTAATGTAACTATGGAGATATTCTAGCACATTGATGGCACGCTAAATTAGTGAACCGTGTTAACAAAAAAGTGAAATTTGGACTTTGACTTCGTGTTCAAAGATAAAGTTTTGAAATATTATTGATGAATGTGAATGTTCAGGGGCAAGAATTAACACAAGAAGAAGTTTAGAGATCCGTATGTACATCCATTTTCTTTTTTGTTCTACGACAGAAAGTTTCCACTAACAAAAAAATTGTGTATGTCTTTTGTTTGGCTTCCCTTTTGGGTCTACAACTATAGAGACATCACCATGTCCTTCGATCTTATTTTAATTTATTATCCACGTCATCATCAAATTAAACCACACTAACACGTTTATTAGTAACGGACGTCTGTTCACAGTCAATCAAGTCGAGGGTAAGCTCGTGCTTGGCTTGGTTTGGTTTGTAAATGAGCTTAGTTTAACCGGTTCGGTTTGTAAATGAGCCTAAAAGCTTAGTTGGTAAACGATCCGAGTCAAATTCTATTGGTTTGTAAATGAGCCGTTTCAAAGTGAAGCTTATTCAAACTTTATTTTAATGAGTTTGGAGCTACAAGCTATTTAAGCATATCTAAACTTAATATTAACCATCTCTAAACTTAGTATTGAACAATAAGCAACAACTGGTATTGGGTATTGAGAGGTTGTTTGTTAATGCAAACGATACACGAATAAAGATTCACATATGATAGACTCTTAACTATAAACCATAATGAGATTATCATAAGAAATATGACACAATTGAAAACCACAAATATTATGATTTTCTCTAATATATATATATATATATATAACTAGGTTAGTACCTCGTGTATTACACGGGTTGAATAAAAAAATATTAAATATTTATCAATAAATATTAATGAATTATGAAGCGATCTTTTGATATAAGATATGATTGACATTACGTAAGAGTGATAAAAGAACGATATCATATTTTAAACTTTTTTTATTTTTTTAAAAATTGGTTTTTAAACAAATTGTTTCAAAACAAAACGTTTTTAAAAAGTGCCATTTTTAATAATTTATTTATTATAACTTTGAAATAATTATTTTGTTTCATAAAAATTTTATTTTTAAAAGCCACATGTTTTAAAATATATTGTGTTTTTTAAAAGTTTAAAAATACTTTTTGAAAAAATTTCTTATTTTATTATAAAATTATTTATTTATGAATTGCATTTGTAGAAAGCTCTATTTTAAAAAAAATTATGTATGTAATATGAAAAGAATTAAATAATTTCATTGGTAGTTAATGTGATATTTATTAGGAGAAAGAAGTGAAAAAATAGAACTTAATAGCTTTAAAATTGTGACAAGTGGCATACAATAACCTTATTTTATTAGTATTGATAGATTGATAGATATGGATACATAATTATTACTTATTTTACCTACATTACCATATTCTTCTTAGAAATGCTAAGTGAGAATGAAAAGTTGTTAGTTGTAGGTAACTATCATCACTTAAAAAACGTGTAATCACGACGTCATCATAACGAAACTTTTTTCCTAGTGAGCGGGCCGAATGGGTCATTTATATATCTTCATTCTTAAACATAAGGCCGGATTTGTGCCAACATAGAAAATAAAAAAGGACAAGGGGCACAAATGCTACAAGTGAACAAACACCTTTTTATAATTTGTCAATATTCCATGGTCCCTATATATATTATTACTACCATCATTATTTTATTTTAACTTGTTTTTGTTTTGCTTTTATCAGAATAAAATGGATTTAATTATTTGATTGAGCGTATTAACTAATTAGTGGATTAGCTGAATCTTGAAAGGGTCTCCATTGGATGATATCACTCACATACCAACTCCACTTTAGTTCTAATCCTTCCCCGCCTCTTGGACCTATTCTATCTTTATAATGCTAATGATTTATTTTCAAGAATGTTAATTTATATGATAATTTTATTGTATTTTAATATTTTAAGAAATGGATATTCATTTTGGATTTTATAATGCCCCAGGAATAGAAAAATATAGGTGAAAATGTTATATTTACTTTAAATAATGTTATAAAATAATGAGTGTTGATGTGACCAATTGTTCTTGATTTAGATCATGGTACAAGGGGCTGAAAGTGTTTTCCAAGTCATCACATAGGGGGATTGGATTGCTTGATTTAGAGAAAAATGATCCTCACATTGAGATGTAAATTTTAACTTAATTTTCCTTAAAAAATAGAAAAGAAAAAAAAAGATTTCTTAGCAAAAACTACCACTTGCACACCACCACCACCTAAAGCAATTATAGAAACATACAGACCAAAGAAAGATATGAAAAAAATCCAAGAATAATCTTAGCCCTCATCAATAGATTGGAATTCATGCCAACCACTCTCAAAACACTACTAGAAAAGAATAGGATCATCGAAGGAAATTCACTGATAAAGTAGGTCATCTGAAAGTTACCATCAATATGTCGTTTATTGATGATTTGAAAGTTTAAAAGCCGTCAATAATCCGTCAAAAATTTATTACAGTCACATAAACCTTCGATCTATTGCTAAATCGAGGATTATAATTGGCGCTATGGAACCTTTCTTCACGGTTGATACGTGACATTTGTAGTTGGAACTGGTGGCCTCCGATTTTAAACATAATAAATGCGACAATGAATATGTCACCTAGGCAGCAAATATAGTGTCAGCGGATTAGGGGCATTAGGGGTCTCGAAATACAAAGAAGGTTCGCCAGTTTATTTTTTAGTCTAGCTCTAACTGAAATCCTTTGTTGACAAGCTTACATGTCAAGAATCGATGGAATAAGCTAGTAGAACTCCCGAAGTATTAATACATACATCCCATACCTAGGATTAAGTTACCACTTGTGCATGTTAACCCATGCACACATTTATTTGTTACAATTACCAATATTTTCTCGTCTTAATTTGTAAAATCTAAAAATGTAATGTAAATTATCTGTAACGAATGTTGCGAGCTTGTAGGTTCAATAATGATATAACTCGAAGTAGAAGTGTTTTTATACTATGAACAATGATGAGTAGTTTCACGCACCTGTAACATGAAACATGTCATGAATTTTTTATTACTGTAATAGGTAATAAAGAGCGCAAGTTTATTGGTGTTGTATAAAATTCTGAATATAACAATGGGAAATGTAATGTGATTTATCTATAACATTTTAAAATGTAATGTAATTTGATATATATAAATTTATTTCTAATGTCAACATTTTAAATTTTACGTTCCTTTCTAGTTATTATGTGTGGTGGAACCATGGTAAACAAAGGGAGGAGACAGAGGAACATCTAATTCAAATATCAGATACGATAGATGATGTGTTGTGGTTGCACTCAAATGGTGTAAGATGATATGGTACATACTGAGACAAGGTAGAAGAAGAATATAATCCGTAGCTACTCAAGGAAACATTGTGATATGTTAGAAGCTGCTGAAAAGCGTTATCAAAATTATTAAAAAAGTAGAAGTTAGCAACCAAATTGTTGAATTAAGAATCATCTTATAACATAACAAAGTCTATTTAGACATGGTTTAATAGTGGCCATGGGTTTAGATTGTACCTAAAACATAGTTTGGTCGATATTAAATTCAAATCAAGACTAAAGACCAATGACTTGTTCATTCTAGAGTCACTAGTTGAACATTTCGTTTATGCATTAGATCCATTGACATCAAATGATTTGAAACATTGATGGGTTGCACTCAAGACGAAGACAAGGGTGTAGGATCATCATTCGTAAAATAGAGATAAAATACTTTTGTTAAACTAATTACAATACAAACATTGTTTGCAAAATAGAGATGATACACTTTATTAAACTAATTACAATACAAACATCAAATGGATCAATAGTAAATTACAATACTTTTACAAGTGAAACAAAAGAAAATGCAAGAATTGTAAAAGAAGAAGACGGTGTAGAAGACGATGGTTAAGGATTCGTGTTCTACAAGGGTTCAGCAAAAAATTGCTAAAAACAAAATAAATTACAAACATCAAATGGATCAATACTCTCTCAAGAGAACTCGTTGTTTCTCATGGTAAACAGTTTGTGCTGCTAGGATAAAACTAAAACCCTGAATTGCATACCATGTGAAGATGTAGAAAATGACCAAGAAGATTGCTAATAAATTTAAGTATTTGAGTTTTTTTTATATCTTTTAAACCAAGGCCCACCATGAATTTATAAATAAACTTGAGTTGAACATTCATATCACCTTAAAACTAAAAATTGAGTGATTTCAACATAATTCAATGCAATTGATCGGTTGATATTACGAAATTACACACCTTTTTGCACTTTAGATAATCCAAATAAATAGTGTCTATTTATATTCTTCAGTTTACTTAAAACGGAAGGAATGTGGACACATTAATATTGTCATATGTAATTAGTAAACCATTGACCGATCCATCACACTCACTACACAGGAAATGCTAGATTAACCAACAACTTTTTTTTTTACCTTAAACTTATGCTTCCGCTAATTAATCAATTTGAACTTGAAATTTTTACTACTCAAGCACTTACCATAGTAACTTTTTGTAACCTTATTAGATGGCTAATATAAAATGGAGAAATGAGAGATCGCGAGAGAGAAGAGACTGGAACTTATATTTCAATTTAAAACTAAAAACAAACAAACATTATACGGTTTATATACCACATTTGTTTATTTTAATTATATGTTCGTTTGTTTGTATCTATCTCCTTAATGTAAAACCACAAACCGTTTAACTTGATATTAAAAATACAATAAAACCGGTAAACAAATATCAACCAGAATATGTCACCTTCCCTTGCTATTCAATCAAAGTCAAACCCAATTCTTCAACCCTAATAAAAAAAATAATAATAACCAAAAATCAAAAATCCCAATTTTCCTTTTTCTTTTCCTCCAAAAAAGTAAAAACTGTCATAAAACCCACTCACACCACCCCATGCGCGTGCACACCACCATCAGCTTTTTCTTTTTCTTTTTCTTTTTCTTTTTTTTTTATTTTTCTCATCTTTCGAGTGGACGTCACAATCATATCGTCTTCCATGCACTAGCCCACACCACCGGCGTTTCTTTCCACGTTAGGAATATTCCGGCCACCGTCTCCGGCGACCCCATCGCCCACCCCTCCCTATACCGCCGTAGCAGCGCCCGTACATCGTCACACACTTCATCACTGTATCCCACCGCCCTGAACCCACCTGCATGGAGCCTACTCGACCACCGCGCCGCCGTCTCCCGCCGCTCCACCGACTCCGCCGGCGAACACGCCACCAGGTCCACCACCGCCCGACCCGCCGCCCGCTCCAGCATCAGCCTCTCGTTGCTCGTCTTCGGGAAGTTCTCGTCCAGAGCTTCGAAGTAAACCCTAAACCACCTCAGACATTCTTGAAACCCCCTCACGAATTCCAACCCTTCGGTTCCCATGTCTAGATCGGCTTCTTCTTCGACGATGGTGATGATTCTAGGGTTCAACCCACGAAACGTTGATATCAGATGATCCCTACGGTGGTTGTTGACGGAGCGTAACGTGCCGTTTAAGTTAATCGCTACAGCTTCATCGTCTTCAACCATTAGTTGGTTGAAATTCAGTTCTGATAAATCTCCGGTGTGGTGGATCACGTTGAATTTGAACGGAACACCCATTAATCTAGCGAATTTCTCCATCCGGTTACCGATTTCTCTCATGACCTTCTGTACGCCGCCGCCGGAGGCGGCGTCGCCGTCGCTGAACCTGGTGGCGACCACCGTGGTGAGGCGGAGGTGGGGTGTGTCGTCGGTTCGAGTGGCAATGGCTTCGAGTAAGGTGGGCCATTGGGTGCAGAAGGTGTTGCTTACGTCGATTATATGCAGCTTACTCTCGCCGTCGAAGGCTTCCATGATGGCTCCATTGCACGCCACGTGTCCGAACGTCGTCCAAGGGCTGACTTCTTGAAACTTGAGCACGAGTTTTCGCGTTGACTCGAAGGAGCTCATCTTCTCCGACGCCGATGATAAAGTCCGGTAGGATCTGTCGCCGGAGTCCGTCATGCGGCTGAAGAGAGCTTGAAGGAAGTAAGCTGAAAGCTTCTGATCAGTGTCACCGTACGGGGAGCTGAGCTCGTTGAGCATCCACATCAGGTGCTGCAACCGGGCGGTGTTCTTATCGGCCACCGCTCGGGCGGCATCGAGGAGGAGATCGGAGGCCCACGTGTTGCCGGAGAAGGAGTTTGAGTACTCCATGGTGACATCTCGTGTGGGAGAGTAGGAGTAGTTGATGTTGGGGTCTGAGGACTGTTGGTGGTCGGAAGAAGAGAAGCCATATAAGGGCGGAGGGGTGGCGGTGGTGCTGGTGGTGGGCGTCGGCGTGTTGGACGTCGAGTGGTGGTGGTACGGTGGTTGGGAGGAGGAGGAGTAGTAGGGATTCTGGTGGTGGTGGTGGTGGTGGGAGGAAGAAGAAGAGAAGTCTTCTTCATCCATGAAGAAGTTAAAGCATTCTTCTTGATCTTGATCTTGATCTTGATGATGATCTTGATGGTGATCTTGAAGATGATCTTGATGGTAGATTAAGTGGGATGATTTGGAGCTGCTTGAGTTGGAAGTTCTGCTGGTGGAGTTGAAAGAGTGAGGATGGTGGTGTTGCTTTTGGTGAGTGACAAGCCTAAAGAGAGCATCCATAACAACTAGAGATAACAAAGATTCATAAGGGCTATAAAAGGCATGCAAATGTAAATGCAAGTGTCTTGTTTTTAATGGGGATTGATTGGAAGAAATTGGATATGGAGAGAGAAGATGTGATGAAAGAATGTTCAAGGCTATAGTATGTGTGGTTTTGAGGTTTCATGCAAGATGTTATGTTTTGGTCAAATTTGTGTATGGGTTTTTGTGCCTTTTAGGTGATCAATCACCATTCGTGATGACTGTTGTTATAAGCATGTAGGGTTGTAATCATCTACACAAATTTGTGTGATTTAAGCATTTATTTGGGATTTTCTTAATTTGTTTTAACATTGTTATGGTATTTAACATAATTAAGCTTTATTTTCTTCTTTAACATTCGTTTCTAATTAGTTGTAGTTTGACACATATGATTTCTCTTTGAAAGTCTTGATTGCTTCTTCTGAAGAATAAAATGTGACTAGATAAAACGTCTAGTGAATGACATATAATAAAGATATCGATGGCTAACAAGTCAAAATACAAGGTCCAACAACTACCATAATGAAAAGTGGACACTAAAATTTATTTATCTTTAAAAAAATAACATTACAAATAACTCGTTTTCCTATAGTCTAGGGATGGCATTAGAGCTTGTTTGGGATGGATATGGGTAATCCTAACCCTATACCCGATTAGACAAGTGTATCTCATACTCGTTTTAAAACCCGTTGAATATGTATCGAGTATTTACTCGTCAGGTATCAGACATACAAGCTGATAATCAGGTATATCCATTAAGGTTATAAAAACTTCCTGTTGGGTACATCCATGAGGTATCTATTGAAATTACAAAATCATATAAAGCTATTATACGTATTAAACAATATTTTCGACTAATCCTTTGTATTTTTTTCTTGATATTCCACTATTACTGCTGTAATTTTTAGGAACAAAATACTGAGTTATATTATAACTTTGCAAGAAATTATATAGTGTAAATAATATGAAATATAATAGCTTATAATCAACACGTAATTATTAAGTAAAAAATTAAAAGATATAGTCGTATATAATATAACTTTTAACTAAAATAAATTAAAATATAAAGTAAATTTAGGTATATAATATTTAGGTAAAAGAGTATGATTAATTGGGTAATTGGGTCGGGCAAACAGGTATACAACGTAATCTCATACCCATGAAAATTTAAAAATTAATTTCATACCATGTCGTATACCCGTTTTCCCAATCTCACACCCGTCCCAAATGTCTCAGGTTTTGAGTATACCCATCGGGTTCAGAAACCTTTATTTATATAACTTATAAATAAGTATTATAGTGAACGAAATGTGAATGCTCTAACTAAAACCTTTATTTATATAACTTATAAATAAATATTTTATAAAAACAAAAAATAAACCCAAAAATATTATTAATTAATAAAGGTATATGTTATATGTACATCCATTATCTTCACATTCTCTCTATCTCTTTTTATACATAAATATGTATACATAGAGAGAGATAGAGAGATGCGGGTGTTCATATAACCCAAACCTTAATAACTAAATCATAAAGAATGAAAAATGTTTAAAAAACCAAAAAAAAATTCAAAATCTTACTTACGGTCATAAAGCTCATTACAAAAGCTCATTACGACCCTAGTTTTACGAGACGTAATGGACAATACGAGTCGTAAAAAATCATGAATTGACTGATATGGAATTTACAGACCAATACGAGTCGTTTGAAGGGCGTCCAGATACAAATCTGGATGTATTTATAACATGCCCCTAAAGTGAATTAAGGGCTGTTTGATTTCGGCTGACCCGGCTGACCCACTGACTCGGTCAGCCGGTCAGCCTGTTTGTTGTGAGTAAATCTCGAGCTGACCGGGTCAAAATATCTGACCTGGACTTGAAATTTCATATGTCTGACCCGGCCACCTGCAACCCCAACGACATAAACCCCAATCACCGCCCCAATCGACCTCATGACAGCCCCAACTCCCGCAATCCCAACGGCCCCCAAACCTTAATAACTAAATCATAAAGAATGAAAAATGTTAAAAAAACCAAAAAAAATTCAAAATCTTACTTACGGTCATAAAGCTCATTACAAAAGCTCATTACGACCCTTGTTTTACGAGACGGTAATGGACAATACGAGTCGTAAAAAATCATGAATTGACTGATATGGAATTTACAGACCAATACGAGTCGTTTGAAGGGCGTCCAGATACAAATCTTGATGTATTTATAACATGCCCCTAAAGTGAATTAGGGGCTGTTTGATTTCGGCTGACCCGGCTAACCCGCTGACTCGGTCAGCCGGTCAGCCTGTTTGTTGTGAGTAAATCTCGAGCTGACCGGGTCAAAATATCTGACCCGGACTTGAAATTTCATATGTCTGACCTGGCCACCTGCAACCCCAACGACATAAACCCCAATCACCGCCCCAATCGACCTCATGACAGCCCCAACTCCCACAATCCCAACGGCCCCAATCGGCACCTTCACCATCACCGCCTTCTGAGCATTCGACACAATCACATCGGCGTACAGGTCCACCGCAAACTCTCTAAACTCCAAAGCCCCCAACGTCTCGATGGCACCATCAACATCAGAGTGGAGGGGTGTGAGGGTTCGGTAGATGCGGTCAGAGGCCGAGACGATTTGGTAGCGGGGAAGGCCAGGGAAAGCGTGTTGGGTGAAGGAGAGGGTGTCTTCGTAGGCGGCGTCACACGCGATGGTGAAGTCCGCTGACACTCGGAGTTTTTGCGTGGATGGGGATAACCCCATTTTTCTGTGGATTAAGGAGTGGGGGAGATGGGGGTTTGGGGTGTGTTTATTGAGTGAGGAAATGCTTATGGTATGTAATATTGTTACTTTTATAATTCAGCAGAATTAATCAGATTCTGAATCAAACAACCAAGTTTCACTCAGATGCTTACCCAGCAGAACTTCTAACTGGGTCAGCTTCTGACTCAGTCAGATCTTACTCAGTCAGCGTAATCAAACAGCCCCTTAGATTTGATCATCCTTTGTTTCGGGGGTTGTTTAAAAGTTAGTCAAAAAATAATTTTCCCTAATTTTAGACACAAATTAAAAATATATTTATATATGAGTTATATGATTAATGATGTATGAATTTGTATTTTTCTTGCTAAAAGCTTTGAAACAATATATAATACATCCAAATGAAATTAGATAAATAAGATATCAATATTTAAAATTATGAATTTGATGTTAAACCTGAAAGCTCGAAATGGGTAAAATGCATTCCACGTAGTTGAGTAAAAAACCAAGGATTGATTTAAATAAAAAAAAAAACTATATCAATACTACACTAAAAATAATATATATATATATATATATATATATATATATATATATATATATACACACACATACACACACACGTATGTGTGTATATAACATAGCAAAATTATAATCGTTTAAAAATTCGTAAGGAAGTTAGTTTAAATAAGAATAATTCTAATCACATGTATGTATATATTTTCGTGTCTAAATTATTTATCCATTTATAAAAAGTGAAAATAACTAATATTCAAATCTCTCTCTTTCTCTCTCTTATTTTAGAAATCCATTTTTTTATAAAATTAATATTTAAAAAACATACTTTTTATTAAATAAAAACTAAGTATTTTGATTATAAAATATTCTTTTAAAAAAAGATTTTAAAAACTATTTATTTTTTCTAAAACAATGAACCTTTTTTAAAAAATAGGTAGTTTTTAGAATTGATCTTTTTAAAAATAAAAGTTTTATAGAAAACCCTTTTCCATCAAAAATAAAATTTTTAAATAATTAAAACCTGGAGATGTTAAACACCAAGATATTTCTAAAAACTGAAACATTTTTTAAATCTATTGAAATAAAAAACTTTTTTAGAAAACAAAAAAAAGTTTTTTAAAAATGAGATTTATATAAAAAATGACATTTTTCAAAAACAGTTTTTGTAGAAGGAAATGTTTTAAAACACATTTTTATAACAAAATGTTTTAAAACTTTTTATAACATGGAATTTTCAAAATTAATAAAATATTTTAAAAACTAAAATACCTACTCATACATAATCATTATCGTATCTTATATCAAAGTAACTTTTTATAGTTTATAGCTATTCATTAATAAATATTTATTTATTTTATTAAAACCATGTAACACAGGGGGGTTAAAACCTAGTATAATATACATATATATACTATATATAAAACATTTGAGATTGTATTTTAAGATACTCTAAAATTGAGAACAATTATCTTACTTAATACATAAGGTACAACCATTTTTAGGGTAAAATAGTAATTATATCATTATGTATGTATTACTAATTACTCCCTTACAATCAGTTTCATAATAACTCTACACTTAATAGTACTTACATGAAATTTTAATTATTTACACTATTTGATATTTGAAATTTGCATTTTGTGTAATTTTGAATATAGATTCCATCTAAAAATTGAAATTCAAATTCTAATAACTAACCACCTAATTTGAATTCTCAAATATAAAAATTCATTTGTATCTTGATTTGTAAATTTTAAATCAAACCCTCCCAATTCAAATTCTCAAATATCAAAATTCATTCATATAATCATATCTTTATTTTGAGAATTTTGAATCAAACCCACCCAATTTGAATTCTCAAATATCAAAATTCAGGTCATATTTTGATTTTGTAAATTTTTAATCAAATACTCATCATATTACTACATGTGCACATATATAATATATATTCAAAACTAACTAACCCACTCACTTTAAAATCTCAAATATCAAAATTTATTCATATGTTGATTTTTTTAAATTTTGAATCAAATAATCATCACATTACTAGATGTACACATATATAGTAGATAATTTCAAACTTTAAAACTTTTCTAAAACAGTCTATAAATGAAGTACATCAGGTTATTTGATTTGCGGTTAACAATTAGCTATAGAGTAGAGTAGTAATATGTTGAAAGACAAACCATTCAAGGTTAGTCATGCTTTTCAATTTCCATTATTAATAATGTATTTTTTATTATAATATCTTTTGTTACTGATAACAGTTATTAAATTTTTCAGAATGATTTGATCAAAGCAAACATTGAGTGTTCTTGTGATTTGAATGAAACAAAAGTGGCTACTTCAAATGTTTGATTGTTATACTTTATGTTTATAATTCTGTTTACACAAATATGTGTTCAAATCTACATATACACATTTTTATGTTTTACTTGTATTTTGATACATGTTGATATTGATAGTAGTGTTAAGATAATTTCTTATGGTATAATGTTCAGCCCATACAAATCTAATCTTTAACTTGAATTTAATGAACATGTAATATTTATGTATACTTTTTGTGTATGATTAAAACTGTGTGCTGACATTAAATTTTTGTTAGGACCGAATGTGTGAAACTTCAGTAAAGAAATGGAAACGAATTGCTGAATGGAAATGGGAGGAAGTTATTAATATAGCAAGTTCGGATGAAGATGCAAAAAGAGGACAACATAGATAATACTGCAGAATCAGGCCAAAAGCTTAAACTTCCGATTAAGATTCTTTTATTTATGAAAAAATGCCATCAATAAACCATACACCAACTTATTCTATTTGCTTTTAGATAGTATAAAAAAACTATATATGAAGGAGATAAATAATATTTTGAAATATGTCTCAAGTGTCACTTTAACTTTATTTTGAGAGTTTTTTTTTTGAAAGGGTCACTTTAACTTTAAAAACTCTAATTTTATCTACTTACTAATGCTACTTAACATTGTTAGTTATGATAAAACCACATATAATAAACTAAAATATTTATTGTCTTTTCAGTTACAAAACCTGTTGTAGCTACTTACGAGACTATCAAAGTGAATAATAGTTTGAAAACCAACATCCGAAGGATGTAGCGATAAATCAATAAGAAATACCAGATGTTTATGGGTTTGCTCTTGATGAAGAATGGTGATAGGCCAACATAGATGAGATCATTCGGATGTACGTGCATTTTGATTAAATTGATCTCATCATAATGAGATTATTTCACCACTGAATAAAACAAGTACCGAATATTTTTTGTTGAATTTTTATGTTAAAAAGTTATATTTTCTTATTCTTGTCTTACTTTAATGCATCAAATTTTTTTTGAACTATTTAATAATTTTCATTTTGTTAGTTATGTCCGCCCACCGCGTGGGTACCTTCTAATAATTACAATGATTTTTCTTTTTTATCGTCTCAAAGAAATAAAAAGAATTTTTTTTATTTTTGGTTTTTCCTTACTATACTTCTTTCCAATAAATAGCTTATCAATAAACCATAGACTCCCCAACGTATCCACTCCAAAGGCATTGCTAGATTACCCGAAGGACGTCTTTGACATCCATAACTTAGGATTTCTTTTATATAGATTAAGGAAGAGATTCGTCCTTATCCGTAACAAATGTTATTTGTAATGAAAATTTGCACATGTGTTTATTTCTCTTTTATATCTTAACGGTATCAATTTATTTCACTTAACTAAAGCCACAACAATTCATCTGATGTTACAAAGTAGGGATGTTTATCGAATAGGTTTTTTTAATTATTCAAATTATAATATTGATATTTTAAAAATATTTTAGACTGGATTATAATTCACAAAATCGATTAAATTCGGCTTGATTCAACTGATAAAAAGTAAATTATTAAATAAAATAATAGTATGTATAAATTATAAGTAAACAAAATATGTTTTCTTTGTAAAATAAAAAAATTACATATATAATTTGATTCGGATGAATAGATTGGATCGATTTGATATTCGAGAACCGGGTTTGAAGTTCGATTCCATAACTCGGGTCTAGAATTCGATTCAAAAACCATATTCAAAATTTAGTTAGATTTTTAAGAAAATTTAAGTCTAATTTAAATTATCTAACACCCTAACTATATGGCAAACCTTACGCGCAAGACTCTCGAATGCATGAGATGCAGGCGTGTTGAGTTACTTTGGACCTGATGTACGCTTTCTAAATACCTTGTATTTTTGCAAAAGGTTGTTTTGGTGACCTTAATTCATTACCTCCTAATCACATAAGATTTATCTTTAATCTAACACAAAAGGGGTAAAAGAATCAGTAAAAAATTTGTAAACAAATACGCACTATAGTATAATAACTAAAAAATTAATAAAAATTCTAGTTTTCATTTCCTAAAAAGAAAGTAAAAAAGTCATAAAACCCACTCACACCATCCCATGCACGTGCCACAATCAGCTTTTTCTTTTTATTGCTTTTGAGTGGAAGACACAATCATACTGGCTTCATGCACTTGAACACTTTGATTTGTAATATTGAAGGAAACATCATATTTTCTCCCGATAAAGAATGTTAACATATTTATATTTTGTATGTTCAAGGTATAGAAGCATGTGAATGGAGTGGGCATGCTTCCTTTCTACTTTAATCCCCAATCATCATATGCTCCTACATAGTTTTTTATACTCTACTCCACCTCATTTGCTCCCCACTAGAACACTCACAATTTCATTTTCTTTTTATCTTAACTCATAAAATGACATTAATATCCATTAATCTGTCTATTGGCATGTGCGTCACTCGGGAAGATATGGGACTCGAGAAAGTCATGAGTATTTGTCACTGATTTCTTTTATAGTTGGACCTTTTAAATTGTTGTTGTGTACGTTAGAAGAAAATTCTATTGAGACTGTTAGTTGAAGTGTTACATTTTTTAGTCCCCAATCATAATTATATCCTCCCAGATAGGCCTTTTATACTCTACCTCATGTAATCTCGTCCTGAACACTCGTATTTTCATTTGCATTTTGTTAACTCGTAAAATTACAATTAAATTTATTTATTTATTTATTGGCATGTGTAGAACTAGAGGACATATGTTACACACAACTGTATAACAAATCATGAATGTTTGTTACTATTTTTTTAGTTTGACTTTTTAAATTGTTATCGATAAAATAGTTAAGGTAAGTGTAAAAAAAGATATTTTTATTGTGACCCTTAGTTGAAAAGTTTTATTTTCACAAGTACTTATCAATACATGTTTAAAAGATCAATAGGTTAACTATGCCCATGAGATTAAAACTAGTTACTTTTTGAATATCTAGCATTATACATAAATTTTGTTACCATACGGTTCATACCAAATGGTCGAACTTAGTTGTTCATATCATCATCTAGTTTTATTTTATTATCATTTATTTTTAAAATTAAATTTTAACAAATTTTTATAGAAGTTTGAATGTGAGTCATACACTCATCATTCTTACAACATTCATAAGGTTTCAATATAAATTGTCAAGGTTTCTAAACAAGAAACAACAGAAATATCAATTATTTCATTTTCTTTCTTATTTTTCTTTTTTTTTGTATAAAAGAATAAATAAAATGTGTATGACCATTAAAAAAATATTTGTTTTATTATGTTATATACTAGTATTAAGCTCACTCGTGTTGCAACGGGAGGTGTAAAACAATGCCAACTAATATTAATGGCACACCACCGCCAGCTACCACCAACACTAAAGAAACCAATAAAACGAAAAAAATAATAAATCGAATAAAAAGTAGACGTCAAAACATTGAACCATACACTTACGCAAGCGAAAAATAAAACAATAAGTAAAATGATCTAGGACCAACACGTTATGACTTGACTGTTAAATTGGGAATAATAAGTGAAAAAACGTTGAACCACACACGCATGTTGCGGCGTGTTAACTCGTAAAATTTAGACCAAAACATATAATGACAATTTTGTAAAATTTGAAAAGTATAGAGGACTAAAGTTGAAAGTAAAAACAAATACTGAGGCTAAATTAGGGACATCGTGCGTGGCATAACCATTGAGTTGAAGTCGAGACCTAAAAGATAGAATGAAAAATATGTAAAAGTATTGGGTTAAAATAAAAAGGTTAAAGATTAAAAAAAATAGGTACATTCCATAAAGCACATAACACAACTTACAATGCGTACATATAATTAGTATATATATATATATATATATATATATATATATATATATATATATATATATATATATATATATATATATATATATATATATATATATATATATATAATTTTTATTTTTGGGCTTATTATTGTATTGGGTTGAGTAATGGATATTTTGGGTTTTTATGTTATTTGGTAATGGGTAATGGTTATTTAAGTTTTTATAGAATGTATGGTTTTTTTATAAATTATTAGACTTTTAGTTATATAATTTAAAATTTTATATGAAGTGTTGAGTTTAAGTTTTTTTAGGGTTGACGTAATTTCTTTTCAGGATTAACGTAAAACCGAAACTTCTTTTTACATAAAACCATAAAAAAATACACTACCGATAACAAGTTGATGGGTAGCGGATACCACTCAATTACACATATGTCCGCCCATGATTCCTACCATGATGCTTCTAAGGTAAAAAAGAACAGTTTATATTGCATCTACATGAGTTTACATAGTTTTTTATACTATACTCTACCCTCATAAGTCATATCTCCTCACTAGGACACACACTTTCATTTAGTTTGTTATATTATAATGTACCCTCATAATCTCCTCAATAGAACACTCGCTTTTTGATTTTTTTTTAGTAACGGATAAAGTTACAATAGAATTCATTTGTTTCTATATTGACATGTGTGGAACCAGAGGATGTATATAGTGTGTTTAATTGATCATGAGTATCTACTATTGCCTTTCCTTATAATTAGACATTCTACATTGTCGTTGAAGTAGTAACTAAGGTGAATGTAAACAAAACTATACTAAAACTATCTGTTGAAAAGTTCCCCTTCGTTGTTTGATAATCTATAGCATCTAATAAAACAAAGTTTTTTGTCACTTGTCATTCTTTTATCCCATTTTTTTGCCACTTGTCATTCTTTTAGACATCCACACATCAATTTTTCCTCCAATATAGTATTATAGTAATTTAAATACTTTGCAAATTTCTTTCTATTATTAAAAATTAATGTTATTAATTGTTATATTTCTCTCTCTTATCTAATTTTTTTTAATCAAACTATTTTTTAAATAGATTTTAGTAAGTAAATTAGAAATTAAATCTTTTAATTAACATCTAAAAAATAAAAAAAACTAAAATTTTATATAATATGAAATTTTTTAAAACACTAAACATTTTTAAATAATACATTTTAAATCTTTTTTGTTTTTAAAATGCGTTATAAACTGATGAAATTTTTTAAAACCTGTCTTATTAAAACAACCATAATCATTACAAACAAGCGTTTTTAAAAAACAATATTTTATAAAAAAATATTTAAAAAAAATCTTTAAACGAATGTTTAAAAGTGAAACTAATTAGATAAGAGTAGAGGTGTACAAACCGGTTTGGGGGGCCAAACCGGTTCGGGTCCCAAACCGAAACCGGTTTGGTCAAACTTGGTCAAAACCGGTTTGGCCCCAAACCGGTTCGGGTTCAAACCGGTTTCAACCTATAAAATCCCAAACCTATCAAACCGGTTTGGGCCGGTTTGGAACCGGTTCGGGCACAAACCGGTTCGGCCAAACCGGTTTTTTTTATTTTTTTTATTTTTTTTTGAAAATTTGGAATTTTGTTATATTGAAATAAAATTTTAAACTTTTAATTAAAACATAAACATTTATAACATTTATATAATTTAAACAATTTATAACAATTTATAACATTTTATATAATTTATATAATTTAAAACAATTTATATAATTTAAACAATTTATAACATTTTATAACATATATAGAACAATTTATATTATTTAAACAATTTATAACATTTATAAACATTTAAAACATTTAAACAATTTAAACATTTAAACAATTTAAAACATTTATAAACATATATATATACTATTTATTAACATTTATAAACAATTTAAGCATTTTAACAATTTATAACATTTATAAACAATTTAAAAAATTTATAACATTTATAAAGAATTTAAACATTTTAACAATTTATAACATTTAAATAATTTAAACATTTAAAACTAAACATTTAACATAGTCGTTTCTTCGTTCGTATTATACTTGTACGAAGATAGTCATCATATGCCGCTTCATCATCAGTCATTCCTGGTGTCAATCCGCTCTCTACCTCATCCTCGTATAATTCTGCTTCGTATTCCAGTTCTCCTTCAAGTGAACGTTTGTCTTGTACTCTTTCCGTGACATCCAAATAATCTTTCAAGCAAATTGACATTTCAACTGCTTGTGGAGTGAGTCGAGTTCGTCTTATTGATATAACCCTGCCACTAACAGAAAAAGCAGATTTCGAAGCTACCGTAGAAGCTTGGACGGTTAGTAAATCTCGGGCTATGATGGATAGGATGGGAAATTGATCTTCCTTACCTTTCCACCAAGCCAACAAGTCAAAATTTTTAAATTCATGTGGAGTCAATGGTCGATAAAAAGTTTGTAAGACCATACCTCCCGAGTTCACTACTCGGAGTGTTACCACGTTGACGTTTATTACATTCATCCCATAAAGTATTATATAAATCAAACATTGGATCATTCGAACTTTCGGCATTTGCCGCATGCCTTAAAGCATCATGGATTTGTGATGTTTCCCCGTATTTTAATAAATAAACATCATACATTTGTTGTAATTGTTTGTTGAAAGTAGATTTTAAAGTTTTACTATACATTGGTTTACCAACTTCTAAATCCAAACTAAAAGTAATTTTATCAAGTAAAGTTTCAACCCCCGACTTGTTTAAACAAGGGTTTAAAGCAGCGGCACATGTAATAACGGGAGGCATTTCTTCAAAATACTTTTTAAGTTTTTCTTTCATTGGGGGTAACATATCGGAATAAGGTCTACCCCAACACGACAATTCATTTAATTTTAAAGTCATTAAATAAATTTGGTAAAGTACCAACGGACTCGTTGGGTAATAAACTCAAGAAAGACATGTAGTTGCATTTCTAAAAACTTGAAGCATTTTTGTTACTTCTTCGATGATGGCCCAACCCGATGGATGGTAAGAATTTGCCTTTCCCCGACTTACCAAACTATTATGAAAGGCTATTAAACTTTCTTTTTGTTCTATGTCCTTTTCAAACATGTTACATGTGGAATTCCATCGTGTTGGTACGTCCCAATTCGGACCTAAACATTTAGTATTTGCGTCTTTACAAAACTTGCGATATTTAGTATATCTTTGGTTATTACTAAAAATATCACGTAACATTCTTTTAAAACAATCTTTTTGGTAAAGATTGTTCCTCAATCGTTTTTAAACCGTCTTGAACGGCTAAGTTTATGATGTGCGCAACACATCGACTATGAAAAAACACACCCTCACATATTGGTTTATATTTTAATTTCAAATGATCTAGCGCAAGAGTGTTGTTTGACGCATTATCAAAAGATATAGAAAATATTTTGTTTTCTAATTTATACGTTTGAATAACTTTATCAATAACATAAAAAATATTTTGGCCTGTGTGAGGATAATCAAACAATTCAAACGCAATCGTACTTTCATCATTTGCCACGAATCGGGTTCAACCCAATGGGTGGTGACACAAATGTACGAGTCTGGTGAACCGTGAGGTGTCGACCAAACATCACTAGTTAAGTTAACACCGGTTTGTAAATTTTCAAAATAAGATATTAATTCATTTTTAGCTTTTTTCCACATTTCAAAATATACTCATTATGCTTATTAACTAGGTCATTAGTTTGTAATATAGCTTTTCATAAATTTAAAAAATTACTTAAAAATTATAACAGTAATAAATATAGTACTAGTGTTGTTAATAAAATAAATAGAGTGAATTTGAAATTTTGATGTATTGATAAAAATAAAATATTGAATCTTTATTGTTAATCTTTTAATAAAATACATTAAAATAAAATTTAAAAAATTTGATATTTTAGTTATTCAATTTGGATACATATGATATTAACAATATTCTAGTGGTATATATATATATATATATATATATATATATATATATATATATATATTAAATTTAGTTTGAGCATATATGATATTTGAGAAGTTATCTACATGATCTATGATATAAGATGTTTTGCAAGGGTATATATGATATTATAATGTTCAATTGGGTATATATGATATTTGAAATTCTTTTAGGTATATATATGATATTTAAGAAGTTTATGGGGGTATATATAATTTTTTTGAATTTTGTTTACGTATATATGATATTTTAAAAGTTTGTAGGGGTATATATGAAATTCGCCCTAATTTTAACCATTCGCAAATTAGATTTTAATAATCCAAAGTATGAATATTAATCCATAATAATTCATACTATTAGTTTTGACAATAATCATTCTAACTTTCATTTTTGTAGTTAAGAGCAATCTTAATATCATAATTATCATAGATTCACACTTGATTTCCACCCATTTTTCACTCCACTTCGTTGTATGTTTTCTTATTTCATTCACAATCATCATTGTGACCAAAATCGAGAGAAAATCAAGTGTAATTTAATAAATGATTATGCTAGTAGGATTGCCCTCAAGAACAAATATGAATGTTAAGATCATTATTGGTCAAAATAAAAATATTATTTATTATTAACCAATAAATCATAATTTACATCATTAAAATCCAATTTGTCATAATCCATTAATGATTATAACGCTCAAAACTTGAACCCACAATCTTTTGGTTAAGTTGACATTATTCTAAGTTTCTAACTACTACTTATTTATCACTATACCCCGTCCCTCCGCTATTTTTACTTGTTATTTAGTTCCTTAACTTATCAAGTTAAGTAATATTTTTCTTTTAGCTTTTTTATTTAGCATATCACACTTTTAATATGTTAAATAAGTGATCTTTGACGCTTTTTATTTATTTTTCCTTTTAATGTTTGTTTATCTTGTATTGATATTGTTATTATTATTATTATTATTATTATTATTATTATTATTATTATTATTATTATTATTATTATTATTATTATTATTATTATTATTATTATTATTATTATTATTATTATTATTATTATTATTATTATTATTATTATTATTATTATTATTATTATTATTATTATTATTATTATTATTATTATTATTATTATTATTATTATTATTATTATTATTATTATTATTATTGCTTATACATCAAAATAAAAAGAAAAATCTATTGAATTGATAAAAAAATACAAAGATACACACTTGCAAAGTTCACTTCAGTGTCATATATACATATATATATATATATATATATATATATATATATATATATATATATATATATATATATATACATATATATATATATATATATATATATATATATATATATATATATATATATATATATATATAAATAATTTGAATATGGTACAGTTTTTATAAATTTTAGTTTATTATAATTTATTTCACATAACTTTTAATGCTCGTGGTAAAATAACTATAACCAACTATATAGTATTTAATACTAATCCCCCATTTACTGGATGATAAATTCGTATATTAATAAAAGGAGCATTTTTAATTCAACTGTTTAAATGAGGTATCCATGATAGTAAATATGGGAAGTCATGGATTCAAGTTTCAATTTGAGCGAAATTGCTCACATCTGAAATAAGGAGTTTTCTCAGTAATGAGTTTCTTTTTTAGAGGGTTGGGGGTGCGGTCTTTGCTGAAAAACGAATAGGTGGGCCCGATTAAGATAACACTTATCATCCGAAGCAATCTTAAATATTTGCCGTTCAAAAAAAATAAAAATAAAAATAAAAGGTGCATTTACATATTTCTCCTTCCTAAATTGATTAATTACATATTTACCCAAGTTAAAAAATTAATTACATATTTCCCTTTTCAAAATATGTATATTACATATATACCCATTTTATTAAAATTAGTTATTGAACAATTGAAATATATCCATTTTTTACTAAGTTATTTTTACATATTTTCATTCCTAAGAACATCCAATCACGTATTTCCTCATGTTAAAATATATTATAAACAGTAGACTTACAACTCCAAATACAAAGTGTAAAATTCCAAAAAAATAATCACGTTAATCATAGTTATATCTCCAAATACAAAACACAATTGTCAAACTTCAAACAATATATCAACAAAACTTCAATACATAAAAATCTATTAGTAAAAACAAGATAAATTAGTCATTTGATAGGTTAAGTTATAGGAAATAGATAAATATTTAATATATATGTATTAAGAAGGGGAAATATGTAATTAATTTTGTGTATTGGGAAAATATGTAATTTATGGTCTTAAGAAGGGGAAATATATAAAATTCCCAAAAAATTTATTTTTATGTTTAAAAGAAAATTGTTTTTAAAATAAACTTTTGTAATTTTTTAGAAAATGTATTACCTTTTTACAGATAGTTTGTTTATAATTTTTAAAAATTTATCTTTTCAATAACATTATATTTTGATTTTTTTAGTTCGTTTTAGTACGTTTTATGAACCTTATTTTTAAATAAAACCTTAAAAATTAAGATAATTTCAGAGGAGAATATGACAATATATGAAACGATTTTTTAGGTGTATAATGACAAGTAACTTGAAATTATGTTTAGCCTAACCCTATTAAATTTGATTCTAATAATAAACTAAACCATGAAGAAAAAAGTTACTTTGTGACATAAATAAATAAATAGTAGTTATGCTCAGACATGGGTTAGTTGTTTAAATAGTTTGTGGCTCGTAGCTTGTCAAAATCAGTGTTAACTTTGCTTGACCTTATTGGCTTGTATAATTGGTTTAGCCTTAAGTCGAGTTTAAATTAAAGTTAACCTACTGTTACAAAAACTAAAGTTGATTTTTGCTCAAAAGACTCCCTCGTTGGCTTATATAATTTAGCTTATGACCTGTATGTTGGCAAGTTTCTTTTGCTTTATTTGAGACTTTTATAATTTGAAATATTGTTAACTAATTATCTCAGTCTTTTATATCAAGAAACGTACAAACCATCACAATTTATAAAAACCAGTTAAAACATCTAACCACGAGTTGCTCAAGATGAAGGTATGTCAAATCCAAGCCCAATTTTCGACTCGCTATGAAATACCAATTCACATAGACTATTCTCGGCACAAATTCATATTATTACTAGCTCAAACCTTAGTTCATGCAAACTTAGCTCGAATTAGTTGGTAAATATCCCTATGCATAAGACAAACGTTTCATTACTTGAGTGGGACATGACATACTAGTACTTTGGTTTATTACATATGAACCAATTTGGAGCGACAAGTTTTGTCAAGCTCCACTTAAACTTATGACCAAGATTCTAGGGTTGGATTGGTTTTGTTGAGGGTCTCGTTCATCAAAATTTATATATGCATGTCTACAGATCTAGCTTTTAACCATTAAAGATCTAATGAATATCCACAACCAGAGATCCATTGAGGGTCTTACTTTAGTCGCAACGTTCGATCTAGAATCTATGCTACTTACAAGCCTTCAGTGATAACATGATAAAACCTAGTAGTTGCAATGGTGAATATTAGATAAGGGAAGAGGTGTAGGGTGATGGTTTCAAAAAATGATGTGTGATAGATGGTGGACTATATTGGGGAACATGTGAGAAAAAAAGGCATAGGATGTGGTTAAAAGAGATAAAGTGATAAGCAATTATACAAAAATATTAGGTAACTTAAGTGGTACAAGGAGCTAATACCTTATCTTAGGGTAACTAAGCTATTTTAATTGCTTATTAATAGCTTGTTGTGTGTGAGATTTTACTAAATGTGTTATTCTTTTTTATGTTTCAGTAATTTAGCTTTTTAGTGATCAAGTGTAAAATATCAGATTTAGTGATGTGGGCGGTTTTAAAACATTACATAGACATATGTTTGACCTCTCATCACATATATCGTTTTGATATTTGTATGAAATGTTTAGGAAAAGTAATATTTAATTAAATTTTGTTTTAATTAAAACTATCAACAAGCAAGACGTGTAATGACGAATCGTGGAAGTCATAGTTATGCGCGTTTTATCATGATTATTTTGGTGTACCATGATTTAGTCCAACTAATTATAGTATGCACTTAAATGACCTATTAAAAAGATAACCAATTGTCAATAATTTAAAATAAAACCCCTATTAAAATATACACGTTTTAAGAATTGCAATAAAATACTGCTATTTTTAAGACAAGGGGGTATTAGTTCTTATTTGAATTAAAGTTTTTATTTTCAACGATGAATGATTGAAAACGCCTTCCGCTACTATCAATAAACAAAATAAACATAGAAACTGAGTTTATGTTTTCGGAACATCACATGTCTGCTCTTCTATATGATGGGGTGAGTTTTCACCGCGTCTTGGATTTTTATGTTAAAGCTGCATGCGCCTCTCTTATTACTTTTTTGTATTCCCCTGTTTTTTAATTGTATTTTTAATAATTAAGTAATTCAAATTTTCGAAATCTTGTCATAGATTTAAACTAAAAGTCTAAAACATTCCATCATTCATTTTAATGGGTATCCAATTTTATATGTTTCTTATGTAATGAATCAATATTTATATTTTGTTAGTTTAAATAGATTAATAAATAATAAATTTTATGAGGTTTATAATATATATTTAGTGTTAAATTGATTACTACATTAAGTTTTTTAAGGAAAAAAAGTGGTTTTTTACCACTACCGGTTAAGGGGTATAGTTTATAAACCCAAAAACCAGTTATTTTAAAATTGATTTTTTCCTCTCAAAATAAATGGTTCGAACGTTCGGTTATTAACCGAAACCAGTTATGCTATATTAACTGACTAGTTTAATATCCCGTGTGATATACGGGTTAAATAGATAAAAATATCAAATATTTTATAATAAAAATTAAAAAATTATAAAACAATATTTTCAGATAAAATGTAATTGAATTATGTAAAAGTAAGTACTTCAAGTAAAACAATAATAATATCATTTTAGACTTTTATTATGAAATTATTTTTTATTTTGCTTTTTAAAATAATTTCATTTTTTAAACCATCCTTATAATACTTAAAAACACTTTTTAAAACGATTGTGTTTAAAAAAAGTGTTTAAGAAAATTTTTGTATTTTATATTTTTTTAATGTTTGTTTTTTAATAAAAACCTATAATTTTTTATTTTTACAATTTCTATTTTTTTATTATGTAAATTTTTAAATAATATAATTATTATTGTACTATTATCATTAGGAGGGAGATGCGGGAAAACTAAGATGAGGAATCTTAATATTTTGACAAGTGGCACTTAAAAACTTTCTTTTATATATATAGACTAGCTTTAGTAAACCCGTGTATTACACGGGTTGGATAAATAAAATATTAATATAATAAATTTATTAATTATAAAATGATATTCTATGATATGATATAACTAAAATTACGTATGAGAAATAACTATAAATAATACAACAGTGATATCAACTTTTTAAAATTTTATTTTTAATTTTTTTAAAATAAACATTTTATTCTAAAACAAACCATATAAAAATATCATTTTTAAATTTTTTTTATTACAACTCCCAAATTTGATTATTTTTTGTTTTCAAAAATTAACTTTTTAAAAATTAATTTATTTAGAAATAACCTTAATAAATTGATTTCTTTCTTAATTTATTAATTATTAAAAAGTATTAAAATAATATTATTAATAATTAAGGTAATTTTTTGTTTTCAAGAATGATTATGATGCTAATCGTGACATCCTAATTTACACTTTTATTAGAGTAGGAATATATAGATTTATGCATGACTATATGGTATGTGATTTATGCACCTCCAGGCTCTACTGCTCTAGCATGAATATACGTTATGTGATCCATGATTCAAAGTGGGCCTGGGCTGATCCATAAAATGTGTTGTTATTTATCTAGGCCCATAAAATGTGATGTTTTCATCAGGGAGTTTGGTTATAAACTGTATTGTGTATTCATTGAATCATTGGTACGTAAGAAGTGAGTAATATATGTTGTATTTAGCGGGACATTATAAGTGACATGGAGGTTGCTATATAAAATGCGTTTTCATGCATGCGAAGTGTATAAAATTCTTGGATGATTATTGCTATTTTTACGTGCTAGTTTTATCTTTTTTTCTCGATAAGTCCACCTTCTTGTATGATAATTCCATCACTGTGTGATAATTATCACACAAGAGTAAATCTTTTTTGCGTGATAATTTCACCCCTATTTTATAAACTTCTCACGAAAACAACACTATGCATTTTAAAATTTCCCTACAAATGATTTAAATATAAAAATGCATCGTATTTAATGGTATAATTTTTATAAAAGTTAAGTGTATGAAAAAATTGATGTTTAAAAAATGAGGGAAAGGATGGATGAATTTTTTTATTAAAATAAGTGATGGAGTGTAGTTTTACCTAGAGGGCTAGAGGTGCACAAACCGGGTTTAGAATTCTAACCGGGTCGGGTTGAACCTGGTTTGGGTCATGCCCAAAAAATTCCAAACCGGGTTTGACTAGGTTCTGGGTCGGCTTGTGGAGAACCCAGGTTGAAACTGGGTTGGTGAACGGATGAGGGAACCCAGTTTAAACCCTCAATTAACTTTACACATTATGCTAGAAATCATGTATAACAAGAGTTAGCATGAATGAAATATTAAACAATTAATATAAAATTTTAAAAAATATTTAATAATTTTAATCATAAACACATTCAACATATTATTATATCTTCAAAAGTGATAAGCATGTAAAATGTGATTTTTTTAAATGTATATAACTAAAATAGTTAATTGATATTTTTGTCGCTGAGTTTTAATTTATTTTGTTACTCCATCAAAAATTGCTATTTTTCACTTTGGGTTCTTGAGTTTCTAAAAAATTGTTATTTCATCAAATTTGACTAACTTAGTTAATTGTGAGTTGTTAACTTAGTTTTCAGCCTTTTGATTTAAATGAAAACTTAAAATTAAACATTTGTTTAATTATTTAGGTGTTGTTTGTTTTTTCTGCAGCAAAATGTCTGTAGTCTGCGGACCACATCTGCAGACATTTGCAAGATGAGAGCTGAACCAAACCTCTCAGTCTGCAACAAAAAAATGTCTGTTTTTTAACGTTTGCGCTGCTAAAATCAACTGGTGGTAATACACAGCGGTGCTGGACGGTGGGTGGTGGTGGTAGTGGACGGTGGGTGGTGGTGGTGGCGGATGGTGTTGGTGGCGGACGGCGCTGGTAAAGGACGGTGGTGGGGGTGGACATGGGTGGTGGTGGGTGATGGTGTTTAATTATTCAACAGATTTTAGAATACTTTAGAAGTGGGTGTGTCAAGTCTGCACCACACAAATCTCGCGTGGATTTTTTTAGTGAAAAGTTTTCCAAAAAAGAAATACTCTGCAGACCTCAACGTCTGCGCATGCTCTGCACGGCCCAGACAAAAAAGATCAGGAAGAGATTTTCTGAAAAAC
Source organism: Flaveria ramosissima (assembly GCA_025215565.1). NCBI lineage: Eukaryota > Viridiplantae > Streptophyta > Magnoliopsida > Asterales > Asteraceae > Flaveria > Flaveria ramosissima. Next base: position 68,421,007 of record CM046035.1, read on the forward strand.
AAACACCCCTTAAATACTTATAACTTAACAAACATATTTAACTAAGTTAACAAAAATAAATAAAAATAATAACTTTTAAAAAGTCAAGGATCCAGAAGGAAAAAAAAACTTTTTTGGATGAAAATAACAAAACAAACTAAAATCAAAGACAAAAATGACAATTAACTAAAAGTAAATAACTTAATATAACATTATTTCTAAAAAATACACTGTAATTGTATATTTTATTCTCTTTAATTCAAGTATAGTATTACTGTATATATATATATATATATATATATATATATATATATATATATATATATATATTTATAATTAAAACATTTTTAATGGAAATGTCAATGTATATGCGATAATGTGCGTGTTTATGAAATATAAGTTGCGTAATTATAAACATTAGTTGCTTAATGATAATATAAGCTGCTTAAGTTTTTATACAACTTACATTATTATGGGTGGATACATTTACCCCTCTCCCCATGTACGTATTGCATTCTGGTCGCTTCATACACTTCGCATGCTAAACTCACTTTATACAAGAACTTGCTATACAATTACTATGTGTGTTTTAAAATAAAACCTATTTCCATTCCCACAAAATCAAACGCTAGCCACCACATAACCACCATCTGTCAAACACCACCCAATCATCTATCCATAGACACCAAGGATTTTTTTACCCATCCTTAGGATGTTGGATTCCAAAATCATATATTTGGTAGTCTTTCAATAAAAAAAATAACACCCTAGATCCTAAGACCGGTTTCCTAGATCTTACTCACCATCTCCATCGCCAATCATACTTGCCTCTGTCATTACCATCATTGCAAAGAGACACCGGAAAGGAAGCTACTAAGTTTTTAAATTTATCGCCAATCGTACTTGCCTATGTCATTACGACATTACCATCATTGCAAAGAGACACCACAAAGGAAGCTACAAAGTTTTTAAATTGAATAACACATAGATAATGAAATTTTTTGACATCATGACTTAATATAATCGAAATCAGTGGTTGGGCAATGAACACCAAGGATTGTCGCCCATAACCCATCAACACCCAAATCAAAATCATGACTTAATATAACAAAACCCATCTCTGAGTAGTGGTCTACAGGGGTTGCGACTAAAGGATGGGTTATTGGTGCTAAGAGACTGAGAGAGACACAATAAAGGTAAAAGACAATAATGATAGTAACTGGTAATTTTAAATCATTTGTTGAAACTAATAAATGAAATTTATAAAATACGCTAAACCACAAATACAAAAACGCTTGTTTACTCTAATAACAATAATAGTTTTTAATTTTTCATATTTTTATAAATAAAACAAGGGTTTTTTTTTAATATCAAAATCAAGGGTGGTTAGCAAAAATAAGGCACAAACAATTGAAAAGGCCAGCCGTCCATATATTTGAAGATAATGAACTGGATCTCTTCCCATGTTCTATGATTGTGTTTTATTAAACGGATACAACAGCTAAACCACCGACATTCCGCGAAAGTGTACTACACGCACCATTCATATTACACGATTACCCTCCCACCAACCACTCAACGTACAACGTGTATTTCACGCGCCATATCCAGGAGTGACATAACGCGGCTCTCTTTTGATTGGTCCACGTAAAACTCACACAGCAAAATTGAGCTGCTAATCATCGATCACTTTCCCGAATTCCCAATTTGTCTTTTTTAGGGCAATCATTCGTTCAATTCAACTCAATTCAATTGAATTCACAAGTCAAATTCGATTTTGACCGTCAAAGAGTGGGAGAGAGTGGTCTTGTTGGTGTAGTAGATCGCTTTCTGTTGCTGTTATTCAATCGCCATGGGTTTATGGGAAGCTTTTCTTAACTGGCTTCGAAGGTAATCGTGTTTTTTCTCGATTCTATTTATTGTGTGTTGTTTACAGTTGGTGGTGATTTGGGGTTCGAAGAAATGATTTTGTAGCTTTGGTTTCTGTTAGGGTTTTGGTTTCGTTATTTGATCTGTGTTGTGTTTCGTGTGGGAAGGAAGGATTTGGGTGTTTGATTGTAATCATGGTTGTGATTCTTGTTGATGCTTTTGACAATTTCAGTTTTCCCCGACTAGTGATGTTCGAATTATGTATCTTTTTTACTGATTAATGATTTTTGTTGATAATTTTGACATGTTTAGTTTGGATCCAAATGTATTCAACAGAATACGTGGATTAACTTGTGAATATATAACCAGTTCCAAAAATAGTGTATTCATTGATGAATACATGTATTTGCGAGTGAATACGCTATTGTTCCTAATGATATTACAGACGGTGTATTCATTGCTGAATCTATGTTTTAATAGAATAAAAGCTCACTGGACGAGGGAAACATTACCAAGAAAATCCCTTCGTTACTTTAATATAAGGATAGTTGTCAAAGACGCACTCAACACGCAAATGGTGAGCCTTGGGCCTAGGCACAAGTTGCTTAAAAACTGAGACGTATGGTATAAAAATATCATTTTTAGGGGTGCTAGACATGTTTAACGTATGTTTGGGCTAGTTTAGACTGTTTTAGATAGATTTTTGGCTTGTTTAGAGTTAATGTAATTGTTTCAGACATGTTCAAATGATTTTTTGGCCAGAAATTGGCCTGAAAAATTGCCTGAGCGCCTGAAAATGGGGCTTTTGAAGTGAGGCGACAAGTCTGCGTTGGACTGCACTTGAGGGCGTAGGCTCGGCGGCTCGCCCCTTATGGGCTTGTGACTACAGAGGATAAAGGTGTGTTGATGGGAATATCAGTTCTAGTGGCCACAGAGCACTCTTTGTTATGGAAGCAACCTTTCCTTCTAAACAGTCAAACACATTCTATTATCTTCATATCAGTGCTGATATTCTTGTTATGCTTCGTGGCACCTTAAGAAAGTGCCTGTGTCTCTTTGATGTAGGGCTGAAGCAAGATAGACTGTAGAAGAGGGGATTTGGAAAAACAATCAAAGGAACTAAAGTTTTAGGGCTTCTAACAAAAGGAAAACTAGGGTCAAACTATGCGTTGTAATCATACTAAATACATGTTACCTAGGACTCTAGGAGTGATAGTTTGACATAACCAAAGAGAAATATCCCCTCTTTTCCATTCAAACAAATTTGGGGTTAAATCTCTATCTATCAAGAAACTTTGTCTTCCACAAAAGGTTTAACTCTAAGTTCTAATCGTTGTAAGGTTAGTCTCCATTATAATATGATACCTGGGAAGTTAAATCATAATATGACAGCAGAAATCATGTATCCTTGACTTTTCAATATAGGAACTAAGAGACGACATGTTTTTCTATGAAAAGACGACCAAAGACATCACGCACACGGGTGGTTTGTTTTTGCTAGATCTTAAAAAAGTGGTCAACTGTTTTTTTCTGCCCATTTAATAGTCAAACCTATAATAAACAGGAATAATTCTTAAAGCCATTGTAGTATTATTTATAAAGATCAGTAATGAGCAAGTGATAATCACAATACTGTTAATGAACCCAACTATAAAGACATTAAGCTAAGCAAATTTCTGATGAACCTACTACTTGCTTTAATCTTGATTATTCTTGCAATCCATCCTTCCCTCTGGTTAAAAGAAATTAATCTGAGATTTAGGTATTGCCGAAATGGATGCAAGGTGTGTGAACATCCTTTTAAACTCATGTACGCTTGTTGTATCTTGAAGTTATATCTTGGGTAGAGTGGGGACCAGAAGATTTATCTTGTGTTGACATATGATCAGTATGTTTAACATCTCTGGAAGCAAAATCAAGACCATATTCTTCTTTTACATTTTTTTGTGTCTTCCATCTAGGTTTCATGTGCTTGAGTTGACTCCTAAGATTTTAATTTCATCAGAAAATGGGACATAATATCAAGATGTTAGGCCTCAAATATGGCAACTATGCTATTTTCTTTGCTAATATTGGAATAATGCTACTTTATCTGTTAATCGTGACAAGTATGTTATTTCTCTAATCACAAGTGTCTTCTAAAGTGAGTGCATGATTTGATAATTTACTACAATTAGGCACCATGGGAGTTATCTTACCTCTCGAAAGTAAGTAATATTGGAGGCTGTCTGCCTTTTTAAACATAGATCGATTTTGTATATAGTCTCTAATCATTAATAATATCAGTAAATCCTATCAAAAGATTACCCAACTCTCATTGATAAGCTTGCATGACCTTCAATTACATAGTGCATAACATCAAAATATATGATAAGAGATTAAAAACAAGCTTGATCCTTTATATACAATATTGTACTTCAATTTATCTTAAATATGATGAGATAAATGATAAATGCTAGCAATTATCCTAATAGTATAAGTAAACAAATGTAAGATTTTATCCTGATAGAATTTATAAAAAAATATAATAATTTCAACAATAATTGATTATTGTTAATATAATAATCTCAGAAGATCATTGAAACTGAATAAAATCGTTATGACCCTACTAATTGCCTTTGATATCCTCAAGCTTGTATGTGGAACAACCAATTGGTTGCACTTATCTTATTGTCATTTGTTACAGCCTCTTTTTCAAGCAAGAAATGGAGCTTTCTTTGATAGGGCTCCAGAATGCTGGAAAGACATCACTTGTTAATGTCGTTGCTGTAAGTAAAATAGTAGATCATTTCCTTTTACAATTTGTATAAGATATATAAATCTTGTTCTTGTGTGTTGAAACTGCCTCTGATCTATTTTTACTTTGCTTGTAGACTGGTGGATATAGTGAAGATATGATCCCTACAGTGAGTTTACTCTTGAATCCATGTCAAATTAATCTAGTTGCACATTAAGTGCTTAATGTGTGTCCTGATGTCAATTATTTAATAGGAAATTTTAATTTTTTTTTCAGGTGGGATTTAATATGCGCAAGGTGACTAAAGGAAATGTAACTATAAAGCTTTGGGATCTTGGTGGTCAACCCCGATTTCGCAGCATGTGGGAGCGATATTGTCGTGCAGTTTCTGCCATTGTGTATGATCCCCTTCCATTCATCATCTTCAATATTACAGAATGTTATTATGTTCTTTATTTAAGTAGTAAGATTTTATTCTGGTTATGATGTGGCCACTATCATAAAAAAGTTAGGCTGCAATTTGAGTTAAAGCCATACTATTATAATCTCCAGTATATTTGACTTGTTAGTATTAGATATGGGAAAATTGGAGGCTTAGGTAACAGGTAGTTCTTTTTGTACGGATCAGGTATGTCGTTGATGCAGCAGATCAGGATAATTTGAGCATATCAAAGAGTGAACTTCATGATCTGCTAAGCAAGCCAGCATTGAGTGGAATACCTTTGCTTGTTTTGGGAAACAAAATTGACAAGGATGGTGCCCTCTCTAAGCAAGCTTTAACCGATCAGATGTAAGTAACAACACCATAGTTATACACACATTCTCTAAATTATATATGTCTTAACCTTCAAAGGGGTGACATAGTGGTAAGCGCTTGAGCACCTCTACCCAGCACAAACCATGTTTTACTATCCCGTTTGTTTTCTAGCAACAGGTTCTCACGGTTGACAAAAGCAAATAACATATGTTTTTCTTTTTCTAAAGCATTATTAACATCTTGTCTATCTGAATGACACTAATGCAGGGATCTGAAATCTATCACGGATAGAGAAGTCTGCTGCTATATGATCTCATGCAAGAACTCAACAAATATCGACTCGGTCATTGATTGGCTCATCAAGCATTCCAAATCCAAAAGTTAAAAGGTGTTTGAAAACTATTTAAATATTGTTTATTGTTCTTGAATTGGAGATTGCTGCTAATGTTGATCAATCAAATGGAGTATTCGGCTTTACGGTGCTATTTTTCTTGTCTTACTTGAGTGTGGCTAGCTGCTGCAGGTGGTTGTTAAACACCTATGCTTGCTTATCTTCTCAGCAGTTGTGTATTAATTGTTTTGTGAAAATTTCTATGTATAGACTTCATGAATCACTGAACTTAGCTGTTGGGTTCAAAAAGATTTGGTTTTTATACTTTCCATTTAAGGTTTTGATGCTTTATTTGTTTATTCTAAAGTTTGATGAGTAAAGGACATTATGTTTCAGTTTTTTCTTACGTCTTATATAACAAAACCCCATAAATAGAACAAAAGAATATGATTTGCAAAGATTTGTGGCTCCCTTAGACCAGACTAAGCAATAATCTAACGTTTTAATCGCATTACCACAACTCGTCAACAAGACAGACCTTTTCTGCCAAGAGTCGGGCTTCCTTTGTAAACGTAGCAAATTAAAAATGCATACCGCTTCAATGTAACACCTCAACAAATCCACATTGGCCGTGAACAATAAAAAATGTTGGGTTCATAAGGAATACCGGTCCTTAAATATTACAAATGCGTCTTGAGCGTATTGACGAGTGAGAGGAGAACTCAACGATTAAACATGCTTGGGTGATAACATTATGAGGCTGAGTGACATTTGGAAAGTTTTCTCTCGAACAACAAAAAAACAAATATGTGAGCTACTTGTGGGCAAAACGAACAATATTAGTTGGTATAAGAGGTTAAATGTTACAAACAGTATCAGAGTCACTAATTGTGTTGATTGGGATGGTGATGCAAAACCTCTTGAGGACGATAGGTCTCCAAGGGTGTTCAGCGAGACACCTAAGGAAATCCCGCATCCCTGATGGGGATGCTGGGGTAAAACTTTTCGAGGACGATGAGTTAATAAGGTAGAGGAGGGGGAGGGGTTGATTATAACATTCTAGGCAAATGAAATGTTGATTGTGGATAGAAGAGATGTTGGGTCCATAAAATACCAGACCTCAAATATCACCAATGCGTTTTAGGTATATTGATTGTGGAAAAGAGAAGAGCTTCATAGTTAATTGAACGTGAGTTGAAGCAATCATTGGATGGATGACTTTCTAGGAAATTTTCAATCAAGAAATCAAACGTAAATATTTGAGCTTCTCGTGACCAAGATGGATAATATTGATTGATATGTGAAATCCGATGCTACACTTATGACCATCAAGATCCAAAAATATGTCACCGAGGATAAGATTTGAACCTTGATCGAGTACTTGATTATTCATTAGTTAAACTCGTTATGACCTTTCTTCCGTTTACATTTCCATTTTTTTACACTAACCCACCCACTTATCATCTAAAAAATAGATTAACGAACAATCTCCGAGTTTCCTTGGAAGGTTGAATTAAAACTTTTAATGAAACTATAATATACGCTCTGTTGGAATATTTTAGTTATAGGAATATTCTTGATAATGTTCACCCATGTGTTATTAGAAGTGAGATTTCTTCCTTTGAGTTAAAAGTTTGCCTCTAAAGTAATCTTAGAAACCAAGATAAGACCAATTGACAGTTTATGAGTTTAATTAGGTCGGGTCAAATGGATTTTATGAAAGAACAAAAGGATATACGTGAGTCATTTTTGTGTGACATATAAAGATGGTTAATTAACTATGGTTCAACCATTCTTATCCTAGTTAGGTCTGGGCGTCGTTAAAATTGGGGGCGTAAGATGCAATCTTTATTTATACATAACACCGGGATTTCATATTTTAGTTAAGTATCGAGTTGTTATAAAACTAAGCTTATTTTAAAAGTAGTGGACGGATTGTTAAGGACAAGGAAGAAAAACAAACGCTAATAAATGTTAGAGTTAAGTTTAATTTTACCCCTCAAGGTTTGTTAAAATAACTATTTTTTTCAAAAGATTAAAAACATGAATTTGCTCCAAAAGTTTCATAAGCTGTTTCAATTTTAGTCCAAAAGTTTCATTAGTTGTTTCAATTTTATCCAAAATGATAAAAATTTTGAAGTGAAATTGAAACAACATATGAAACTTTTGGAGGTAAATTGATGTTTTGAATCTTTTGAAGGAAAATAGTTACTTTAGTCAAACTTTAGGGTACAAAATTGAAATTAACTCTAAGACTGCGTTTGGTTGGAAGAAATGAAATGAAAATAAGAAACCAGTATAATTTTCAAGTAAAATTGTGTTTAAGTGAGCAATTAAAAGTAAAACCAAGGGAATGTTTCACCTCAAATTTCCTTGGTTATGGTATTTCAAAATCCTTCCACCTAGAGAGGGAATTTGAAATCTCACAACCAAGTGAATTTGAGGTGAAACATTTCTTTGGGTTTTACATTTCATTACCCACTCAAACATAATTTACTTGAAAATTATACTAGTTTCTTAATTCCATTCCATTCCTTCCAACCAAACGCAACCTAAGGCTAAGGCTGCGTTTGGTTGGAAGGAAAGAAATGAAATGGAATGGAATGAAATTGAGAAACTAGTATAATTTTTAAGTAAATTATATTTGAGTGGGTAATGAAATGTAAAACCCAAGGAAATGTTTCACCTTAAATTCCATTGGTTGTGGGATTTGAAATTCCCTCTCTAGGTGGAAGGATTTTGAAATCCCACAACCAAAGGAATTTGAGGTGAAACATTTACTTGGATTTTACATCTCATTACCCACTCAAACATAATTTACTTGAAAATTATACTAGTTTCTCAATTCCATTTCATTCCTTCCAACCAAACGCAGCCTAAACATTCACCCAAAATTTTGTTGATTTAGGATATCTAAACGCTACACTAATTATTTGATCAAACATTTTAACTAATAACTTGTGTAAAGTTATAGAAAACTACAAATGTTTGTTTATTATAAATGTGTATAGGATATAATATGTATCTAGCTACACAATACATAAATGAATTTCACGTTATCATGTTATATTCTTTAATCATCGGCAAAATGATACCTTTAGATCACAAGTCGACCATTGATGGAAATTCTAATCTTCTTTGGAATTTGATACTTCTTACTTTGTTCTAGGCATCTACACCATTATTACTTGGCCTTTTACACAACTTTGTCTTGATGGTGGTGGAGATTTAGGGAGAGGATGTATGATCAAAATAGGGTTTTGGAGAACAAAGACTAGAAGGGTGAGACCAGATTAGGGTTAGAGGGGGAGAAAGTCCTCGTGGGCTTAGCTAATCATAACATTTGTCTTACTATTAGCCTAAATGACACGTGAAAATTTAAGAGGACGAACAATACAAGAATACGCATCCCAAATATTTTAATGACTATTGTATGTCTGTAGGGATGAATGTTAAACATTCTACAGTTGACTCGTTAAACTCGAATAGAACCAAACTTAAATTTGCTAAAGACCGAAATTTGGAAATCGACTTAGAAATAGTGATGTCTTAGAAGGGTAATTTGGTTATGTTAAGTTTTTTAAACTTTCAATTCTTTTTATATATTTACTTATCAAGCACTTTATACATTTTTTACTAAAATTAATCTTAACTCTATTAAAACATTTTAATTTCTACACAGAAATATAAAGTATGGATAGTCAAGAGGGTTTCATAAATATTTTGTGACACTTGGGTCAGTTGAGTGTTTCATTGTACACGTGCCATTGGCTTTAACAAGTGAGCGCCTATGTCAGCTCCTCCTTTCAAAGTTTCACCCCTCCAACTGCCAAATGTATATTTCAAATTGTTTCATATAAAATTATGATTATATATATGGTATAGTGAAATTTGATGTTTATATTTGTTAAATCGGTGTGTATTTAAGTTATATAAAGTTAACAATAGATGAAGTTGAATATTAGATTTTAGTTTTATTCACGGTTAAAAAGATATTTCAATTTGTTAGTTGTTTAAATAAATTAAGTCTTATGATATAAAAAAAACTAGTTGGTGAAATGAGACATCAATTTATAATTTTATTGACTTCAACAGCAGAAAGAAATACGACTAAATATCCAATCTCTTAAATGGTGTTAAAGGTTGGTTTCCATTTTCTACCATTGTGACTTTGATGAAATTCCCTCTTGTAGTATTTAAACCCGTAACTCTGAATTCTGACCCGAAGTGGAAACTATTTTGAAAATCATAATCAAAGCAACAATCTATGGTATCAGAACTAAAGATTTAACATTTGGGTTCCCATAACAATATTCTAATGTACTCTTCACTGCTCACTCGGATGTCATGTGAATTATTTTTTGAACAATAGATGTCCCATAAACATTACGTGCATAAAAAAAATAAACCAGTGTCCCAGTGATAGAATAAAAGAAATATAATAGTTTGAACAAGGAAATAGTAAGATGATAGAATAGCAAATGCAACAAAATATCAGAGTTAACATAATAACACACATCAAAACAAACATAGAATAACATATATCATATAAGTAACAACATGCTGATACGATATCATAGTTACAATAAATGTAATCGTATCACATGGACGTATACAAAGCCGACAAATAGTATAAAAATAACACAATGACAAATAGGTTGTAATTTGATGTATCAATACGATATAGGGTGCGAGCATACTCGCTAAATATCTACAAAAACCATGAATATATACCCAAATACCAGTGTGTACACCCTCAATAAATAAACAATACGCAAAGTACTACTTGTACCATAACGAGGACATGGTGATCTCAAACCACCACACGGTAGTGTTATGCCATTGATGTCGAAACAACTTGTTGGGGATCCACTGTAAAGTAAGGGTATGCTCAGGTGATAGGAGTGCAGGAATCTTGTAGTAATTAGATTGTTTATGTATTCATACGAGATTTGTATAGGGATACAAGATCCATACAATCATGTTATATTCTAAATTACTTTTTATAAAACTACAATTAATTTATTTGACTTGTTTTATTTGTTTTCTGACGACTACAGGTAGGGATGAGATCAATATCATACCCGTACTAAACTGGCATCATATTGAAAAAAGCCGATATAAAAAATATTTGAAAGTATAAATCAAATATTGTACCAATATTATCAGTTCGGTACCGATACCATTCAAAATAACATAGAAAATCCGAAATTAAATGGTACCCATACAGAACACATGAAAAAAATGAATACTAATACCAGTACAGTACCAATACAGTAATACACACTCAATAGAAAATGCTCATCCATAACTCAGAGGACTAATATAACTATAGTATATACAATTGGTTGCTACTAGAGGGCATGCAACACAATGATACTAGTGAGTTGTTGGGTCACTCTTAAGGGTTCACGTCACGCCATAAACATATCTTGTAGGTTTAGAGGTAGATTAAGGCATGTGTGATTAGTCACTAAAAATTAAATTTGTTTTTTTAATAATAATCTGGAAAGTTAAAATCCAAATTTATTTATCTTATTTATCTTACGCCTTATTATCGAGACAAGAATTTATTTATTGTCAGATCTTCCCAAATATCATAAAACTCAATTAATATACTTTTAATTGATCTTAAGGCCATTAAAGTTTTAACAAATCTTGTTTAAAATTTTAACATTTGTCAACAATATTTCACTCCTTCACCTAATCAACCTCCAACCCATGGACTTTTAGACCGGTGATACTAATGATTGCTCTCAACAGATGTGATGTTTGTTTTAAATCCTTACAAGTAAATGGAGTTTAATGGTAAAAAGTTGTTTAATAAAAACCTAATTAATCTATATATACATGAATTTGAACCCACTTTATGAGATTTGGTAATCCCACAAAGTCTGTTTCATGTATCATGGATATATGGGGTAATTTTATGTATCATCCTTTAAACGTGTAAAATTACATAGTTTTCAAATCATATTTGAAGACGGTTGTATGTTATACATTGAAAACTTATGTTTCGTGAAAATATGTAACTTTTTTATATCATCCTTTAAACTCGTAATAGTACATATTTTCTAAATCATATTTGAAGACCATTGTACGTTATACATTAAAAACTTATGTTTTGGGAAAGTATGCAATTTTACAAGCTTATAAGGGTGTATATGTAATTCTCCCTAGATATATTAAGGGTCTTAATTAGATTTGGGTCTAGTGGTAAGAGGAGTTTGACAACCAATAGATTGTGGAGTTGTGAGTTCTAACCTCATCCAATAATAAATAAATGGTTGTTGTATTTTAAAAATATCAACTTTCATCTATTGACTGAGATTAATCTCAACTAAAAAAATATTTACAGACACTCTCAACTTTAAGTTTATTTTTCTCAAACGATCTTTACTAAGTAAGAGTTAACCCCATTAGTTTTTTATGACGTGAAATGCTTATGTGACCAACACACTAAACAGAAAGTTAAAATCTACTATCAGATCCATCAATCTAAAACTTTTAGACAGTACACCCTGAAACCCATCAATTTCACCTCCTAATTTGACATACTTGTCTCGTTGGAGGTAGATTTCGGATGACAATGAATGCTGGACACCAGGAAAACGGATCTGGTGGAGGCTGGGCGGTAGCGGAGTTGGGAAAAAGCTCAAAGTTTGTCACATTTTATCAAAAAAACTAACGGGGTTAACTCTCATCGTTGATAAAAATAAGCTCAAAGTTCTGTAAACATTTCTTGAGTCGGTATAAAAGTTGGGATCATTAAGATCCAACAATCCTAAAATAAAAGATGACCATGGAAAGGAATATAATTTAAATATTTTTAGATTATAAATAACTATTACTCAATTATTCAAAACCTATATATTAAAATTATAATTGCAGTTTAAATAATTCTAATACTAGTTGTAGACCTTAAGACTTGTGTAAATAATCTATGAACTTATTACCTAATACAATTAATGTGTTTTAGGTCGATAACATTCTTAATCTTTTTTTAACAACAATAATATTCTTGAATTAACGTGTCTGTATCTCAATCCAAGTACACCTCTTATGCAAAAGACCATAGATAAATCTTAAAGACTTGTAATATTAAACCTCTTATACAAAAAAAAACAGATAAACATTAAAGGCGTGTAATATTAAATCTCTTATATAAAAGACCATAGATAAATCTCAAAGGCAGATAATATTGAACCTTATATGTTTATTGATACCTGGACTAACATCGCAATACCCTTATATGATTAACTTGATGGTTAAAGGTTTAGAGCTAGATATACTAGGGCTCACTATGTCTTGCCTGATATTTTTCTTTTTCTTTCTGGTCAAATCCAATCAACCAAAATACTAAAACCTATTTTTTCCATATCATCTAAGACAAGTATTTGGCTTTGAAAGTGAAAGATGGTAAACAAAAAGCTCTATAATACTGATTTGATAAGGGTTAACCTTCCACCTAAAGATAGTGTTTTCGATTTTCATGAAAGAGAACTTAAATGCTAAATGTTCCAAAACTGATTTCCGATGTTTAATTAAGTTCATGTGCACGCTAACAAGAATATATAAGTAAATAAATGAAAACGATCTTTTTGGCGGTGAAGAATGTTGGCTTCCCTCTCCTTGCTTCTCTCCACATACTTCCGTAGAGCTATAAACCACTCATTATAAGTCCTCGAAGTACTATTAAACACAAGCTAAAAAATACAAATCTATGCTTAAATCAACCAAAGTGTATAAGTTGTTATAATTATAATGTATCTAAACACAATTTGTGTGTATCGTCACCAACAATTTATACATAGATTGTCATGTCAATAATTATAAGTTGTTATAATTATAATGTATCTAAACACAATTTGTGTGTATCGTCGCCAATAATTTATACAAAGATTGTCATGTCAACAAATTTTATACGACTCATCAACCATAACTAGATTCAAGCCGGAAAACATCTACACTCGCATTAGCCATAATCAAAATTATAAAAACATAACTAGTCTAAAATTAATAAGAAACTTAAGTGGAAAATCTATACAAGTTTGTTAGTTAAACCCAAAACATAAATATCTAAGGGACTTTCCGATTATGAAAACGACATTTCTATCTCATTTTCATATATGTGTGTAAAGTATATTAAAAAATTAATCGAAACAACGTGACAAACTATAATATAAACAAGAAGAAAACAAAATAAAACGGAATAATCGAGGCATCTCCGCATCTCTTTTCCTATACAAACGATGTCACCTCTGCATTACGTCGATGCCTCATGTTCATGGTGGACATTAAAGCCCTAATCGTTTCTTTCATTTATTAACACCAATTTCTTGGCGGTTCATAGATTTTATGTTATTTTAATCCCCAATTTCTTGAATTCATAATCGATTTCTAGCTCAATCCGCCTCTACCCCACCTTCAAATCCACCAAAAGACAACAAATTCACTTGATCTTGACTTTGCGTGCTGAATTTTATGCCGAAATTGACAAATTTCAGATACCCATTTGAAGAATACCCATCTGAGTTTTCTAAATTTTAGGTAATTTTGATCGATTTTGCCGATTGGAATATATGCGTGTACGTATACGTAACCACCACCTTCTCGATTTAAAGGGGTTTGGGTTTGGGTTTTCTTACCTTTTTACGATTTACAATCGGAATTGCTGTTTTCGGAAGGATTTGATTCGGATTTCGTGACGATTGGTGTGTTTTTGCAGAAATGGGAAAGAGGAGTGGCGTTGAATCGAGTGATTATAATCAATTGGGTGATGGGTTGTTGACGAAGGAGGAAGGAAAGGGGAAGAAATTGTGGAAGAAGGTGAAGTATCAGCTGGTTGAATACCACTCGTTGCCTGCGTATATGAAAGATAATGAATTTATATTAGGTCATTATCGTGCTGAATGGCCTCTGAGACAGATTTTTATGAGCATCTTCACCCTGCACAATGAGACTCTCAATGTTTGGACGTAAGATCATTCAATCTCCTCTCTTGAATTTCGATTTTAACATCAATCTCAGTTATAAATCTTGGGTTTTCATATGTTTTTTGCTTTGTTCCATCATATGGCTGAATCTTGTAGAGTTTTGGAATCTGTACTGTTTGATTATCTTGGTTTATTGGTTTCTTGTTCTCTAAGTTGTGGGATGTGTACAAGTGTCGATGCATGTAGTACAAACTTGATGTGCTGCTGTGCAGCCTGTGCTTGTATCTATATGTATTAGTTGATTGAGTTCCAGGGTTTGAGGGACTGTTGAATGAGTTTTACATGTTACTCGCTTTTCAAACAAGAATTTCACTTCATAATATTCTTATGTCCCCAAAAGAAGCGGTATGTAGGCGTTTAGTAAGTTTACTAAGCATGGAAAATTAGTTCATTCTGTTAATCATATTCAATATGTGTAAAAGTTTTAAGAATCGTCATCTTCAAAGAACAATTCTTTGGAAGATAAGAAATGAAAATTCAAAAGCACACAAGAAACCATAGTAAAAACGGATAAGATAAACCTTTTGAGGGGATGGTGCAGAGGTAAGCGCCTGATTCCCTATGGCGATGTCCAAGTTCGTATCGAGCTTCTTCTCGTTTCTGTCTTTGATCCCTTGAAAGCCACCTGCCCAGGGCAAACTGTATTTTACATGGTACCACTGGGCAGCAGCGTTAGCGGGCGCTGTGGGTTTTCTAGTGACGGGTTAACGATTATATAAGATTGGATAAGATGAGAATTGAGAAAGTTAACATGCAAATTCTATTGAATACTTACATAAGTTTGTGAAGATCATTCCATTTAGTTTATCATTTATATTTATTTATAGTTTTCTTTTATAAAGTTGTCATCTTTAATTGCATCATGTTGTTTTTGTTGCAGACATTTGATTGGGTTCTTCCTCTTCCTTACCCTAACAATTTATAGCGCAAAGATGATCCCGAACGTTGTTGATCTTCCTACACTAAAAAATTTCCCGGATGTGCATAAACTTCGTGAAGATCTTTTGACTTGTATTCCTTCTTTACCTGATTTGCACAAATTTCGTACAGAGATACAGACTTCTTTCCATTCAAATTGGCATATTGTGGAACTCCTTTGTAATTGCTTGCCTGAACGGTTCTCTCATAGCAACCATACCGATGTTTGTGTTCTGGTAATGTCTATTTTTTTCGTTATTTTTGGCTCATTTCATTTCTTTACGAAGGCTAGTTATACTATGAGGATAATATATGACTTTGTTCTGAAGAGAGTCTAGTTTTATAACTTGAAAAGTTGAAGAATTGGCTTTATTATACAAGTATGGTACGATAGGTGGCTTGAGTGACACTGGTGTAAATTGAGGTAGTAGTTACTGACACAACTCTTAACTCGAGTTTAATTAAATAGGTTGACCTGCCAACCCTTTTACGACCCATTTAGCCCATTTCCTTACAACCGTTTGACCTGTTTAACATGTCTTCACCTTGATTACAACTTGTTTAATTAGTTTAGATAAATGTAAGTTTTAGTGTTGATACTTGACATGAATAAATATATGGGTAGTGTTTAGATTCAACGATTAAACCAACCAACCCAACACGATGAATGTTCTTTGTGTTTAGTTATCTAATGATCATTAACTTTGGGAAATCTTTTATATTTGTGGCTTTTCTAATCTTTCCCTGACATCATTTTCAGCATAGTATGAAGGAGGATGTGGCGAACATAATAGCACCATTAATGATCCGACCCATCACCCGATGGCCATTCTTCGCGTTCTTGGGTGGGGCAATGTTCTGCCTCCTAGCAAGCAGCTTATGCCACTTGCTCTGCTGTCACTCCAAACGCCTCTCCTACATCATGCTCAGGCTCGATTACGCAGGCATAGCCGCCTTAATATCCACCTCGTTCTACCCACCTGTCTACTACTCCTTCATGTGCCACCCCTTCTTCTGCAACCTTTACTTGGGGTTCATAACTCTTTTGGGAATCGCCACCATCATGGTCTCACTCTTACCCGTATTCGACCGACCCGAGTACCGTAACATCAGGACCGGGCTGTTCCTCGGGATGGGGTTATCAGGGGCAGGACCAATATTTCACAAACTTGTGTTGTTTTGGAACCAACCCGAGGCTGTACATACGACCGGATATGAGATCTTGATGGGTGCTCTTTATGGGATGGGAAGTTTGATATACGCGACGAGGATACCAGAACGGTGGATGCCTGGAAAGTTTGATATCGCGGGCCACAGTCACAATCTTTTTCACGTGCTGGTGGTGGCGGGGGCGTATACGCATTACCGGGCGGGGCTGGTGTACCTGAAATGGAGGGATATGGAAGGGTGTTAGTGTTGGATAGATATATTTGTAATAAATTTGCAGGCAGACAGACATGAAAGTATGCCGTAAGGTACTGGTGTTTTGTTGTAGATTTTGGAAGGTCTAATAGTAGGAATAAAATGGAAGTTGGAAAGACTGTTATATATGCAATTTCCTTCACTCAGTAATTTTTACCTCATTGTGCAACATAACATGATCCAAGGATTCCAAAACATTATTAGATTTTTTTTCTGAACGGCAAATGTGCGACCCTGCTTGTTATCTTAATCGAGTTCATCTATTTATTTTTCAGTTGGGATCGCACCCCCAACCCTCTCAGGAGGAAACTCATTGCTAAAAAAACTCACTGTCTCAACTCTGAGCATTTTTTCTTATAGTGAGACTTGAATCCATAATTCTCAATATTTACGTCAAAACGTCATTACATATCGGACATATTGTTGAAGGCAAGAAAATACCATGGACTCCAAAGTAGGCAACCAATCAATTATTAATCTCAACCAAAGATTTATAAGTTTTTATTTGGGAAAATGAAAAAAAAAAATACTCTTACAGGAGAAACCTAATTGGGACTCTCAAAATGAAAAAAAAATACTCTTACAGGAGAAACCTAATTGGGACTCCGCTTTATAAACCAAAGCAGGACCATCTTTTTTATTTTCACTAAAAACAGAAGAATTTATAAGTTTTTATTTGAGAAAAGAAAAAAATCGAATTAAAAAGTTTGCTCTCGTTGAGAGTCGAACTCAAGACCTCCCGCTTACTAAACGGGTGCTCTAACCAACTGAGCTACGAGAGCTTTTGAATCCAAAGTCTCTTACGGTTTATAAGAATACATTCGACTACAGATACACATAATTACATTCAACGAAGAAACTTTATTAGGACTCAGCTATAAAGGTGAAAAATAGTGTTAAGAACCAGAATCAGTTTTTAAACTCGATATTAAATTTGAAACCGGTTTGGACTTGAATAGAAAACATGAGACCCCCTTTGTTGACATGAACCAAACCAATCAAAACTGGTTTCAAGCCCGAACTAGTTTGGTTGACTTTTTTTGACTCAAACTAAACTTGTTTCAATCCAAACTGGTTTGCACAAACTAACTGATTAGTGCACCACTACTTTGCTCGTACTTTGGTTTGATAAATGTTAAGAAAGTGATCATGAACTGAAGCCTAAAATATAATATTTTTGTTTAATAAATGAGCTCGAACCCTAGCTTATAATCAAGATCAAGGACTCATGGCCGCTTTTGAGCTTACAAGAGTATGTTAACCTTTAACACGTATCTAGTGAAATAAACAGACCAAGTCCACTTCACTCAAAAAGTTAGCCACTTATCTATTGTTAACAACATTCGGACCTACTATTAAGCTATATAAATCATACCCACAAAATAAAAATATCAAAAGACTAATTATCCCAATAGTTCCGAAGCTGTGACATATGCAAAAGAAGCTCGTCCCGACCCAACCCGGTGGCACTGCTAGTCATGACCCATGGAGGATAAATCTTGTAGTTTTCTTTAATCAGGTCTTGGAAGTTCTTGATGTTCTCATCGGGCCGTTTTCCTTTACTGTTCTTCATTTTATCACATTTTGTGAAAACAATCGTCATTGGAATCTAAAACCGGAGCCAAAAGTGAAAAGAATGTCAATATGATGTAAAAAAATCACAACTTTAGAGCCAGGGGCAAACAAAGTGGTGGTCAAGGTAGTCTGGTCATCATAATTCATCAGATTTTTGTTATAAAAATGTAACTTATTTTTTCTTTTTTTTATTTATTTTAAAACGATATGAATTTGACCACTTAGTTGTAGTAAGTACACAAGAGAACCCATGATGACCACCGACCAATCCACCACTGTTTACAGCATGTACTTTGTACTGGAAAATCATACGTTGTTTCGGCCAAGCCAGTTAGCACAGTCGAGGTCAATCTTCTGAGGCGGGACGCTTGCATCAACAAGAAGCAAAACACTTACCAAAGATTCTCTATTTAGAAAGTAACCTTTTGTGAATGATGACCAATCCATTCTGGCAGATTCCGGGGCGTTAGCAAAGCTGCACCAACAAAATATACAAAGCTCGGTTTAAGTGTATGATAGCAAAAACTTCTATCTTAATCATAATATCATGATGCTTCTTACATCATCACATGATCAACAAGACACTTGTGCAGAACAAAATGAAAATGTTAAATGCTTGGAATATTGTGTGTAACTTCTTATTACTTATTAGTGATGAGTTAAGAGGCAGCGACAAATTGACCGTCCCAGAAAAGGTCTCAAATGCTTGACAGACCGCATGCTGTAGAATCTTTGAACCCAATTTCCATCAATTTATTTGGAAACCATGAGAACCCATTTGTGAAAAACTCATGGGTCCCGTCAATATCCTGCTAACCAACAGAATCAAGTATATTTCCCAACAGAATCTAGTATGTTTCAGCTTGCGCTAGGGTCCCAAGTTCAACTTCTCCCCAAATTTAGATATTTATTCAATCATCTTGTACTTATTTTTCAATGTAACAAGCAAGAAATTAAGGGAACTTCAGTATTTTTGGCCAAACCAGCCAAAGGTAGCAGCATTTTATATGAAACACCGATTGTATGCCTGGAAAAGTTACTATAAATATAGTTATTTCCCTCTCTAAAGTTTGAAAGAACTTAGCAATCATGATCAGTAGTCGCTACGTTCAAGTGTTCAAAAACTTTCATATATCACATCTTGCAACAATTTTGTTCCTATTCAAGAATTCTAACTGTACATTTATAGACAAAAGACAGTTCTGTGGTTTACCCAACTTAACGATGTAATCACTTGCACCATGTGCTCTTAACATAAACGAAAGAACCCTAAAGCAAATTCTAGGGGTGACAATTCTTGAACGAACTAAAATAATACCCATCAACATGTTTGACCCATTTATTACAACCCTCCAACCCGTTTCACATGTTTACAACTTGATTACAAACTGCCAACATGGCAAGCAACCTGTTTGACTCGTTTCACATGTTTACAACTTGATTACAAACTGCCAACAAGCCAACCTGTTTGACTCGTTTAGATAAATGAGTCAAACAGGTATCTAAACTAGTCAAACAGATCGTGCTCGGGTTACATGTGTCATGTTCAGGTTCAATGACTCAATCCGACAACCCAAAACCGACACTATTGACAGTTGACACCAATAGCAAATCCCCTAAAGCAAACAACTGACAATCAAATAAGAACCATAATTCATATGAATTGAAAACTAGCAACCTATGCACATGAGATTGAATGAAAACAAATGAAGAAGTTAAATCATACCCATAGCCAGGCAAATCAACAAGGTACCAACTTCTATTCACCAAGAAATGATTAATGAGCTGAGTCTTCCCTACTCAAACAAACAATCAAATCCCCAATTAGCACAACCACCAACCCTAATCATCAATCACACAAAATCAACACAACACCTGGTTTCTTCGAAGTGAGAGCTACTTCCTTCTTGCGAACCAACGAGTTAATCAAAGAAGATTTACCGACATTGGATCGACCCAACATCGCGAATTCGGGTCGGTCGTCTTTGGGGCAATCCTTGGGTCGACTACTGCTGCCCACAAACTGCACCTCTTTGACTTTGGCGTCGCCGGCGTACGGCCCTAGGACGATGTTGGACCATGGTAAGATCATGTTGTCGGTGACTTCTTGAGGGATGATTCCAGGTGGGATGAAGAGGTCTGTTGGGACGAATTTGGTGGTGTCGGAGATTGAGATTTTGGGGGTTTTGGTGGCGGAGTGAGAGATTGAGGTTCTGAGAGGAAGAGAAGATGAAGATGAAGAAGATGGTGGGAGGAGTGAAGAGAAGTGGTGAGTGAAGAGGCGAATTCTCGCCGGTGTTATCATCGTCGATTGCATTTCTTGATGATTGAATGAAGGACCAAAAACATAGGATAGAAATGAAAAACCGATATTTTCTTTCTTAGAGAAATTCTAAATATTTCTTCAGTAAATATTATTTCAAATGTATCCGGTTACTAACACCGTTAAGTTGTTAAGTTTATAGAACCCTCGAAACATGGGGTTCAAGTTTGCTGGCGAACATACTGGCCGCAAAACTTAAGTGAGAAGCTTAATGAGCTATAACGATATGATTTATGATAGATGGATAGTTAAATATTTTCGCATTTTCAAAAGTAGTCTATCTATCACAAGTTAGAAATGAGTATAGTTAGAGAAACGATGTACAAAGTAATATTGTTGTCGTGATTATGACGGCCGGTTTCATTAGGTCGGGAGTCATCATATTTGGTGTGACGGTAACGTTTAAAGTTGTATGACAGCCTATCAGACTTTTCACCCATTTCAATCGTTGAAGTTTTTTAAAAAATGATGTAGCTTCAAAGATCTAATGGATTTAGCCATTTAGGTGTATTTTTTAAAATGTTATGGTTTTTGAGGTTGCAATGAATCTCATTCATGAAAGTGCCTATGTGCCAAAAAAGCAATTAAGCAACGATTCAAGGAACCCAATGCATATTGCCAACCACCCATTCTTGCATTTATGCCACATAGGTAATTCCGTAAATGAGATTCATAAAACCTTAAAAATACATCAGAATCCATTGTATTTGAAAATTACACAAATATAAAAATTTCATCAGTTGTTGCATATTTTATGCTTCGAAGTGTGTCTCCCTCATGTCTTAAAAGAAACTACTATAAAACAATATAAGGACATAAGAGCAATAAAAGAGTCTATCGCCCTCCCTGGTATGTTTGGCATCATACTTAGATTTTGGGAACATATACGGATACGATCCCAAATAATAATCGGACCGAATCCAAAATATCACATTTGAATCTAACCGGTTTTACATCGTTGCATGGATTGGGTGAGATCGTGGGAAACTTGACCAAATAGCACCAACATTGTGTTGAGGCAGTTATAGCCACGTCTTGGTCATTGCTTCGCATATATGGTAGGCATGTCAAGCCTTAGAAGATAGTATCAAAGGCATACAATACTAAAACTATAAGTGATGGTTCCATTTCACTTTGCATCATTTCACTATAACTTATAATCCTATCAACATCTTGCACTTTATCTTTCACCATATATTCGGATGGTGGCAGAGCTTAAACAAAAGTAGAGGGCGGGCCGAAAGTCATGGAACCTAAATCAGGGAGCCGTACTTAGTATATTTAAAATTTTTGGATGAAATACATATAAATTTCCACTTCTGAGCGAAAAAACAGGGAGGTCGGGTCCCCCCGGCCCTTAACTAACCTCCGCCCATGCAATCAGAGTATGTTTTTTTATTAGTCACATATATGACAACGAGGTTCTCAAAGGATTAATGACACCACTTACTGATGAGGAAGCTGCTGACAACAAATACCTTCATAACAACTCGTGTTCCAACGAGGACTATCAAACACGATGACGCCAACAAGAAAAAGTAACATGTATTACCTCTACTATGTTGTTTTCTAATCGTACTGCAATTTATGTATTTGTACATTATAAAAAGAATCAATAAGAAATTAAATTTAGTCTATTTAGTTTATTTTTAACAGCCGGTTTGGACCAATTCACCTTAAACCCAGTTTTAACCGACGCTGACCAAACAGAATCAGGTTTCGACTCGAACCACTTTATCAAGAAAACCTACACTTCTACTTTCAAGCCCATCTAAAAGAACTACACATAATTTCTTGTTACCGTGTCGTTTCTTATTTGTCACGGAAGTCACAACCAACGAAGGGGCGATCATTTCTTCCAAGCACATCGACTGATGAACATAACCTACGGTTTCTTTCGATCAATTAGTTCCAACCGATAGGTGGTTCACATTCACGAGTCACGATTATCAGGTATCATGGCTGTCGTTGAATTTTTATGTTTTCAAGTTTTTACCTTCTAGTGAATCGACATGGCTTATTATTCCTATAATTCTATATAGTTTTGATTGCTAATTTACTCTTAGCTGCTAATTTTGCCTTCTCTTTTAAACTTGAGGTAATGAGTGTTTGAGTCCCGAGAAACAGCCTATTGCACAAAGTGTAGAGTAAACTGTGCATATTATCGCAAAGCGATCATGGCCCTCCTTGGCTCTTGGGCAGAACGGGAGTTAAGTAAAACATCGAGTATGCCCTTTGGGCACCCCGGAAAGCTTGAGCCGGCCAACATTGAAGATGACTAAGACTGTTCCTAAACTTGTCCAGACATCTTCACATATACAAGCTAAAATTACAGCCAACAGGGTTGATCGTTTGAGAAAAGAAAGATCTTGTTGTTTCTTTAACTATTTTTGATCTCTAATGGACCTCTCAGTAGGATTCGAAAAGAAGTCATCTTCTACGCTTGGGAAAGGTATGAAGTGACTCTGCGCTTGTGCAAAGCATATATAAATTTGAATAACTAACATATACACAGTTATGTGACACTTCTATACACTGTACAAGTTAATAAAGTATTTTGTTACATATGGTTCAATTCTTAACAACTAGTTGACGTAAACTATATGACTATTTAACACTTCCTAAACTATTGTCATATTCACTATATATTTTAGAATGATCCTGTAGCCATAATTATACAGATAATGAGTGTTTAATCTAACTTTCTCTTTGTTTTAAGACTTTAGCGTCTGAAACTTGCTTGAAAGTCTTTCAATTTGCGACCATAACAACGTTCCTAGTGACGATCTTGTTTGGTCTTCTTGCACAACGTTACTACTCGATGGCCCGTTAGCCACCAAAACCACACCCCTAAACTTCTCCAACTCTTTCTTCACTGTCCTGATCAAGGCTGGATCCACGTCGCGTTGACCAGCAGCATCTGTGACATGAAACGACCCGATTGCATTCTCCCCGTGTATCCTGATCTCGGCCCTAGCAATGGATAGCCCGTTTTCACGAAATACCCTGGTGACATCTGATAGTAGTCCTGACCTGTTGCGACTCCTCACATCTAACCTCAACCCCTGTACGTTTGTGCATATATAACAGATAATTAAGTTAATGTTCATGCTTATATTCTGTAAGTATAGAAAAACAGTTAAGAGTAGACATGTACATGTGATACTCGTCGTTCCACAGCTGCGGTTATGCATCGGGTGATGGCTTGTCGTTGAGTCTCCAAGTTCAATGGTTGCCCATCTTTCTGCCTTATGTAGTATTCCTGTGATTTTGATCAGAAGAAGGTTAGAATGGGGTTGTCTATTAGTGATTATAATTTGAAGAATGCACATGTTAAGAAGCCAATTATTTTCAGTTATGACATAAATATATTTATTTCTAAAACTCACAAAATCAAATGGGTTATACCGCTCAATCCGCAAACCGGCCAGGTAGACCCAAATATGACCCGTTTATCTAATGTTTTTCCCGTTTATGTAAAAAGGAAAATTTCTAAAATCTCCATTTTACCCTTTTTTCCCAAAAATGTCCTTCTGACTAACTTATTCTAAAAAATGTCCTCACTTTAAATAGGGACGTCCGAACCATAAATAGTGTCGTTCGACTGTGTTGCAAGTTTGACCAAACTTATTTGTAAACTGTTTTGGTCAAACTATAAATAGGTTCGATCGACCGTATTTGAACACGTGGACAAATCATGTCCGTTAAATGAAAGTTCGGGTGATAATTCTATTTAAGGGACGAATACGACTTTGTTGGGTGAGAACATTTTTAAGGATGATTTGGTAAAAAAAACATTTTAAGAAAAAATCATGATAAAAAGGACATTTTAGGAAAATGCATTTGCTGAGAAAAATCTATCAGACTAAACCAAAATCAATGAATTTTCGTATGAAAGTCATACATGTAAGAAATTTAAGATACCTGAAAAGCAACAGAGCCTTTAGAGCTAACTGTTGCATGGAAAACCACATACTGCAGGTCAGTAAGCGTGCAAACAGTGTCAAATAATAACTTTGGCCTGTCTGGGCACGTCACATTAACAACCGAATAACCCTTTTCTCTGCAATTTTCAACTGTAACGTAGCATTTTTCATTCCCACTTAACCTACCCTCATCGTAGTACTCTTCCTCAGCCATCATCAGCTGATGGAGCCGTCTCTCCGTGTGAGTCGGTCCGCTAGCCAGGCAAGTTAACCTCACACTAGGCCGCTCGCGGTTCATGATATGATGAGCATTGACCACGGTCATTAATTGTGCTTGGACTCGGTCCACCCTTTGAGGGTCCATGACAGACCCATGGTTCGAGTCATCTTCTAGTTGGATAATGCATGCGGCACGCGCGTTATGGGTCCATACTACTGCTGCAGAAACATGACATCTTAGTTCGGCTAACACTGCTGATATTTCGGACAGCAGCCCCGGCCTGTCGATTGTCGTCATCTCGAGTGTCGTTTGCTTTTCTTTGTTTGTTGTTCTTGTTTTTATTTGTGTCTTCCCTCTCCTACTTGTAGATATTGACTACAAAAAGTTGACAAAATCAGTTTAAATAAGTTCCAAACTTGTTCTTTTAGGTACGTGGTTACATATATGAAACATTATTATTATTTTAACATTTGAGAGGGACCTGTTGTATGTGATGAATGAGGTTTTTGTCGGTAATCTTGTTGCCAAGTTGATCATTCACGTGGAACACTACACAAAGCCGAGTTCACGAGTTTAGTTACTGCTAAAAAAAGACAACCGCGAAAACAAACCTTACATCTGTCTCAACAGATAGAGAAACTGCTATTAAACTGCAAAGGGTGCAAAAGTTAGGATAAAGTATGTTCGATTACTAACCATTCATGAACCAACGACCGTCCGAACAAATGTATGATTTGGAGATGACAAGATCAAGATCCGTTAGCACTTGCACCATCGCCAACAATACACCATGCTTGTTCGCGCTATCGACCTAGATCATTAAAACAAGATTAGCTAGCAAGTTTATATATTTAACTTCAACTATGACCAACTTCATAAATATTGCAAGATTATCTTCGAAGTATTTAACCATATATAATAAGACCATTAATTATTTTAGTTGTTTTTAAAGAATAATAATAATATAAAAGCGAAAGTAATTAATTAATTAAATATATACATCGTTGTCAACTTTTGTAGCTCGAGTGGCTTTTTTCTCCCCACTTGGGTGGGTGTGTTGTTGATCAGTATTGGTCTCTGTCTCTCTCATTATATTTATACACACACATAATAATTTTATATGTGCAATCCAATCCAATCCAAAGTACCATCATAATATAATGGATGTTACATTGAATCTTCCTAAGTCTTTCAACGCTTAAAATACTAAACTTTTTAACAAGCCAACTTTTGTCATCACCTATTAACGTATCCACATCGATTCGTCACGCAATTAAACCCAATAGTTAAAGCTTGCATCTTTTTGAATCAAGAACATCCGTCGACCAATACTAGATAATTTACGTGACATTTTGAGCTATGGTGTTAAAAAGTTTTCATCTTTTTTCGATATATACACGTGCAGGACAGACCTTAGTAAACATAAGTGTTAAGTAGTATTTTGAATGATCCCATCCTAGTTTATACCGCAATTTCAAGAATTTAGACGATTATACAGGAACATACATAGGTGCATGAGTTACCTTCACAAGGGTGCAATCTTGATATGAATCATTGTCGATGCAAACCCTGAAACACCCAAATGTCGAAACTTTAAAGAATCATATATACAACAAAAATTATAAGAACCGATCAAATTCATGTTTAAATTGGAACCTCGGAGGGTGAATCCTGTCGACAAGTGATTCGAGCTCAGGATCAACATAAGGTCCATACCCCATGTCCATATCTTCTTAAGTAGCTTTCCTTTTAACCCTATTGCTTACAAGATTCGATTAATTACCTACGAATTGTTCACACACACAAACTAATAAGTAATAAGTAAAGATTAAGATTCTTACACAAGCTATATCTTGCTAGACGGCGTGTTTCCTATGGATTATCATCTTAAAGCTAGGTTTCTTGCACTCCAAGAAAGTACCTTTTTCACATGAGATGACAATATTAAAAATCTTGAATATGAATATGACCCTGCTATTACCACACATCCCCAAACTTAAATACGTCACCCCCAAACTCAAACGGCGTATAAAAAATTTAACATATAGCCTGCAAGCAGCTGTTTCATATCATATATAACTTGCAAACAGTTGTTTCACCTTATACTCAAACGGTCGTTTAGCCAACAAAACGACTTTTGTAAACATTCAAACGGCCGTTAGCAGGTGGTGTATGTGAAATTAGATTGAGAGATGCGTGGGTATAGCATGCTCCTATGAATATTAACAGTTTCAACTTAATACTTATTATCCAAATACAACCTTAATTATCGGATTTCTTGTTATGGAAAGTTACTAAATTTAGTGATCAGAGAGAGAGAGAGAGAGTAAAGTTTGTACCTGGTGAGGTTCTTCTGATGAACAAAGATTTCACATGTCAACCGATCGAGGGTTTCTTAAAGTATATTATATGAGTGAGGGTGTGAATCCCACCAAGCTAGTATATATAACAGAGTCCCATGGTTTGCTAGGAAACAAAATAGTGTCGTCAGATTATTTGGATTTTGTCGTTAATTATAAACCGACTTATCTTCATTTGAGTAAAAGGGTGTCTGGATTCTTTATTTTGAAAAGTGATTATATACGATGTAACTAATATGATGTATCTAACATATACTTGTTAGTGACTCAGTCTAAGAGGCTATTTGCAGTGACGGACCTAAGAATTATTTTTATGGGGGTCGGAAATTTTAAGTTTACTTGTGTACCAATAGATATAAAAGGAAAATTTGGTTCAGATTGGGTCGGTAACAACATATAAAAGGCTAAATTATCAAAAACATATTTGAAAAAAATGCGGACGTTTTCAATTATCAAACAAGACGAATAAATATTTTGTAACAACCCTTTATTTATCCATATAACTTATAAATATAAAAAATAAACAATCGCAATTTCAAACAAAAACCTCAACGTACAACTATCGGTGTTTCCGGAAACCATATCAAAAAAGAAAAATGAAATGTATTCTTTTTATAATTTTAAGTAATATAATATAAGAAACAAAAAAAAAACCATAAAAGATTTTAGTCACTTTTATTTGTAAAAGAAAAAAAATACTAAAAATATACGCGTACCATAATTTCATTTTTTGTTTGATTAGGAATACTTGAACTAATTTTAAATAGTAATATTGATATTATAGGAATGTCAACTAAGAATAAATTACATAATTAAAGAATCACTTATCTAATTTTAAGAAATTAACTAAAATCTCTATAAAAGACTACCTAATTGGTTAATTAATTTGGTTCTATTGGTAATGATTTACCATTTATTTGCTTACCTATTCTAATTCTATATGAATTAAATCACTTTCTAATAATCAACATTTTACTTATATTGTTTTATTTATGTCATTTACTCACAAACATTTTAAGTTACAAATGCTTCGTATCATTCTATATCTCCATCTATTTTTTTTCCTAGACTTCTACAATACTCTATCCGTGTCCGTCATCCTCGACCTACCAAATACTTGTGGATGGTAAAAGGTATTAGGGGTTCGTTGTCAAATTTTCATTTGTGGGATCATTGTTGAAATTTCTTAAGGGTGGACGTCAAAACTCTAGGGGGTCGGTGTCCAAATTTCTTGGGGGTCGGTCGAGATTTCATCATATATGCTATTATAAACGAAAAATTTTCATGGGGTGCGGATGACCCCCGTGGAACCCATATAGGTCCGCCCCCGGCTATTTGGCAGTCTCTTAATCAGCCTCTTAATGGTTCAGATATATGAATGGTTCAGCACTTAATGGTTCAGACTGTTTGTTTTACGAGCAAATGTCTGAATGGTTCAGACATTTGCCTCTGAATGGTTAAGCATTATACTAGTGCTGAATGGTTAAGAGTTCTAATGCTGAATGGTTAAGACCTCTTATCTGAATTGGTCAGATATTTGTATTTAAATAGTTAAACGATATACTAGCTCTTAATGCTTCAGACATCTTAATGGTTCAGCATTTGATGATTCAAACCTCTTATTGGTTCAACACTTAATCATTCAAAAGTTACCAAACAGCCTCTAAGTTCTGGTGATATATCCAACACTTTATTAAAACTAAAAGATATTCGGTTTAAGTCTTATTTGTAGCAAAAAAAAAGGTTTTTAATTGGGCTACAAGGTATTTACCTATGATGGGTTTTGCTTTTCAAGGTGGTTTTAGATTCGAAACTGATACAAACGGACAGATGTACGAGTTTTCTTCTTAGGGACGTGGCAACCTAAAACCCAAGGTTCCGCATTCAAATAGTGGAGATGACTAGACAAACCAGTGGCCTGTAAGTGATAAAAGCTTTTCAAAAATCTAAACAGATAGTTTATTGTTTGTCTGAATTAAATATAAAGGTGATATAATTATACAACATTAAATTATTATGAAAACAAAAAACTCATTTCATTTATTTTTTTACATAATAGTCGTTGTTACATGATGCGATCCACAAAATGTGAGATCATGTAGTCATCTTGATATGTGGGAAGAGAGCTTTTGTATCGAGGAGATAATTTGCAAATAGAATGGACTTTCATGAATAAAAGCATTTTAGGTTTTTGGTATTAACCTATGCAACTCTCTTGATTTTATAACTACAACATGTGTGTGACGGAACCACTTTGGAAATGACGGGTCAGCGACGTCATTTTTTTTCTTCCAAAAAGGTTGTGTAATACACAAATTTCAAATGACATCAAGCTTTTTGTTTACGATTAACACTATATATATATATATATATATATATATATATATATATATATATATATATAACCATTGATTTACATAAACGTAAATTAAGTCTAATGTTACTTACACTGTTTTACATATGTGTATATCAGAGATTAACAATAAACTATATAAAAGAACTAAATATCACCACCTTTTACTTACATATATGTAAATCAGTGGTTCGTACTTTACATATATGTAAACTAATGGTTCTTTTGGTTCTGAAAATAAAAAGTGGTTCTGTAATGGTCCTGACCCTATATATATATATATATATCCGTATTGACTAATGGTTTTTAAAAAAAATTATATACGTTTTTTGTAAGTTAAAATTTTAGAAGTTATATAAACATTTAGAGTAAATTACTATTTTGGCCCCTGGGGTTACGACCATTTAACCTTATCAGCCCAAAAATGAATTTTTTGACATATCAATCCCTAACGTTTCATTTCTTAACTGTTATGGCACCTGACACTAACTCTGTTAACTTTTTTCTGTTAAGTGTAAGGGCATTTTGGTCATTTTCATCTTAAGGACTGTTTATGTAAATTTTAAAGCTTTAGGGTTATTTATACACATTTTTAAAATTATATATACAACCATCACACACCACCACTCACCACAACCCACCATTACCACCACCCACCCACCCTACCACCTGAAAACAACCACCACCCGCACCACCTAAAACAACAACCACCACCTAAAACAACCACAACTATATGACATCAATCATAACACCGTGAGCTGATTCATCACGCCATTGAATCGTTTGAAGAAACCCTAACCACCAACGAACTGTTGAAGAAAAAGGGTAAAAGGAAGGAGAAATCTGGCCACCATCGTCTCGCCGAAAAGCCCGTCGTGTGACCACCATAACCAATAACCACCTTGAGGACGGTGGTGCCTTCGAGGTAATTCAACAAAACCTCTCGGATTCTTCGGGTCAGATCCACCTTCTGACCGAAATCCTCTAGCAGGAGTGATGTTGATGATGATGGTGAAGATGATTGTTCCTCCATGGTTGACGGATGAAGTGAAGGTTAAACCATGAGAGTGTCGATCATGGAGGTTTGGGGGAATTTGGGGAGAAATAGTAGTGGAGATGAGGGTTTTGTTTTGGTTTGATTGTTTCAAATTTCAATCACCGACTTTGTTTAGGAGACTTGTTTCAGGTGGTGGTGGTTGTTTTAGGTGGTGGGGGTGGTGGTTGTTTTAGGTGGTGTGGGTGGGCGGTGGTAATGGTGGGTGGTGGTGTGTGATGGTTGTATTTATAATTTAAAAAATATGCATAAATAACTCTAAAGGTTTAAAATTTACATAAACACTCCTTAAGTTGAAAATGACCAAAATGCGCTTAGACTTAACTGAAAAAAGTTAACAGAGTTAGTGTTAGGGGCCCAAACAGTTAAGAAACAAAACGTTAGGGGTTGATATGTCAAAAGATTTCTTTTTGGGCTGATAGGGTTAAATGGCCCTAACCCCAGGGGCCAAAATAGTAATTTACTCAAACATTTAAATAAATATTTATGTGTTAGTTGTATAGATTATAGAAGAGTAGAATTAAAACCTAGATCCCTAGTGAGTTCTCATTTTTCTAGTACCCAGCTATTAATTAGTTTTACCGGTTGAAGAGAAATACACTGGGTATTTGTTGGGCTATTGTTTATAGAAGTTAATAGTAGTTTTACGGTTGCTGATGCACTTTGTGAGAGATGTTTTTCTTTATTGAAGTATTTGAAGGCGGATTTGCATAATCAGATTGGTGTTGAGTGTATGAATTATACTTGCATTTGTTATATTGAAAAAATAAAATAGTTCTTTGCAAAAATTTCTATTAAAGATGTAACAATTCGGTTTAAGAAAATAAAAACTTTTAGAGAACCACTACAAAAGATATTTTCTTAGATTTTAATGACAATGTACTTTTTTTCTAGTGACAATGTCTTTTATTTGTGAGTTGACTCTACTCGACTTTTGACCGACCTGAAAATTTTGATGTCTTGGTTGTTAAAATCCAAGAGTCATAAAATACTAATATCATAGAAAAAATTTTCTGATCTCACCACCGGTGGATATTTTAGAAGATTAGAAGACTTAGGATCATTTTTCTTAAATCATATAATTTGTAAACTAATTTTTCTAAAAGTAGGTGTTTAGTAACTATAAAAGTTGACATATCTGGTTTGATATTTCGAAAGGTGAAAAGTTGATGTGTACACTAACGTTTAATAGATCCAACCAAAACCTGTTCAAGAGGTGTACATTTGCATCAGTTTGAGACCCACCGGTTTCAAACCTGACCCGATTCGATTCCCAAATTGGTTTCACTAGAATCCGCTTCTACCTTAACTCAATCTGTAGACTTGAGATCGGTTCCTTACTCTAAACGTCATAACCAGTATTGGCCCAATTTATACCGATCATACCCCCATAAAAATCAGCTTTACCCCTAACCAGTTTAGAAGAATTCAAATTTTAACTTTTACCGACTCAACCCAAACTAATTCAACGCAAATCGTTTCGGCGTAAAAGCCTATTCGGCTATGTGTACACCTTAGGTGATCTTTTTGTTGGTTGATATTGAAGGAAAAGGGATAGTGTTGGCCTGTTGGCGTTTTGGTGTGGAGTTTGGGCTTGGGCTTGAATCAGAGTTCAGGCTTGGGCTTGGGCTGCAATGTTGATCATAGTTTGAGACCTTGAGCTAACGGGTGATCGTATATATAATAATTGATTTTTCACCGAGGATATTAATAAATTTCTTGTTGTATTATTGTAGTAGGTCCCTAATCCAATTGCAGTCATCATCCATATCCACATAGAAATATCAAGTTTCAAACGTAACCCATCATGTAGTAACGTACTTCATCCTCCAACCATATGTGAGAATCTTTTAGTTTAATCATTTACTATATCTCAATGGCAAATTTGGTCCTTAGAATTGAGCAATTCTAACTACAAACTAGCGGGGCAAAATCCGTGTGTAGCGATAAGGATGTTAAAATTTGTAAGATTCAATTTCGATACTTCGTACATTAGTATTCACTGCATGAAAAAAATTCACATCCAAAACATTTTAAGAAGATAATAGACATGATCAAACCATACAATTCAAATAGTATGTTTATGTTTTAAGAAAACAATAAAGATATCAATTGATCACGATATGTTACTGACGAACAAGTATGTTGTGGGTTTTGCTGTCAAATACACAATATTTACAAACGGAAAAAGGACAATAATTTTTTGATTCATTTCACCGGTATTCCCTCGGAACATGTATGTATGTTGTATATAAGTTATTTTATCATAATAATACATGTATCACTATTTATTTGTTAGTATTCATACAATTTACTCATTCATTTAGCCTTGGCAGGGCAATAAAACTTGAAAACTAAAGCTCATACTCATACTTATTTATTGAACGACTTTAATTTACTTAAGTTCATACTCAAGTTCTTTTTAACTCGACTAGTTCAAGTAATTCGGCTTGACTTAAACTCTTAAGAAGCTCATATCAAGTGACTTACGAACAAATCAACTCGTTTACATCCTAAAGTGGGCATCCAAAAAGGCACCAAACTTTGTAAGCAATAATTAACATAAACGACCATTTACTATATTAATAGTCAAACAACTTTGTAAACAAGATAAGGGCCAATTTTAATGTTCTAAAAGTACAGGGTGATATGGTGAAATTTAACCAAACATTAACACAGAATTTCGGAGGAGATGATGTCAAATGATCAAACGTATGTGTGCAGTTAAACTCGACGACGCAAGATTCTGCATTTCGAGGTTCATAAATTGATCATAATTCAACGCCATCACACTCAATACCTTATAGATTTAGCTGTATGTATATGTTGATTTCACGAATTCATATGTTCACCCGTATCCCCAATTGAAAACCCTAGGTCAATTGGCAATCATAATTGTTCAGTTCGTCGTAATTAAGATCGGATTTGCTGTCTAATTTTTGTAATTAGTTGTTGTATGGATTTGGATCTTGTGAAAAGGAGTTTGGATTATACCCAAAAGAGAAAAAAATGGATACTTTTGATTGCAGCATTAGGGTTTTCAACTTATGGTGCATTTAGGGTTTATAACTTACCTTCTGTGGTGAAGAAGAGGGAAAGACTCGCCAAGGTTTTAGGTGCGTTTGCTTCAATTGCTGAATTGTTAGGTGATTCTGCTGAGACAATAGGGGTTGTTTCAAAGGATTTGAAGGAGTTTATACAATCTGATTCTGATGAGATCCCAAATAGTTTGAGACAATTGTCGAAGATTACGAGATCTGATGAGGTTTCAGAGTCGATCGTTAGTGTTACGAGAGCTTTGACCGTGGGGATTTTGAGGGGTTACAGGGTTGGTGCGAGAAAAGGTGATCCAGGTAACAGTTTTCCAGATAGAGCTTTGGATAAACTGTTTTCACCGGCTGGATCTGGTTTTGTCTCTGTTGTTGTTGGGAGTTTTACAAAGAACATGGTTATGGCTGTTTATACTGGTCGAGAGGTTAATGGGTCGTATGAGATAAACGGTTCAACTAGTTCAGGGAGTTGGGTTCATAAGTTTGTAGATGTAATAGCCGAAGAAAAATGCAAGAAGCTGATTGGGGATTGTATCCAGCAGTTTGTGAGCACGTTGGTGACTGTTTATTTGGACAAAACGATGGATGTCAACCCGTATGATCAGATCCTATCAGGTTTGACAAACCCTAAACATGAAGAAAAAGCAAGGGATTTGCTGTCTTCATTCTGCAATGGTGCTGTAGAGACTCTTGTGAGAACTTCTCATCAGGTGATATCAAATTCAAATGGGAAAGAACTGATGTTGAATAGTGGAATGAAATCAAGAACAAGCCAGAGTATTGGGTTTGTGAGCAAGATTTCTTCAACTTTAGCAGTCCCTAGTAATAGAAGTCTTGTTCTTGATGTGACTGGAAGGGTGACGTTTGCAACCGTAAGATCTTTCTTGGACTTTTTCTTGGATCAGTTATCCATAGGTATGAAACGAAAGGTTGATGTTGTTCATGAAGAGGCAATCGACAAGGGGCGTGAAGTTTACAGGTACGTGAGTACAAAATCTTACGCTGTCATGACTATATGTCTTTCCGTTTGGTTGCACGTATTAAGTAGTCCATGGAGTTTTGCATCAGCATAAGCGTGCATTAAGCCATGATATTCTTTAGCTTAAATTCATATGATACGATACAATACATGTAATGCAACTGTCTGTATATATATGTTGATTGAACAAAGTAAACTCTTATAGAGTTTTCTACTTTTCTTTGTCTTCGCTTCAGTTATTTCATATTGATATGCCTTCGAACAGAATTAAGTGTTGTTTTGTTTGTATCAGCTTTACATAGACATGCATTTTTATGAATGGAATATTTCAAGAGCATGAAATATTATCCCTCAACTTTAATGGAACGAGAAAAACACCTAAAGATGTAGAAGATTCTATCACCATGTGGGAATGTTTTACTCACATATACACACTCTTGATACACAAAATACACATATATAGGGATGTAAACGAGCTGAATAGATGAGTTAGCTATCGAGCTAAATAGATGAATAAATTCTTACCAGACACAAGCTGAATGTTCTTTCTCTACTCATAAATGATAACCTTATGCTTATCGATGACCGGAGAAGGAGAAAAGGATATGAGATTGCTTGACCGGTGGATCGTTAGAGGTGTTGTGGACCACACTTGGGATTATGGTGTGTGTATCCAACATTGTTTAACCCATGTTTGTTATTAGAAATCGTCTTAAAAAATGTTTATGTTCATCCCACATCGCTACATTATGATATGAGCAATGCCTAGAGTTTTATTAACAAGATTTATTAGAAGAGTTGTAAGTGACCTTTGGTTCACTGGATCTTATTAAAATTTAATGGAATTAGAATTCGAACTCTATCGAAATATTGCAATCTCTCCCTGCTAGCACCACCAACACTACCCTGCTACCATTACCGCATTCTATCTTTTCTAATATATCTATCCACAATCAAATCATGTTTTTTAGTATCTAGACGCATATCATATTGAATACTTTTGACAGTTTCTAATTCCATCAGATCCATTTACTTCCACAATATCTATTCTTATTTCATTCGTATCTCAATTTCTTAATGTTCCAATTCCATTGATAGAATTCAATTCCTTAGCTCAAAAGATCTAACACGTATTACAATATTTAAAAATGTCGAGTGTATCTATTCTTGTAGTACGATGAGAGACTAGTAATATCAAAAAATGATTTGAAAGTTTAAGAGCTTCCATGGAATCAATGAAGACATGGGTGTGGGTGTTGTCGATAGAATAAGGGTACAATGACTAGACTTGAACAAAAAACCGGGTACGGACCCGACCCGGACCCGGGTCCGGGTAGTACCCGATACCGGGTGTACCCGGTTCGTACCCGGATAAAACCGCCGGTTTGTACCCGGTTTGGGGTTTTCGAATTTTTCAGGAACCAGACCCGACCCGGATCCGGATCCGAACCGGTTGAACCCGGGTTGGACCCGGTTTTGACCGTTTTTTTTAAAACACTAGCCGTTTTTAACGGCTATATAGCCGTTTGGGACCAAATGTGACCGTTTTTTTGGTTGCTTTTGCCTCTAAAATAAGTATAAATAGGTGTGGGTTGATATGGTAAAGTACCCAAGCTTCAAACACAAAAAAACATACGTAAAAAACGCAAACAATACTCTCGTTTACTCTCAAATCTCAATATGGCTCACTCTCAATCTTCCGTTGGTCAAGGTTCATCGAACTCTCCATCCGTCGTTCGTGTTCTTCCACACAATCGTAACATGGATGTTTGGTGCAATTGGGATATGGTTGAGTTGATTGACGGATCTGTAAAGGCTCGTTGCAAGTTTTGTGGAGCTTTACTTGCTAAAGATACTAACACGACTTTAAAAAAACACATTAGCAAGAAGTTTTGCAAGTCGTTGAAAAATAATCCGGATTCGCAACAAACACAATTGAGTGGAGACGGTGGAATCTTTAATTACAACGTTAATGAGGTTCGAGATCGAATGGCAAAGTTCGTGATTCAAGAAGCTTTGCCTTTCAACCACTTCGACAACCCTCGGTTAACCAACTTAATTCAAGAGACGCTTCAACCTCGTTACACTCACGTAAGTCGTACTACACTTAGACGTTATTGTTTAAAATTATGGAAGCAAGCAAAAAATGATTTAATTGTTTTATTTGAAAATATAAATACCGGTGTAAACTTAACTAGTGACGTTTAGTCGGCGCCACACGGTTTGCCCGAATCGTACCTTTGCGTCACTGCTTATTGGGTAGATCCCAGTTTATGACAATTGATGAAACGTACGATTGCATTTGATCTATTTCCGTATCCACACACCGGAGAGTTTTTATTTTACTTTTTGGATAATGTAATAACTACTTTTAATTTACAAAATAAAATATTTTCAATGGCATTTGATAACGCTTCCAACAACACAACCGCGGTTGAAAAATTAAAATTAAAATATCTTCCGATTGCAAACGGTGATTTTTTTCATACTCGTTGTGTTGCACATATTATTAATTTAGTAGTACAAGATGGTCTATCCGTACCATTTGTTGATAGCTTTATAAAAGCTTTTCGATTTATGTTACACGACGTTTTTAAAAAAAGTAGAAAAAGATATCAAGATTATAAACAACTTTGTAAAGATACAGAATCTAGATTTTTAGGGCCTAATTGGGATGTACCTACTAGGTGGAATTCGACTTGTCATATGTTTGATTGTGCTTTAAAACAAAAAGGCACTTTAAAAACTTTTCATAATAGTCTTTCGGATAATTGCGAAGCCGACCTGTTTCCGGATATGGGTTGGAAAAATATTGAACATTTATCCGAATTTCTTGAGGTGTTTAAAAACTCAACTACAAAATTATCGGGAGTTTATTATCCCACTAGTTATTCGGTGCTTTAAGAATTATATTTCATGGCTTTGAATTTTAAAAATTTTCAAAATAAAAATAGTATGTTTAGAGAAATGATAGAACTAATGAAAGACAAGTTTAAAAAATATTTTCTTGAGTTACCACCCGTTTTTACGTGTGCCGATGCTTTAAATCCTTTTTTAAATGTAGCGGGGGTAGAATGTTTAATGGACGAGATAAATGACAATTTGGATATACATGATGAAAACCCCAATTTTTCAACCAATGCAAAAGAAGATTTTAATACAAGTTTGAAAATTATTTATAATTTTTATTTAAATAAATATGGGCCTAACGTAAATATACCTACGCCAAGAGAATCAACCTCAAGTGCTAGTACCTCGTTTAAAGACCCCGTTATGACTATGTTGAATGTTGTTCGGGATATGACGGCTAAACGTCAAAGGGGTAACGCCCCAACAAGCGAACTTGGTATTTATAGTACGACGAATTTTATTTCAACTATGAGTACTCAAGATTATCATGCATTTGATATTTTGGCTTGGTGGAAAGGAAAGAAATCCCAATTTCTAGTTCTTTCCGCTATGGCCCGTGATTTACTAAGCGTCCAAGCTTCTACAGTAGCTTCGGAGTCTGTGTTTTCTCTTAGTGGCAGGGTAATATCATTACGGAGAACAATATTAACTCCAGAAGCAGTGGAGATGTGCATTTGTTTAATAGACCACTTAGACGCGATGGATCGTATACAAGACAAAACAAATCTTGAAGACGAAATTGCAATCGAATCTAAAGTACACGATGAAGAGGTGGAAAAAGGAGTATCTTCTGGTATATCCGACGAAGAATTAGCATTTGATGAAGCCTCCCGAAGAAAATAGACGATTAGTTAAATAAAAGTTTTATATTATTTTTTATTGATTTGTTAATGCATTTTTTAAGTTGTTTTAATAAATAAATAATCTTTTAATGAGTTATAGATGGTTTTTAATGGTTAGGTTTTTTAAAATAATAAGAAAAAAGAAAAGAAAGAAGAAGAAGAAGAAGAAGAAGAAGAAGAAGAACAAGAAGAATAAGAAGAAGAAGAATAACAAGAAGAAGAAAGAAGAAGAAAGAAGAAGAAGAAGAAAAAAAGAAGACTAAGAAGAGTAAGAACAAGAATAAAATAAGAAGAATAATAAGAATATAATAATAATAACAATAATAAGAATAATAATAGTAATAATAATAACAATAATAATAATAAAATAATAATAATAATAATAGTAATAATAATAAGAACAACAATAATAAGAACAACAACAACAACAACAATAATAATAATAATAATAATAATAATAATAATAATAAATAATAATAATATAATAATAATAATAATAATAATAATAATAATAATAATAATAATAATAATAATAATAATAATAATAATAATAATAATAATAATAATAATAATAATAATAATAATAATAATAATAATAGTAATAATAATAATAATAATAATAATAATAATAATAGTAATAATAGTAATAAAAAAAATACAAAACCCGGTTGTACCCGGTTCTGGACCCGACCCGGTCCGGACCCGACCCTAACCGGGTAGGCCGGGTAGGGTTTTAGTCTCCTCCAACCCGGGTCGGGTTCGTACTCGGGTTCATCACTACCCGGGTACAAAAATACCCGACCAGACCGAACCCGGTTTGAACCCGGTTCCGGGTCCGGCCCAAAACCCGGTTTGTGCAAGTCTAACAATGACTAAGGCTCATGAAAGAGTGGGCTTGAATCCCTGGTCTAGTAACCCAATTGCTTACCTACGAAGGCCCATTTACATACACCGTATATAGAGTCATTTTAACCAACAAAAAAAATCATATAAGAGCATTTTAAGTAGATTTCTTATTTTTATACGAGTATGTGTTTTATATTATAGAGGATGTTGTTAGTGTAAGAGCATTCACAGTGGAATCCTTAAAAGTATGCGAGTGTGTTTGGTATATTATATGGAATAGTTTTGAGTGGTTGTGAGTGAATGAGAGAGAAAATATTATTGTGGATTGGTATATTTGAAGAATCACTGTTCAATCCTTATAAATTATTTAATATTTTTTAAAGTGGTTGTGAGTGGAGGAGAGAGAAAATAAATAATGATAAGGGTATAAAAAGTATTATTTAATTGAAATGGAGAGAGGAAATGTAGTAATTTTTAGTGTAATTATGTGGATAAAGATAAGGAAGCTACTGTGAATGCTCTAAGAGAGTGAAAATATTACTGTCATTCTTATATTTTGGGAAATAAGGTACAACCTTCATAAATTTGTTAATATTTTTGAAAGTGTTTATGAGTGGAGTATAGAGAAAATAATAATAACAACAATTGAAAGGAAGAGAAAATAAATAGTATTTTAAATATGAATATGAGGATGAGAATAAAGAAGTTAGAGCATTCACACTAGCTTTCCTAACCTCATCTCCATATTTACACTAAAAACACTACTTTTTTACTATCTCTTTTATTTAAATAATACTTTTTAATATATTTATTATTATCTTTTCTCTCTTCTCCACTTACAACCACTTTTAAAAATATTAAAAAATTTATGGGGGTTGTACCGTGTTTCCCCAAATATAAGGAATCACGGTACAATCCCCATAAATATTCATTTTCCTTAACTCACAACCATTAACAACCATCCCTCAAAATATATGACATACACTCATATAAAAATGAGGAACCTATTGTGATTTCTCTTAGTGTGAATGCTCAAAGGAATTTGTTATAAGAAGAATTTCCGTTGGAGAAATTTCAAATTCTGCCCCACCCCTTGATTATGAATATCCACGTCATCAGAAAGCAATGGTAGAAGATTGTCAAAAGAACATTTAAAAGGTTGAACTATGGTGTTTTCAAAATAATTGACACTCAAGGACACTTGTTCACTTGAATGGATCTACATATCATTGTTAACTTTATAAAATTAAAAGATAAATAGTGAGGCTGAGTTCAAATTCGGTTTTCGAATAATTTTGAATTTGTAATTTTAGTTTCTATGATACCTAGAAATGAACTAGAATCATATCTTCATGCAAGTTCCATTGTCACCAAAAGTAGAGAGATCGAGTTAGATTAACCAGCAGATGAGCGAAAGACGAGACCTTGACATGGTGTGGAATTGTGGATGTCTCATTATAACCATTACGAGTTGAACTAAGTTATGATTGTATATTGATTGTGATAGAATAAGGGTACAATGGTCTCTATATATAGAGTACTTTATATATAATACACACAGAACTACAAAATTCTAGAGTCAAATCTAGATGGTTGAATACAATTTTGTATATTTCATCAGGTAAATCGGTAAAATTTATATTGCTTTAGACTATATAAATTCATTACAACTTCCCTCTTTCATAGAAACCAAGATTAGTAGCAACTGTGAGCTTCGATAGGAACTATGGTTGGTTGTAACTTGATTACTACCAATGGTTTGATGATCAGTAACTTCGTTACTGCCGATGGTTAACTGTCGGACAGTTATAACCGCCAACTATCATATCATTTCATGAAGAGTTGTAATGGTTTTACCTCTATATAAAAGATTTATTTGGTCTATTTGAAGGTTAAATTCTTAAATATTTTGCGTACTAATAGTCATAGAATTGGTATTATTAGTTTTCAATTTAACTTATATTTAGGTTTTCCTCTAACAAATTGTTACATTAACCTTTTAAAATAAATTAAATTGTTTAGATTTTTTAATTACATTTCGATATAATTTTATTGTATGGACTTGTATTTAAATTAAAAAAATTTATATTATGAGCCAAAAAATAATTTATTATGAATAAAACTTCGTTTAATGAAAATATATCTTCCTACTCTAATAAAAATGTATCTTGAGATACACGTGTCAACATTACAATTATTCTCACCAAAATTTTCTCGCATCTCTCTCCTATTAAATAACTACTTTAATTACTAATAATATTATTTAACACTTTTTTAAATTTAATAAATTAAGAAAAAGATCTATTTATTAATGTTATTTCTAATTAAGAAAAAAATTAAAACAAATTAATAAATTTCAGTCATATAATATATAATTTCAGTCATATCATATCTTAAAATATCATTTTATAATTAATAAATTTTATTATATGAATATTTTATTTATTCAACTCGTGTAACACACGAGTTTACTAAAGCTAGTATCAAAATATATATAAACGAAAAAAAACTGTGTATTCAAAATTTTTTTAAATTAAATATTTGATTGCCAACCAGCAAGCTCTTTAAATGTAGACGGAATGTTTGCTGAAGAAAATACCACTTGACCCAAAGTTCAAACATACTAAAATTTTCACATCGCGTCGTTTATTAGGTGATTGTCAAAAGTATATATTCCACACGTACTTTGTCCAAAACAGACAATTATTAAGCTGGACTTGCATAAAGCCAGTTTGAATAGTTTTTAGACTAATTTTTTTTAAAAAAAATATATTTACTATATTCACATTTAGGAAGCCACCAACATAATTTCCATGATAACTCTTTTGAGTTTTAGACTTTTAAGCATTTTTTTCGAGACTGGATCGGACCGGCCGGTCCGACCAGGAATCGAAGGGGGGAGGTGAGCCGGTTCGCATCAACTCGTTTTGGAGGGTTCGACCGGCCGGTTCGTCCCGAGTCTGTGGCCGGACCGGGAACTAGACCAGGGTCGAACTAGATTTTGTGTGTTTTTTAATGGGTAAAAATAAGGTGTTGAACAATAAATTAGTGTGTTGGACATAAGATTATTGTTAAGTTTTATATATAACTATAAAATACACACACAACATTACTTATATTGAATTATATGTATAACTATATATATAATATACTATATATATAATGATGACATCATCCGGTTCTTAAATCCAGTTCGACCGGTCCGACCACCAAACCAGTAAGGCGTCCGGTTCGACATCTGATCCGGTTATGAAAACGTTGCTTATAAGTCTACCCCATGTACTACATATATAATATGTTTTTAACTCATTAATCTTTATATTAATTTGATTTTTCTACAATAACTTTAATTCGTTATATTTCTTTATAAAAACTAATTTTTTAGCTTTGTTTAAAAAAATTTGACGACCCGGTATAAATTTTAATAAATATAGAGTTGTATTCAAATCAGGATTTTATTTTTTTGGTTATGTAGTTTACATCTATTCATCGTGATGATACTTGTGAAGAATGAAACTGATACCTATCGAATAACTCTAGTACTGTTATATAACTGTTTTATATCTATGTTTCGATCTACTGAACCGAATCAACGCAATTTCATACGTTCCTTTTATGTATTTAACTACGTTAATGCGCCGTGTAACATGCATAACAAAATTCGCAAACACGCCACATCACGTGACATAATGTCTAATTATATATTAAAAGTAAATAAACTTCTAACCATATCATCATTTTTTTGGTTCTAACAAATATTAAATTTAAAGATTTCAACAACATATTAATTTTTACTATTTTACCTACAGAAAATAGTTACACCTTTAATGATTTTATTTTGATTTTAAAAGCGGTCCAACTGGTCAGCTAGTGAACTGGTAAAGCTATCGGTTGATAACCATTAAGAGTTTCAAAACATTGCATATAAGCATGTTTAGCTAGTTTTCATAACTAGGACTGAAAATAAAATACATAATAACGTATAGCCGTTCATACTTTATAGCATACATGAAGTAAAACCAATTAAAATGCAATATAATTAATTATTTTCTCATGGATTCTTCTTCTGTGTATAAATATAATCAAGATGGGCAACAAGTGTCCTTCTCATTAAACACTCCTCTTCACCAATTCCTTCACACCCTTCTCCAACCTCAACATCCTACAAACAACACAAAACCCAAATTAAATTTAATATGAGTCAACCTTTAAACAATATGATCATATCATGCAACTTTTAACTTGATATGCATGTGTTCCAAGAGGGTTAGTTTACCTTGCTTGGTGTCTTTGCGATGGCGGTTGTGGGTTCTGGTCGTGCAGAGGAGAGGGCGGGCGAGAGAATGAGGAGGACCGATAGTACGAGGAAGAGAGTGGTGGC
Source organism: Flaveria ramosissima (assembly GCA_025215565.1). NCBI lineage: Eukaryota > Viridiplantae > Streptophyta > Magnoliopsida > Asterales > Asteraceae > Flaveria > Flaveria ramosissima. The sequence goes on from CM046035.1 coordinate 68,464,835, forward strand.
TCTTGACATGGTTGGTGTTGGTTATATGGCGGTTGAGTGATGGTTGTAGAGAGAATGTGTGGTTATTTATAGGAGAGTGAAGACCAAAGAGTTTAGTGTGAATGTCAAATGATCAATGGGAGACTTTTGGGTACTCATCAAATCAAATAATTCTACGCCACATAATTCTATCAAAAGGGTATGCATCTGACTTTTAAAATTGTTATAATTTATAAGAATCACAAAAAAATCGCATAAAAGTATATTTCATATATTTCTTATACTTAATTAAGTATTGATTTTGAGTTTACTATTTAATCAAAAGTTGATCACTACATTTTTTAATTTTTACATTTTACCCACCGAAGATTCTTTAATTTGAAGTTTTTTACACATTAAAGCTAGACAAAAAGTAGTTTCGAGTAAAGTATTCTCTTCATCTTTCTTCGGGCAAAAGACATATATGATTAGATGATAATTTCGGATGGTCAAAAGTTTAAATATAATGAAAAGTTATAAATCAGAATTTATAATCATATACTCTTTACAATGTGAAGCGACTTATAGCCATGTGATGTGTAACATGTTTCATGTAACGGTTTTTTACTCATGTACATTTTAGCACTATCTTTGAATCAGAGGTAAACAAACAATTACTATAGGTACATGAGAGATGATTCTTGGCATCGTGTCATATGTGACATGACAATAGCGTAAAATGAATTTAAGAAGAGAATCTCATACAAATTAAAATTTTCATGCATGATTTGTTTTAGAATGTTCATTTAGGATTAAGTTCAAACACCTATATACAAACTACTAATATGCTAATAAAAAAATCAAGGTTAAAGTAATATTCTTTACATCAAGCTATTAAAATTCTTTTAAATAGAAAGTCAATAGTAACTTTTGCAATTTTAGTTGATCAAATCAATTTCAATAACATAATTTGATTTACTACGTAAAAACGTTATGAAGTTTGAGTGTTTTTTTCTGTAGTAAAATTCATTATAAAACATGACAGTTATATATAAAATCTAATATATTTTAAAAATAGCTTTTTAAAATATGACATTATAGAATATATTATAAAATTTAATATCACATAAATCTAAAGCCTCAAACGATTTGATCTGCTTTATCCTTAAGCCATCCATAACTAATAAAAAGCGTTTCAAAATTTTAAAATGTGATAACATAAATCCAATTCTTCGATAAGAAATTTTACTTGGTTTAAGACATATGATGGGTTTGACAAGAACAAAGAATGGTATTATCTCAAACTTAACTCGTAACACTGCCAATTCACCCGGAATTTGTGCAACTTGATGTTTATTAGTTTATCAAACAGTTGAAGGTATTTAGCTACCAATTGTTAATGAGCCCTAAATCAATTAGGTTGAAATGAGTAGCCAAATGGCTTTTTAAAATGTAGGTTATGAGTTCAAGTCTTACTTAATGCAATATGCTACATGTGGACTAGAGCTTTTACTACAGATGTTCTTTGAATGGTGAGATTCCCCCTAAAATATTGATGGGCGTGCTGTCACCAGTGCTGTTTGTTTTTGCAGACGTGGGTGGCTTTTGCCTTACCCAAATGACTGGGTTTAAAGTATTTGTTTTCTGTTAAAAGAAAATTTCAACTACCAATTGTCAAATTGGATACAAACAATAACTCAATCTCACATTTAATTTGATGGGATTACGAGAAACGTTGAAAAATGAAAGTCGGGGTGGAACCCTTTAATAAATGCTTTAAGTGGACATAGAATCTACACCAATTGAAGATAATATTCGTGTGCATGCACATCCATGGATCTCACAATGCTATTCAGACAGTTGACTAGTCTATCAACGACCCTTTTTGGGTTTTTTAAGACCTAACTTATACCTTACATAATCATTAAAAATTCAATTTAACCATATTTTCGTCATCAAGTATGTGTTGATTTTTTTTCTTTGAGTCAACAGATGGTTGGTTATAGATCCATGATATGTAAGAGCATTAACCAATGCTAGAAATCTTGATAATTCGTCATGTCAACTGTCACATTTGAGTTTCATCCATTTTCCAAAACGACTTTTCTCTAATGATAAACGTATTCAATATTCTTCAAAGATGACTTTTCTCTAATAATACATTCTTTAAACATATTATGGATAATAGAAAAGGTAATTACATTTTAATAATCTCAAATGTTATATGTTGGCTAATAATAATTGATACTGAAAATTTGATCAATAACAATACTAGCTTTCACTTTATTGTCAAGGATGATCTCATTTACATAATTATCATAAATATATATTTGATTTTCACTCAATTTTACTCATAAGTTTATTATTAACAAAATAGGGTTATGCATCTTTCTTGTAAGTCAAATGTAAATCATGTGTAAATCAATGTTTGTTATCCAAGTAAAATTACATTTGACAATATACAGTGAATGTTGAATGTGTCATTTGTAACACCCGGCATCTCATATCACCAATATCGTCTGCTTTACCCACGAAGAGCTCACGGGTTTGTTTTTGGTTGCCCGGGTGAAAACTTCTCAGGGGGTCACCTATCTTTGGATTGCTGTCACCTGAGCACGCTTAACTGTGGAGTTTTTCTCTCATCCACAACCAATACGCCCAAAACACGCTGGTGATATTAGAGACCAGACATTCCTTATGAACCAAGAATCTCTCCTGTTCATGGCCGATGTGAGATTTATGTAGGATGTCACATCATTAGTCAAACTGACATTGTTTCTAACAACAGTGTTGCTCAGCCTTCAACTAGTAGGAAAGGCTCAGCTGATAACTTCTGCACATAAAAAAGAAGTGCAATGCCGGCTTAGGCGACGAGTCAACATAGAATTACCGGTTAAGTTAGTTTGCAAGCAGACGTGTAATACAGGCTAAGTGTGGGCTAACTTAGCATATATCTTGTCATATGTCCTACCCTGTTCCCTCCACCTGGAGAGTTTCTTGAATTTTAGTGTCAAAAGCTCCAACTAATTAAGCTTTATCCTGCTAAGCCAAGAAGTTTCAAATGGACGACTCTGATTCACGGTAGTAGTTGATGTCCATAGGATTGTAGGATGAAAATTGAGGTCTATTTTTTGGAAAATTGTTGGTTAATTTTGTTTCAATCTGGTAATTTTCCATGTTGGAAAAAGACCTCGGTGAGCCACATCACCACGTCGTGTACCAACTTTTTGTGAAGTACTTATTTTACGTTTACAAGTGTACGTGCCTATTTAGTTTTATTATGTGGTTTTGATATTAGCCCAATACATCATAACATTATTTCTCGTAGTTCTTTCAATTCTCGAGTCTAAGTTTCAATATATACATACATAAATCAAGCTGACCAATTTCCTATAATATTTTCTATCATATTTTAATTCTCTATAAGATTTTGTTTTACTAAAGTTAAAGCAATATATTATAATTTTCATAAATCGAAAATGAAATGAATTCGGTGGCTTAGTCAATCCCCACTTGAGTGAACTTCTACCTGTGGTAATTGTTGCTGAAACCTCACCTAACATGTAACATCATCCTCCAAAAGTAATCTTCTCATCATCTAATTTCTTGATGAATAATCCATGATGAGTTTTTACTATGATAAATTAGAAATATCAACCGCAACAAAATAAGTAACGGTGTAAGCAATGGGTATGTAAATATGAAACATAGGCAGCTCTACTGTGTTAATTGTTAGGCTTCTGCTTAAGCCCTCGAATTACCAAGGCCTTCAAATTTTGAAAAAAAAACTTATACACATAGTTCAATCTAGATTTTTTGTTTTAACCAATTCAATATCACTTTAACAAAAAAAAATTAATAGTCTGATTTCATTTTCCAATCCTGTTTTAGCGAATGCAAATTTTTTTTTCTGATATACAAAAAGACCTAAAAATCGTTCACTATATATAATTATAACACTTGAAAAAAAGAAGAGATATTTATATCGTATTGTGCCCTAAAGTTGTTGAGCCGGCTTTGATATGAAACATTACTTATTAGTAAATATGAAACCATAATGGAAACAAAAGAACACACATGCACATTAGCGCATTTTTTTAAATAAAACTTTGCCCCGACAACGTTATTATTATTCACACATTCAAACAACCAATTTGTTCTCGACGAACAATCGAACATATGCATGGACGTCTCAACGTTTTTCTAGGCTTAAAGCGTAAATGAAATCGGAGGCCTTTTAAAACCATATTTTTAAAAACTCTCATGTTTTGAAGCCAAACATTAGTTGATATATGAATCCTAGATCAGTTTATTTAAAGCAAATCCTAATATATTTATTCAGTGATTTTATATTCTAATAAACTATAAAGAATAAAAAAGCTAAAACAAATAAACAATTAGCAATTTGTAAATCAAATATAAAGAAGCATATGCAAAACTAAAGCAAATTTAGAACAATTAGCAATTAACAACTTGTCCATAGAACAAAGAATTAAGAAAAACAATTAAAAATACATTTAGCAATTTACCTTATTTAGGGAGAGAATCAATCGATAAAAGAACCTGCTCAACCTAGTACCTAATCGTGAGTCCGTTACTCCACTAGATATCTAGATGAAATCGAAGTTTATAGGCTTCTTAATGGCAATAAAATCAAAAAAACAAATTGTGACTCCACCGGATGAAATTAGAGAAGCAAACGAAGGTTAGGGGGGTTCTTATTCGTGACTCTAGTGAAGAAATCGAAGTTCTTGATGGCTGGGTTCGCTTGGGGCAGACAATATCATAGGCAAATGATGAAATCAAAGGAGCGAAGTTGTTTATCTTAACCTTCCGGCTTTGTTCGTCTCTTCATTTCAACTCCCCTCGCCCCAACCCCCAATCAGGAATTGACCAATAGCCTGTGTTGAAGATCTACGACCTACCATCTAGGTTTTCTTCTTTCTTTCATTCTTTTTTTAATTTAGTTAATATTGGGCTTAAACTGAGAATAAGCTATACAATACGATTTACTTTTCGGTGGCCTATTAGAATAGGTGCCTAAAGCCCTAGCTTATTTTTTTAAGCTGTTGAGCCACCCCTGAACATATGCTTGTTGTCATCCTCGTTAGCAAATGACTCTCTACTACATCAAATGAATGTTTGCATGACAGCAAGAAAGACTTACTCATTCGAACCCTAGCACCAAATCTCTTCTTGATCTCACACTTGCCCTTATTATAACTATCACACTCTTTTGTGCATTCTATCATAGCTACTAGAAAATTAGGATCCCCTTCCGACAAATGCGCCCTCTTTGAGCAATTCGCTCAGGCTGTCGTGTAGACCCTGGTGGCAACGGAAGAGCCATATTCCTTCGCGCCTCATGTTGGTTGTCGGTTAGCCCTTGACCCAAAGTGCGCATTGGTAAGGTGATCAACTTTGGCACCCCGGGAATCGTCTCCTAAGAAAAGGGTACATGAATCATTGAGTTACTTTTCTTGTGGCTCATTTTATACATCTGTAGGGTGCATCTTTGAGAAGAATAGTGGTGGTTGGTGTGTGTTTGTATGTGGATATCTTGTATATTTTGTTTATAAATTTAAGGCATAATTATCCAAGGGAAACTCAAAGTGATAAGCGTATATATGAAACGTGGGTTACACGCTAGTTAATTGCTTTTAAAACAATTCATGAGGATTCATGAGTAATCTTTGCAGAAGAGGGAAAGATATGGAGAAGTAAATTAATGGAGTTTGTTGGTGTTATTCTAAATCAATTAGTGTTCATATATTCTTTCATTTGGAGTAGTAGCTTTACAACTTGTGAATTGTACATATTCAAAATAAGTTGAGACCTAAGAGAATCTATGATGCCATTGTAGCTGGTGTTTAATATATATGTGATACATAAGACTATTACCGATTTACGATATTCTTTTTTTTCTTCTTTCTAAACAACAAATCCACACCCGTAAAATCTACTTCTAACATCCATTTATTTTTTCATTCAATGGAATTTGAACTCCCACCAACATAAGATGATTACATGTGATGTTATATTTTTCCCTTAATCTGGCCTAGAAATGGTCAATGTGGTTGAAATGATCAATGTGGTTGAAATGATCAATGTGGTTGGATACGAGCATATATACTGGGGTGGTTGTTTTGCACTCAATTCAGACCAGATAAAAGGCCCAGACCCCCACTAACACCGTCATTGTTGGTTGTAAGTGGTATACGAGATAAGCGTAATCCTAATGAATATGTAAGCTTTACAAAGCTCGACTTGTCGTCGAGGGCTTTAATTGCACTAAGGTGTTGATTTCTCTAAGACATTTAACCTACTAGTCAAACAACTATCATCCGACTTGAATTATTACTCGCATTTTTTCATATATGAAACATCATGTTTGTTGATTTTAATAATGTCTTTTTTCATAGAGGAGATCGTGGTTGGTTTAAGGTGTGAATAGTAGATTGGTATATATACCAGTTCATTATATAGTACCATATAATATGGATGAGATTTAGGTTTTAAGAATGGGATGCAGGGTATATTTGTTCAAAACCTTTTTTTCTTAAGTTTTAAGGACAAGGGTGATATACCAACGTGGTTGGAAATGCTTTTATGTATAAATCTTCTGTGTATAAGGATATTACACTTTCAAAATTATTATTTAGACAAAATATTTCCTTCAACTAGGGCTGTTCAAATAGCTCGACGCTCGAAACTCGCTCGAACTTGTTCGAAAAAAGCTCGGATTTTTGCTCGTTTTAATTTTGGCTCGATTGTAAACGAACCGAGCACGAGCAAAGGTACGCTCGCTCGGTTTCGCTCGAATTATTTTTAAATTTAGTTTTTATATATTTTAAATTTGTTAATTTATTTAGTCATTTAGTCATTTACCATTACCACTATTTTAATTATTTAGTCAAAAAATCAACAACCTTAAATGTAAAGCTTTAATTTTCCAATCAAATCATCACTTCACATTTCAAAATCTTTTCACCATTCCACCCATCACCACTTTCCAGCCGTCCCTCGTATCCCCCACCTCCCTACCGACTGCCGAGGCGCTAACCTCCGACACTCGAACATGTAACCCCCAACCTCCGGCACTCTGACATGCGACCCCGACCTTCAGCAATCCAACCTGTAATAGCCGATCGCTCATCGCGCCTCCGACAATCCTCGTCCGAAGTCCGACCTTGTTCGAAACCGACATTGTTCAGTTGTTCCTAATTGGAATACCTTGATGTTAGATTTTTTTATGATTTGGTTTTTAAAAAATATTTGCACAAGCATTGCCGCATGGATGAAGATACTACGGTTGAAACTTGAAAATTGAAACTTCTGAATGAATTATTAGTTTTGCTTTAAATTATAACACGAAAGCAAACAAAACCGACCAAAACCGAGCGCTCGGTTTAAAACCGAACCGAGCCGCTCGGTTTGAAGCTGAACCGAGTTCGAACGGAGCTACGTTCGATTCGGTTCGGTTCGTAAAAGCCCAACCTTCAGCAATCATCTTAACACCTTTTATCCTTCATATTTAGGTGTCAGAGTTTCCCACCTTGCAACATTTTTGACCTTGAAATTGATCACGACAATCGGATATTTATTATTATTGATTATTGATAAATACATGCATTTACTTTTAAAATAGTTTCCATATTTATAGAATTCTTTTAAAAGTGAATCATCACTAAAATGAATTTTCAAAAATAGTAACTTATATCGATGTAAAATTGACGTGCATGATTTAGAAATTACAAAAAAATTCTTCCTATTATTTAATGATTTAATCATCATTATGATAATCTGTAATTTTTTTAATTGTATTTTAACATTTTATTATAACAGACTTAAAGGTATAATTACATGTATCTCACTCTCCACCAAGAAAATTACATATATACTCAAAACACAAGATACTTTTGTACATTGAACACTTACCCCCAAAAAAAGAAAACTACAAGCAATCATGAAACTAGCTTCAATGCATAAAGTAGAATGCTTCTTAAGCATGATTTAGGGATATATGTAATTTTATAAGTTTAGAGCATCCACAACCCATTCTTTAAAAGTTTGTGAGTGTAAACCTTATATTATATAGAATGATTTTGAGTGAAGCATAAAAAAAAGATAATGATAAAAGATATAAAAAATATTATTTAATTAAAAGAAGGAAGAAAAATAAAGATTTTTATTGTAATTATAAAAATAAAAAATCGGTTGGAATGCTCTTAGAGGGGGAAATATGCCCCTAAACAATAATACTATCATCAAAAGTTAGTTTATTTGTTAAGCAACCTATTTTCAAACATGGTCAATTGTATGCTACATGAGTTATAAATAGACAGAGACTAAACTACTAATATTAAATAAGGATAGATAACTTACCTACCAAACATTAGATTTTGTATATAAAGAAGTTTATGAATGTTTATAGTTATCGTTATTGTTTATAACTTAATTATGTTTGTTATAAATAATACTTTTATTAATGTCTTATCTATAACATATATTATATTCTACATGTATAAAATATATTATATAGTTTTTTTATTTCAACTCGTGTAACATACGAATATCTAACATAGTACCGGATATAATTATTACAAATGCTAGATTTAATAAACTTGAGTCGGGCCTCTATAATTTCCAATCAAGCCCATGAATCAACATGGGCCGGTTGAATTATAATTCCTCTGCTAGATTTAGGGTTCTTGATAACCTGTATTTAAACCATCAGAGCTCACATCCTTACCATCGTATGCTAATCAAGGTAATTGCAATCCATTATCTTCGAACACATTTGATTTCAATACTAATATTACCGTTTTTCTTTCGTCTATTTCATCAATTTCTAATATTTTTCTCAAAATTTCAAAGATTCTTTCTTTTCGCTCGAAAAAGAGGCAATGAAGATAGAAAACATTTCTCGATGCTGATTGTAGAATAGTTGGAATTTGATATTGGGTGAGTTAAATCATCCAATTTCTTGTTACCAATTGTAATTTGATGACCGAATTTGTGCGTGTCTGAGCCTCTTGAATTCGATATTTGTGTTGAATCTTGCTGGAATTGGCTTAGGGTTTGCGATGATGAAACGATAAATTCCTCGTTCTGAATGCCGATTTTCGGCTTGATCGACTGTTTATATCAATTAATCTGAGCAAAACCTATGTTTTGATGTTGTAATTCAAATCATTTGTTTAATGAAAGAGATTAACGAAGTGGTGGATCGAATAAAAATAGATTGTAGGAGGATAAAGAAGTAGAAGCACAAAAGATGGCCCAAAAACAAATCATGGCTCTTCCGTTGCATATCTTTTACAAGAAAGACAAAAGAGTGTTCGCTAATCAACCAAACCCATTGTCACATTTATTTTTTTCTTTCTATAATTGATTTAAAGAAATGCATTCTTTGTGCAATGTTTCAAGGATTTGTATTATGATGTGGGCTTCCATTATGTTTCAAGAATTTGTATTATAATTTGATGTAAAGAAATACATTCTTTGTGCAATGTTTCAAGAATTTGTATTATGATGTGGGCTCCCATTATGTTATATTGTAGTTGTGAGTTACAGAAATTTTAAAAAAGAAGAAAGAACAGTAGTGATTTGAAGAACAATATATGCATGTAAAATTCTTGGAGTTGAAATTATTTGATGGATAGGTATGGCTAAGTTTCATGCGTCACAATAAGAATTTCTTTTAGTTCCATATGTAAATTGGGTTTATTTATTTAATTTGCATTTTATGATTATGTAAATCTTATTCATGTGCTGGTAATTGTTTGACGGACAAAGTTTGTTTTGCATTTTTACCACATAGGTTTTCTGATTTGGATATTTGCCACTTTTTTTGGTCGCCTTGGCGTATGACACGTATATCCAAATGTGTCGCTTAATTTTGTTCCTTTTGTCTAATTTTCTCATTGCGTTGACGTGGGTCTTACTCCGGCTTCTCATGGAATTCTTCTTTCTGTTTTCGGTTTGAAGTCGACATCTGTTGATCGTAAATTTGTCGTATGCGATTATTGATCTTTAGTTGGGTCTGCTATCTACGATTGATGGTTGTATTATCAGTTTTATTTAGCTATCTTCTTTATCCATAATTAATGTGTTCTCTGATCGTGGATTAATGACGATGAACGCATGATTGATTTTTGTATGTTCTTTTGTTGGAGCTTCTTAGTTTAGAAGTGTGATTTGTTGTTTTGTTGGAGCTTCTTATCAATTGAGTTTTGTTTGCTGTTTTGTTGGAGCTTCTTTGTTTTGGTTTTCAGTTTTTCCTTTTGCTGAGAATTTGTTTGAAATCATCCGTAAGTTTGTTATCTGTTCATTTGAACATCTGTCCAAAATGTCCCAAATGAAATTTTTTTATCTTCTCTAAATGATGAGCATGTTAGAGTTTCTGGAATAATGATACATACATCTAATGTTGTTAGATGAACTGTAAGGTTTTGTTCATGCAGTGCGTAGTGCTTCTTTGGTTTTAATTATTTCATGGTTTAAGTTGCATTGGTAGTGAGTAAAAAAGGTAATGTCTTTTGTCAAACGTAATTTGCACCTTAACAATAGAAATGGTTTGTAAAATTAGAAGTTTGTTTTCTTATGGTGTTAGTTGCATGGAGATTTTGATAACATTAGTATATAATGAATGAAATTTATGTTACTGAATTTTCTATTTAGCTTATTAATAACACCTAAACAAAGTAAAACATGTTTAGTTCTTTTCATGTATATAGAGGCATATACCTATAGACTTTTATTGAAATTAACGTACTTTTAATGAAATATGTCTAAACTTAATGTTTTAGATTACTTTTCATGAAACTTGGCCAAAGAAAATTATGCAAGCATGTTGCTTTTGTATCTACAACAAAAGTTATGTTTTTTGTAATTAGGTAGTATGTATCTAATAGTCAGAATTAAGTATCCTTTTTGTGTCTATGATAGACTTCAAACACAAACGAAACAAAAACCGCGCAACGCGCAGTCGACCCTTCCTAGTTCATTGTAATTGTTTGTGTCTTTAAGTATATTTTCAATCTATATTATGTGGCTAATATAGTTGTTAAAGGTGGGGCATACTCTAGAGAATTTTTTTTATTTATGAGGTTAAATTTAAAGATATATTCACTTGGGGTAAATATATATAAAAGATGACTTCAGGGGTACTTATCTGTCACATCGGCGAGTTTTTCCTTCTTATTTATCATGCTTTGCCAAGATTCCATAACATTTGTCCTTTTTCTCAGAACCCGTCGGTGCCACCGGCGAGTTCTGGCCCAACCGTCACAATTAATGCTTTCGTTGACAGAACTTGTGTCTGCCATTAATGCTAAGTACCCGCCAACGGGAAAGGCGAGTTCTTGTGTTAATTAGGGTTTGGTTGCTCCGCATTAAATGAAGTCATATATTAATTTTTTTATTTTTATATTATATAAACCGCCACACCTTTCTTCACAACACACAAGTCCATTTCACAAAACAAACATCTTTCACATTTTATCTATTTTCCAACAAACCCACATATTTGATTCCATGGCGAATTGGGGTCTTACATCGGGTCCTTTGACTAGGGAATTGTTATTTTTGGTTGGTGAGCATAGAGCTGCTCATTATTTTCAGAATCCAACGAGCGATGCCAGTGCCTAGCATTCTAGACGGGGGGATAACAATTTTTGGAGGGTCATCAAACACAAGCTTATACCCAGTAATGTTATGTCTTATATAAGGATGACGGGTTTTGGTGGTATTATTGATTGCGGTTACCGTAAGCTTGATGGTGGTTTGATTACGGCTTTGGTGGAGAGATGGCGGCCTGAAACCCATACGTTTCATTTACCTATGGGAGAATGCACGGTAAACCTTCAAGATGTTCAAGTTTTATGGGGTTTGCAAGTTGATGGTGATGCAATTACTGGCATTGCTGTGGTGATGAACAAACTATAATAATAGATTTGTTCGGACGTCTGACAGGTTGTTTAATTGATCCTCATCATATAGAAGGTTAAAAAATAAACTTGATTGCCATTTTAAAAGAAATAGAAAAAGATTTCTCTGCAAATGCCTCTATTGAGCAATGCCAGCAACGTTGCTGCCATTGCTCAATAGAGGCATTTGTAGGGAAATCTTTTTCTATTTCATTTAAAATGGCAACCAAGTTTATTTTTAAACTTTTTATATGATGGCGATCAAGTAAACAACCTGTCAGACGCTCGAACAAATTTATTATTTCAGTTTTGTTCATCACCACATCAGTGCCAGTAATTGCATCACCATCAACTTGCAAATCCCATAAGACTTGAACATCTTGAAGGGTTACCGTGCATTCTCCCACAGGTAAATGAAACGTGTGGGTTTCAGGTCGCCATCTCTCCATCAAAACCGTAATCAAACTACCATCAAGCTTACGGTAACCGCAATCAATAATACCACCAAAACCTGCCATCCTTATATATGACATAACATTACTTTGTATAGGCTTGTGTTTGATGAGTCTCCAAAAATTGTTATCCCCCCGTCTAGGACGCAAGGCACCGGCATCGCTCGTTGGATTCTGAAAATAGCGAGCAGCTCTATGCTCACCAACCAAAAATAACAATTCCCTATTCAAAAGACCCGACGTAAGACCTCAATTCGCCATGGAATCAAATATGTGGGTTTGTTGGAAAATAGAGAAAATGTGGAAGATGTTTGTTTTGTGAAATGGAGTTGTGTGTTGTGAAGGAAGGTGTGACGGTTTATATAATATAAAAGTAAATAAGTTTTTTTTAATAAATGACTTCATTTAATCCGGACCAACCAAACCTTAATTTACACAAGAACTCGCCCTTCCCATTGGCGAGTTGGCTTTAATGGCAGACACAAGTTCAGTCAACGAAAACATTAATTATGGTGGTTGGATCAGAACTCGTCGGTGGCGTCGGCGGGTTCTGAGGAAAAGGACAAATGTTATGAAATCTTGGCAGGGCACGATATTTAAGAAGAGAGAACTCACCGGTTTGACCGGCGGGTACCCTGAAGTCATCTTTTATATATATTTACCCTCCAAGTCAATATATTCAAAATTTTAACCCCATAAATAAAAAAAATCTACTCTAGATGATTTGTTGGGATTATGGCCTAAACGAGAAGCATAAAAAAGGTGCAAGACTAAGAAATTTTTTTATTAAAATAAAAACAATTTAAAATATATTTGTTAATGAAAACTAAACACTTTTTTCAAATACAAAATATCAGAGACCATAATCTTCAACACAAAATACTAAAATCATCTCAAATACCAAAAAACTTTAAAAACAAAATGTTCGTTATTGAAAACAAATAGTTTGTAAAGTGATCAATAGTAAAACTAGAGTAACAAAAGTTTATTAATATTTAAAATCTTCATCTTTCTCCACTTATTCATTATCTTAATCAATCAAATTTCTTGAAGTCGAAGGCTCTACAAATATATTATTATTTCCATTTACAATATTTGAATGATTTGGACAAATATTTATTATATTTTTTTATTATATTGTAGTATTTGGGACTGACTTTATTTTGTGGCCTAGTCCCACTTGACGACGGCTTTTAACAACTATGGTGGCAATGTGGTTACCCTTGCATCAGAAATGATTTATATTACCAAAAAAGACAACGAATTGATTGAGAATAAGACAGGGTTGTATGAAAATGATTCGGAGTTTTGGTACATGCTTTGTTGCATTGAAAACTTTATATTATCTTAAATTTGATCTATGATCACCTCTAACGATTATAAGAAGGCTATGAAATCATCAAAAGCTAAGGACGGGGAGCTTATTATCATGGTTGACAAGTCTAGAAAAAAATGTTTAAAGTTTTTTTTATAAGAGTGAGGGTGATGGGTCCAATTACACTTTACATATTCGTGACTCGTATGAAAGCCTTCATTAAGTTATGTATTTGAAGACATGCATAAGCTAAAAAAGGCATCGTAGAATTGCTTTGCCCCAAAGAAAATTTGCATAGGACTTGTACTAATATTATGAGTGCCTGCTAGGATAAGATGTTGTCCAAAAGCCTTTATTCTGCGACTTACCGTTTAATATAATGCATATAACGTTTATGACAAGCTCGAGGTGTTTACAAAGGTGCTTGATATGATTGAGAACAAGCTAGTGAAAATTTATAACGTTCGAACTTGGATTATATTTTGGCTAAACATGAATTTGAAGGCAGATTAATGCTGATGGATTTTCTCAAGATATTTCGCGAAAGATAAATTTACAAGTTCTTAAAATTTTGATACACTCTTTTGGATTTTTTTTCATTTATCAAGAAGCATAATCTTTACGTACTTTTATAGTTAAGGTGGATGCATGTCGACACCCGTTGCAAGGTTTCGAAGTACCATGACTAACGTTAGAGATCAGATTCAACCTTAGGATATATAGCGTGGCTGTTTTAATTTTCCGTCATAGAGGATCAAGCTGGATTTTATTTCTTTATTTGGTTTAGTTTAACTTTATACATTTATTTTAACTACCAAATTATCGTCCAATCATCCATGGTGTTTTAATTTTATTATTTGGCCTGTGAATTACCTTTAGACCGTTGTAATCATAAAAAGGTACTAAATTTGTAGATGATTAGATGAAATCACCTTAAATTCCATTTGATTTGTTGTCGTTTTCCCCTACACTCTTTTTATGTGGGGAGTGGGTTAGTACAAGATGATTTATAATTTATAATAAACCACATAAAAGGGACATCCTTTGGTCCTTTTGTCTGTTATTTAATCAATTATTAGGTATTTCAACTCAAACAATTTTGGTCTCATGCATAAACTCAACTTTATTGAATCCATATCTTATCTTGTGTTTTATAAAACAAAAGTTTCTGTCGAGTTGATTAGTTGTTCATTTTAGTTAAATAATAAGTTACAGAAATTGTGTGAACAGTAAGTAGAACAAAAATTAAAAGTTCTAACATATACGAACCATGTATTTAACATTAACAATTTAGAATAGGCGAACAAAGATTGATAGACAAAATAGATTTGTGTGTAATATAGAGAAAATAATTGACTTAACATAAACACATTAAATGAAATAAAAATTTGCTATACGAGAGAAGATAGAGGCACGACCAAGGGTTCATGTTCATATATCAAATGACTAGATATGTAAATTGTTATGACATTAGACAGATAGACATAAGGTGTAAAAGAGTAAAAATAATAATAACCATTTGAATTTTTTTTTTTTGCTTGTTGATATGATAGTAGTGTATCTGATAGAGGCTCTTGCCCTTGCCTCTTAAATGAAAAGTCTTTAGTTCATATCCAGATATAAGATAAAATAAAATAAAATAGTTTTGTAGTAAAACTATCATAGATTTAGTGTTAAAGTAAATTAAGGGCCGTTTGGTTCGCTGAAATGTTTTGCAAAGTAATTGGAATTGGAATTGAAATTTGAAATGAAATTTGAAATGAAATTAGAATTGAAATTGGAATTGGAATCTTGTTAAAATTGATAACGTGTTTGGTTGATCATTTTTGAGTGAAATTGAAATTTTATTTTTGAACATTCCATTAGATTGTAAAACATTTCTTGGGTAAGTGGAAGGAATGTGAATTTCAATGAATAAGTGAAAAATTTTCAATTCTAACTCCATCCGTTGACCAAACAAACATGATTTTATGTAGAAAATTTTCCAATTTAATTTCAACTCTTGAGAATTTATGAATCAAAGGGGGCTAAATATTTTCTCACATGGGTTTTGGTTACAGTGGAATTCTCTACCAACCTACTACTTGATATTTATTGAATTCAATGCTTGAACTCTTTTTCTTTCTTTCCCTTTGTTTCTGGCCCTAAAGCTAGAGGGGTACTTTACCATCCCATGGTTATCTGTCCTATTATATTTAAAATCTAGCACCTAACGGTCTAGATCCACAAGATTCTGCTTGTTTTATGTTTGTTTCTTATAATTAAAAGGTTATGTATAGGACCTAGCTAGTAAAAGTTGTATTTTCTTGGAAGTTTCTCTGTTTGTGCTATAGAAATTTTTTTTAATAACAATTTGATTTTTATTTTTAGCCTCTTAAACTACAACTCTAAACAAAGTTAAATATTGTTAATTTTTAAAATTTATTTGACTTTTACCAATAAACTAACAGCTCAAACGATGTATGTGCGACCGTGCTAAATATATTGTGGGTCTCTATCTCTTTCTATGAATTTCTCACTCGTTACTAATTAAAGTAAAACATATTTAGCAAAGTAATGTTCTCTCCACTCTTTTGAAATTTCATACATAGCTCTTAAAGCTTGTGACTGATGTCATATTCACGTTCAGATTCTCTCTGTCCATGTCCTGCCATGAGAAAATTGCAGATTTTGCTTAGCATAGACTTAAATGAGAACCAACTTTAATGGTGAGGATAAGTCTCTATCTCTCTCTCTCTCTCTCTCTATGTATATATGTATGTATGTATGTATGTATGTGTGAAGAGGGTTCTTTGTCCAATCTTTGACATCTATTTGCCCATTGGATGTATTCGTAATCTATCATGTTCTATTAGATTTTGTTTGGATTCTTATGTTCCCAAAATCCCACCTGAATTTACACTTACTTGGATTGAGCAACTCAATTATTCCCAATAGGTCCTTTAATTATTTTCCATTACCATTGCCCAAGTTTTTTTTAGTATTCTAATATATAGATACCTCAGTTTATAAATCGACACCTCTTATACGTCTCGTATAACACTATACACGTCGTATAGGGTGGAATACCATGAAAATAAGAAAATTCAGGGGGTTGTCAGAGAGCAATACGTCTCATATAGCCACAACCCTATTCGACACATATAGAGTTATACGACACGTATAGCGAATTTTGACATTGACTACGAGAAAAAATTCAGAGGGGTTATACGCCCCGTATAGGACTATACGACCCACCTATACGACACGTATGGTGTTATACGATATAGAAATTTGGGATGTTGATTTATAATCAGTGGGTGTTTAGATATCAGGACCCTTTTTTAACTTTTAACATCTGCAACTACTAACAACACCATTTTAGTAGTTCAGTTTTTTTCTCTCTTTTGGTGTTGTTACAAATTTTATTTACCAAAATGAGTGTTTTAAAGATTCTTTACTGAAATGGGTATTTATTAAAAAATTTCATTTTCTCACTCATAATATTATTGAATTTTTTTAATTTAATTAAATAATATTTTAAAAAGGGTTAAAGGAAAAAGTTTTTATAAACCCAAATCTTTTTTATTTGTACATATAGTTTAAAATTAAAGTTTCGTTAAAAATAAAATGTTTTTAGTTCTTCACAAATGTTTCGTAAAACCTTTTTAAATATAAAAAAACTGAGATAAATATTTAAGAGGTATATCATTCAATTTATCTACTATTGTTACGTGAAATTTTATTAGATATCTTTATCATTTTCACACATTTATTTAAATATTAGAAAAAACAATAACTTAAATTTAGAATGTTAAATATTTACTATGATACCTGAACACAAAATAATATATGTTCAAAAATTTGAAGATAAACCGTTTGAATTTTTTGTTTGATCATGATAAATCGTTTTTTAAATACATTTGTATTTTCGATTAAATTAGTTACAAATATGTTCAAAAATTAGAAGAAAATGTTTGTAATCTTTTAAAATTATAAGAATTATTGATAAAAAGAGTACAAACATCACATGACATTTATAAAAGAACTATAGAACATTAAATTTTTTTACTATGATAGATCCATTAATTTTTTTTAAAAATCTTATAGATTTAAAAGAAAACGTGTGATGCAAATATTATACTTGTTAGTACGTCTCAAATATTAATATAATATTTGTATTTCAAAAAGGTTAATAAAACATTTGTGAAGAACTAAAAACATTTAAAAGAAACTTTTTTTTAACTCACAGGTCAAAAAGATTGGTTTTTTGAAAGTTTTTATTTTAACTATTTTTAAACAACATTATTTAATTAAAGAAAATTTTTTATCCAATAAGATTTTGAGTGAGAAAAGAAAGTTTTTAATAAATACCCATTTTGATAAATAATTTTTAAAACATCTATTTTGATAAATAAAATTTCTAATAATATCATTTTAGTAAAAAGCTCCAGTTTTCACCTTTCTTACCATCAATGCCTCATTATTTGGCATGCAATATGAACTTATCAGAAAATATTTTTTTACTACAAGATCAAACAATTCACTAAGAAAAAAAAAAAAAAACTCTTCCCACATGTAGATCAGGAGTCGAAAAGATTGAACCTAACTATAGGAAAAAAATCATAAGTGACATGAAAGTTGTTTTGGTAACGAGTTCTGATCATTGAGAAGTTTAGTATTTATGTTATTATTATTGTGTTATGGGTTCAATGTTTTAAGATAAATTAATGTTTTTTCTTTCTTTTCTTGAGGGTACTGTACGTACCTTCTTATAAATTCTTGTACTTTCAATCAGAAGTTAGGAGACACTTAATTAAAGTATGGTAGTTGAGTATGTTTGAGGCTCCCAAAGTCTTTTTTAACTTCCAAGTTCCAAATAGATTTGAACAATGTCTAGACAATGCCAAATACATGTTCGTTATTTATTTATGAGATGTTGTTTGGTAATATGTTTTTTTCTACTCAAAAGTTTAAGGGTTTAATCTGGTTAATATGAGTAAATTAAAAATAGTTCTAACTTTTTTATAATGAGATTGACTAAATGTATATTATCATTACTTAGTGTACACCTATTGATTTAATTAAATTTTGTTATTCTTTAAAAAGCTTATATGCCTATATAAGCACTTGTATACCGTTTAAACTTGTATACGGCTTCTTATATGTCCTTGAACGAATTATTATACACCCATATAATTTAGGGTACATTGAGTAAAAATATAAGAGCATTCACAACCCATTATTTAAAAGTTTGTGAGTGTAAATCTTATATTATATGAAATGATTTTGAGTGGTTGTGAGTGGATAAGAGAGAAAATGTTACAGTTTATATGTAAATTTAGGGATTCATTGTTCAACCCCTATAAAAATTTGAATATATTTTAAAGTGGTTGTGAGTAGAGAAGAGAAAAAATAATGATGAAATATATAAATATTATTTAATTGAAAGAAGAGAGAAAAATTAATGATTTTTAGTGTAATTATAAAAATAAAGATAGGGAACGAGTTGTGACTGCTCTAAGTATGGTACGTTTAACATAACTCTATTTATTTTCTATTGTTGTTCATATTTAAAGCTATTTTTAAGGTGGTTGATTTATAACAAGAAACTAAAAGACTTTAATATAATTTTATAATAGAAGGATGTGACAATTGAGGGTGGGATGAGGGTAGATGTCAAGTTATGGCAGCACAATGGCCCTAGTATAGTAAAAAGAACCAAAGAGGGATTCAATAATTGAAAAAGGGTGTAATGAGATGACTTATTTAAAGCAGACAAAGGAATGGCAAAAGAAACAAGGGTTCCCATTTTCTCTAATGCATGTTATTCATAAGGTTGGTGAAACTGCAACAAGTTATAGTAGAAAACCAAAATACTAATCTTGATTTTATCTAGACATATTTCATAACAAAAGTTGTAGCAAAGAAACATACTATATTTAGTGTAGATCTTCACCATATTGGGAAAAAAATTTCAATACAAATTAACTTTGTTTTGTGGTTGGATGGATTTGCTCTCATCATTACTACAATCAAAACACCAAATTTAGGGTAAGTGGTGGGGTGGGGTGTGGGGATTTGTTTTCCCACCATCCTTGGCAGTACAGAATTATCTTTTTCTTTTTTCACATCATCTTTCTCTTATCAAATATTCCTACAGGAAAATCTGTCTCCAAGAACTAACTTTGTCATGCAACAACTTCATGCAGCCCTAATAAAAAGATTATATTTTTTCTCATTTTTGCTAACTAGTGTAAATCTTGAATCACTCCCACACATGAATATAATAAACCATCCAATGTGTGTGTGTCTCTATATGTATAATACCATCTGTTCAAGTGTGTGTATATATATATATATATATATATATATATATATATATATATATATATATATATATATATATATATATATATATATATATATATATATATATATATATATATATATATATATATATATATATATATATATATATATATATATATATATATATATATATATATATATATATCCTCAGTATTATTAATTAAGATAGTTAAAAGATTTGTTATTTTCAACCAACACTTGAAAGGGTGTGATGCATGTTTGGAACTTGGTGTCTTCTCATGTAGTATATATGTAATATTTGAATGTAAACTAGATCAATGCGTGGTGTGTTGTATATTAATATATCACATTAATTTTATACTAGTTTGAAGCCCACGTGATGCGGTGAAAACTACAACACCTACGTTGGTGAAAAATACATAATAAAATGTATTTTTCACACAATATTTGATTAGTTTAAAACTTATGATTGACAAAAATATTTTAAACCGTTCACCTGTCAACCATATCCGACTTCTAACGAGTTTTTAAAAAAATTTGTTAGTCGCCGCTATAGTGTTTATTATTTTTTATTTTCCTATATTAGCGGATAAAAAAATTAAATAAATACTAGTATTATCGATGACACGTCGTCGCTAATAAGTTTTCATGAAGCGGGAGTATTTCCCTTCATGAAGCGGGAGTATTTCCCTTCATCGCGCCAAACTCTACTGTGACGACAAATCAAAGAAAAAAATAAAACGTGGTCAACAAAAATCAAAGACCTATAGAGACGACATGCCGTCTCTATATAGATGTTGCCTCTATAGGCTTGGTTTCTTGTAGTATACCCTTGGTTTGTTCATTGCTATTTATCAAAATTAGAGCTTACAGATTTTTTTCCACCCATTAAAATACATTTCTGGAGTCGTCGCCATCTCTTATCGCACCTCATCTCCGCCCTTGGCTCTCTCTTGTGCATAGGCCACGAACCATCCATTGTGGATGGTATTATAGACACACGTACTCACAGTATGTAATTTCGTAAAAAAAAAACATTCTTGATAATAATATATATTGAAAATTTTTAGGAAAAACAGTTTTTTTGAGCAAGTAATATCCTGAGGGACATGTGACCGCAATACTGTGTTAATACGTCAGTCAAACACACACACACATACATACATATATAGATAATATATATACATGTAAATATGTATATATCGTCGTTTAACCAGATTCCAAAAGACCGGATGGAGCAATTGCTTTACCCTGTTCAGTATATGTGTTAAACAATATCCTGGGAATCAAGACTGAAACGGCGTCGTTTAGTTCATTGTCAAGGCACTTGTCATCAGAACAGCTACTGCAACATACCATCTATATATAGCTCGTTAGCTCTAGCAAAAGATACCCTAGCAACCAGCTAATGCATATGCAGCCAGCCAACATATGTATAATAATATTATTACTCCAGTGGTGTAGTGTGTGTGTGTGTGTGTGTTAGTGTGTACAATTACAGACCCATGCATTATGCATATAGACATTGACAATATTGGAACCTCCAAAAGACCACAAAGGTCAAACCTATGCATCTTGTGGTCTACTGTTTACAACTGGACTCTTTTGTCTTGTTGCCCCTTCTGAAGAAAATCTATCTTAGCATCAAACAGACTGCAGCTAGACCTCTTTCATAAATTTCATTGCATTGTCTTTGGATAGATAAATATCTTTGTGTTTCTTGTCTTTGAATCTTTTCATTTTGGAACTCTTATACTTCACAAAACACATATTGTACTTAGAGATGAGTAAAAAAACAGGTTCGGCCAAAAAAACCAGAATTGGTTAAACAAAACCAGTTTGGCCCAAACCGGTCCCAAATCGATCCGTACCGCCGATTTCCCATCGATTTCTCATTTTCTGGACCTCAAACTGGTTTCAAACCGGTTTTCAACCCGATCCACACCGGCTTTCAAACAAAAATGAGTTTTTAAAACAAAAATTAGAATTTTAAGTCGTTTGAATTGTTTCTATTTTTTACATTTAATGTATTTCACTTTGATTTTTAATTGTTAAAGTATTGAATTAATTTAATTTTTAAGTCGTTTGTAGTGTTTCTATGTTTTAAGTTTTACAAGTAAAAATATATAAATGCGTCTTGTGATTATAAAACTAATTAATTGTGTATTTAATTTATCATCTCTCATAATTTTATTTTTATGATTTCATAGTTTATATTTTTAATTACATTGTAATGATTATTTTAAAAAGAACCCGAAGCGGTTTGGGCCCGAACCGGTTTCTAAACCGACGCAAATCGTTTTGTATAGGGGCATTATTCCCAAACTTAAAACATGTTTGGAACCCTAACCGGTTTGAGACCAAACTGATTTTGACTAATGTTTAAACTGGTTTAGGTTTGAAACCGAAACCAGTTTCTAAAAAAACTTATTTGTACACCACTAATTATACTAGATTTAAGTACCTATATTACTCAAGATAATTTAGGGATATGCACATATATTTGCCTAATAATTAACAGTTAATTATGTTAGGATTGTTTGTGGTTTCTTTTTGAAATGACTCAAAATAGATCACACATCTAATTATATGCTAATAATGTCTGAAGGATGATCATGTGTCGATGTTTTAGAATTTAATTGGTTTAAATACGTGATTTTACATCGTCGTTATTATGAAATTAGTTTACTTTGTTTGTGTTTTGATCTATAGGAGTTTGTAGCTTAAAGGAGCTATTTAAGGGAAACAAAGCAAAATACAGAACTACAAGGACTGAAGACAAAAATTACAAAAGTTAAAAAAGGCCCTGGTTGAGGTATTACGCCGGGTAAGGGCATATGATATGTTGGTCAGCGTAACGGCGGCGTATTTGAGAAAAGAAACAGAAAATTGGGCGTATAAAGATGGAGTTGGGTGTATGATACGCCTAAGGCCGGCGTATCATACGTCGGTAGCCCAACAATTCCCGGATTCTATGGAATTTTAAGTTTAATTAATCCTATCTAATCCCAACCCAAAAAACAACTTTCCACACACGAAATCTAGCAAATTCAAGAAGATTTTTGGTGCTTTGAAGCTTCCTAACATCTTCCACATCATCATTTATCATTGTTGGAAGCAAGATTGGAGAATTAATAAAGATGATGCGTAGCTAGGTTTTTCGTGATTGCTTTCAGGAGTACGTGTCTTAAAAAATTGCTGTTTGGTTATCGCTTTGATCGAAAGTAAAATTTTTGAGGATAAGGTCCTACAAACCCTAGGTTAAATATATCAATTGTTGACCTTGCGGAACTAGAACCCCGAAAGTGATTGTTTCTCGTTATTTAAGTAAACTCATTCCAAAGTTTGTCGTTTTTAGCATTCGTGTTATTAAATTCATCTAAAGTTCCAATTTTTACTCTTTAAAGTTTGTGTTTTTAACCAAATCTTGTGTAATTTGTTAAACACTTTCTACCAATTCCCTGTGTAAACAATCTTACTTACCCTATTACTATAAAGGTAGCTAAGACTAGTTCTAACTTGTTTTTTATTGAGTCTAGACAATCAGATCAAAGGGCGTAAATGATGCTTGAATTGGCTTTCTTGTTGCGCAGAGGCTGGGGAGATATCGGATCGTTTTTCAATCTGATGTATGCAATTACCTTACATGCAATTTCTATAAGAGATTGTTTGTTTCTCACTCTTGAACCCGAGGACTTAAGATTTACCAACATAAATAGTATTAACTAGTATTAAGCCCCACCCCACCTCTTGCGTTGTGGGGGGCGTAAAACAATGCTAAGTAGCACCAAATACAAACCACCGTTAGCGACCACCAACCAAAACGTAAAACCAAGGACACACCGCCATTAGGTGAAACGTAAAACATATAAAACAATAACTAAGTTGATCTTGGACCAGCGCGTTGCGAAGATACCGTTAAACAGAAAGAAAAATAAGCGTGAAAACGTTGAACTACACACGCAGACTGCAGCATGTTAACTCACAAAATGTAGACCAAAACGTAAAACAAAAATTTTTCAAATATAAAAAGTATAGGGACCAAAGTTAAAAGTAAAAAAAGTATTTGGGTTAAATTGTAAAAGATGTAAAAGTGTTGGGTTAAAATGAAAAAATTAAAGATTAAAAAAAATAAGACAAAAGTTGGGTACAACCTCTTAAGCATGTTGTACAATCCATAATGAATAAGAAAGTTAGTAATCTTTATCTTTATCTTTATCTTTACATATATATATATATATATATATATATATATATATATATATATATATATATATATATATATATATATATATATATATATATATATATATATATATATATATATATATATATATATATATAATATAAGAAAAAGGGTTTTACCACTTGTCATCATATTAATCACTCTTTTAAACTACAAAATTTCTCTTAATTTGTTTCCTAATTTAAAAAGTTTCTAAAATTTAAATTAATACCATTTATATTTTAAATTCAAATAAATATTAAAATGGAAACCATTATTTGTATTCCTCATAATTTATTTTTAGAAAATAAAAAAGCTAGTTTTTAATATATGTATAGTGATTTTAACTTAAATTATGGTAAACAAAATCTTAATTTTAAACATAATGTTAAGAGATTAGTTTTTCATAATTTAATTTTATATACAATCACAATACTACCTAAGTTAACATGTTTCTTCACATTTACAGCTAAAATTTGCTATAATATTATATTAATTTTATGGTTTTATAAATTATTGGTTTTTAACCTATATGTTGCCACATGACACGCTTTCAAGAAGTTATTGCCACGTGTCATTTATATAGCGAAAAATTATTTTTATAAAAATTTTGCATCCCTTATATATCATTCTTATATATTATTCTTATATATTAGAAGATTATTAGTATTAATTTTTAATTTCTAATTATTAATATTTTTTAATTTTTTCAATCCGTTCATCACTAATAATACTAAAGGTCTGTTTGGTATGTGGTAATGAAATAGACGAAGAAATGAAATGAATGAGAGAATGAAATGAATCATTACATTCCATTGTCCAGTTTGGTTACCCTTTAGTAATAAGTGAATCATTACTTTGTTTTGTTTGTTAGATATGAAAAAGCGAAACAATGAAATGTAAAAGTAGTTATAATAGTGATGGCGAGCAAGGGTGGTGGGCGGCGGTGGTTTTTGGCGGCGGTGGTTTCGGCGACGGTGGCGGGCGGGGGTGGTGGGCGGCGGTGGTTTTCGACGGCTATGGTGACCGGCGGTGGTGGTGGCCGGAGGTGGTTTCCGGAGGCAGCGGTGGCCTTTGGTGTTTTCTTACGGTGGTGGTTCCCGGTGGCGGTGGTGGCCTTCGGAGGTGGTTTCCGGCGATGGCGAAGGCCGGTGGTGGTTTCCGGCGGTGGCGGTGGCCGGTGGTGGTTTCCGGCGGTGGCGGTGGCCGGTGGTGGTTTCCGGCGGTGGCGGTGGCCGGTGGTGGTTTCCGGCGGTGGTTTCCAGTGGTGGTTTCCGGCATTTGCGGTGGCCGGTGGTGGTTTCCGGCATTTGCGGTGGCCGGTGGTGGTTTCCGGCGATAGCAGTGGCCCGAGGGTGGTTTCCAGCGGCGGCGGTGGTCGGTGGTAGTTTCCGGCGGCCGTGGTTTTCGGCGCCGGCAGTGGCCGGTGGTGGTGGCCTTCGGTGGTTTCCGGCGACCGTGGTTTCCAGGGTAGTGGTGGCCGGTCGCGGTGGTGGTCGGTGGTGGTTGCTGTTGACGAGCGATCTTGGTGGTCGATGTTGGTTGTTGTGGCGGGTGAGTGGGTGGTGTTGGTGACTAATGATGGAAGAATGGATGGAATGAAAAAAAAAGAAGTGGATGAAATGAATTTGAGGGAATGGAATCAACTACGTAATGGTTTATTCATTCCGTCCCTCATTACTACATACCAAACGCTACCTAAGTTTGTAAATCTTATTCTAATTTGAGATCTTGAAATCCCATAAGATTAACTCGTTTTTCTTGTTTTGTTTGTTTTTCTTAAATATATATAGCAAGTCAAAATAAGAAAGAAAGAATATGGGTATATTTTAATCACTTGAAGAAGTACTTGGCTAAACTTAGATTTGCTGTTCAAAAGAAAAGTTAAACTTATTTTATTGTCTTAATTAAAGAAAGATATATTAGGCATGTGACGATAAAGCATAATTATCTATTGCCTTTTCAAACGATTACTAGTTTCACTGGATACTAGAACTCCATTTAAATTTGGTATCTTTGACGAAAGCTAATTGGTTTTGGACAATTATCTTTCGGCTAACTTTAGCAAGAAAAAGACAAGAGGAGCATAGCATGTATCTTCTGGATACACCTAATAATATTTAGAGTAAATTACACAGATAGTTTATGTGGTATGTTCAAACTATGATTTTGGTCCTTAAGTTTTGGAAACTACAAGCTTAGTTTTAAATTATATATAAACATAACAGGTTTGGTCCCTAATATGAATGGACAATTATTTTTTTCCGTTAAGTTGTGTGAAATGACCAAAATACCCTTACTATTAGATATAAAAAATTTAAAATTAATTCTTTTTGTTCTCTCTCTCTCTCTCTCTCTCTCTCTCTCTCTCTCCTCTCTCTCTCTCTCTCTCTCTCTCTCTCTCAAAAACCCTAGATTCAGCCACCCCTCACCATCTCCAGTCACCGGCTATAACCTTGCCGAAACCGACCAGATTTTCCGTCAGCTACAAATTGTAGCCGCTTGTAACATCTCGTAATTCAGTTAATTAAAAGTTAATTTTGTTAATTCTTATATGGGTTATTTAGGCAATTTATGAATCTTGATGGGCTATTATTGTATGATTCTTTGTTTAAGTTTCTAAATTAAGTAAATAATAATAATGATAACAATTATAATAATAACAATAATAATAATAATAATGGTAATAATAATACTAATAATAATAATAATAATAGTAATAATAATATTATTAATAATAAAATTAGAATTTTATTAACTAAAACTTAAAACAACTAAATTAGGGGGCTAAGTTGTTAGTTTTAAAACTTTAAATTAAAGTTTTAGCATAAAATAGTAGAAATATAAAGTTGAGGGACTATAAGTGTAATTAATTAAACCCAACCCCCCACTTCCCTTCCCCGCGTATTTCCGGCCACCACTCCGGCCACCCTCCGGCCGGAGTCCGGTGACCCCCAAAACGCCAACTTAAACGTTTTTAAATCATATTAAAGGTACCAAACGACTCGGGGAAGCTCCGCGAACTCGAACCCACGTTCTATTGGACCATAACACTCGAATTTAATGGGTTCTAATCGAAATCAATGTTTCGATCGGTTTAAGACCGATCAATGCCTACATTAAGTCGAACAATCAAATTAAACGTACAAAAACGTTCGGTTAATCATTGTCAAGCTTAATGCTTGGTTTAATTCGAGTTAATCATCCATTAACACACCTAACCATAACCGCGGATTTCGAATTAAAATCAAAGCTCAATCGGCACCTTAACGTACAAATCAGGGTTATATAACAGAGGGCTAATGTTCCATTCTATCCTTTTAAACTCATCACTCACTCAATTGCTTGAAATCACCACGAAAAGATCATAATCCAAACCCCAACTCATCGCGCAAAGAACCGAAGCAAAACCGGGTATAAACACGTCAATTCGGTTACAATCAAGTAAGTTTAAAACATAATTGTAATCGATTATACTTAGGGAACAAAAGCCCTAAGGTTAATCTGATTATAACACTCGAATTCGAGTTCAAATTGATCGATTGTGGATCTAGGGTTCATGTAAATTGGGGGTTTTGTTTAAACTTTGCTTTTAAGAATTAAAAGTAGAGTTTTAACGTGGCTTAGGCTTTTGGTTCACTGGTAATGTGTGTGCAGCTTGACCTTGAGGTCCCGGGTTCGAACCCGGGCACCCTCAAGTCAACTTTTTAGCCTTTTTGGGCTTAAAACAATATTAGAAAAATTATAATAAATATAAAAATGATTTCTATAAACTTTTAATATTTTTCTTAGATTATTTAAATATTTTCAGCAAATTTATTCTCCTAAAATATTTTAACATCTTATTTAGAATTTTTATTTACAAATATTATAACTAAACACATTTGTAAATTATATATATATATATATATATATATATATATATATATAATAAATTAAATTATTAAATTATTATTGAACCTCAAGTATTTTTTTAGGCCTTTTTGGCCTTCAAATTTAATTTTTAAAATTTCTAAAAATTATAAAAAAATCATTTCATAAACTTTGTTTTTTTAAAAACCATTTAATCAATTTTCTGTAATTTATTTATAAAATACCCTTATACTTTTAATTAATATTCTAAAGTTAATAATATAGTTAGTATATTTTTATAAAATTTAGACTTTAAATACTAGTTTAATTTACACAAACTATTATTTCAAACATTGTCTCTAAATTATTGTTTAAATCGTGCTTATTTTATTTAATTATAAAACTTTATTAAAACTTTATAAATATTATAAAACTATTATAAATGTTATTCTTATTATATATTCTTATATAAAATATAAGTATGTTGTTCTCACGAAAATATAATGGTTTTCCCAATTGTTAAATATAATTGATAAAACCCCAAACATCACATTGAACCTAGTCCATGTTAATTCATTAAACTTATTGTAAAATTTTAACCTTGTGAACATATATATTTAGGTATCTTGTGACGATACGACTTTGGAACGACGCTTATTATTAATCTTATTAATCTCCCTAATATACTTATTTGACCACGTGAGTTTCCTTGCCCCTTTTTTATCTTTTCACACCATTTTGGGGTGAAACATGATTGCTTATACATGATACACTTATACACATTTGAGACTTGTAAATCACTTGCAATTCAACTTATTATTTTGTCATGGTTATTTGTATTTTGTAAGTGATTATATGAGATACATAGTTTGTTTACAATCATTAACTATTGCTAGCCTGGCGATGTCTTAGATCTTTGGGCCTGACAAGCCTATTTGGTGCTAAAGCCGAGGTATTGCCGGCTCCTGATGACGTATGCTTGTTCATCATGTGAACCAAATACACTTAGCCAATCTTATATACTTGTAATCAAGTCGATGTTTGGTTGTAACGATATGTGTTCTATAACCTTACTAACTTATGACCTATGACATGAATTGCTACTTGTAACCTTTTTCATATTATGTATGAAAACCTTGGAAACTCACCAACTATTTTAGTTGACTCTTATTTTTATCATGTTTCAGGAAACCCCCAAGTTTAAAGTGGACTTTGAAGCTTGCATTAAAACTAGGACTTGGACCTAGTTAAATAAACAAAATGTTATGCTATGTTTTGATTTATGTTTGAACTTATCTCTTGTTTGAGACTTATGGTTGTATTTCATTTCAAGACTTATGATAAATAATATTTGCAATTTAATATAGCGTTATGTGGCTGTGAACAATCTTAACCCTCACACCTCGACGTTTCCGGCGTCAAGGTTGGGGTGTGACACCGCTACAGCGCACCTAACACCACCGCCACCTTCATTGTCGTGACCTCCTCTACCCCCAACACCATCTCCACTTTCATCCAACACCACTACCGCTTTTGTCCCACCGACCACTGCCCCTTTCTTACCTACGACCCCCTTATTTCTCTCTCCCTTAAATCTTCTTAGTTGGTTTTAGATCTGGAAATGAATTGTACATGTGATTTCGAAAATGGAGTTCTTGATCAATCTCGATTATAGGTTGATCGGACATTTTAGTTATCGGCGGAGATGATGATTGCGATTGTGTTGTTTAGGTGAAGGAGGTTGCGATAATTCTCTTTAGAATGTGACTAGAGATGATGATGGTGGTTAGATGATTATGGTGGCCGGCCGGTGATGGTGATGGTGGTCACCGAGATGGTGGCCGGTCGGAGATGTGATGGTAGCCGGTGGAGATGCGTTTGGGTCACAAAAGAAAGTTATAATATGTATATATATATATATATATATATATATATATATATATTAAAATGATTATTAGGTTTTTAATTTTTTAATATTTAAGATAGGAGTATTTTGGTCATTCCACACAACTTAACAGAAAAAAATAACTATCCATCCATGTAAGGGACCAAACCGATTACATCTGTTTATAATTTAGGACTGAGCTTGTAGTTTCCTAAACTTGAGGACCAAAACCGCAATTTGGACATACCACAGGGACTATCCGTGTAATTTACTCTAATGTTTAACAACAAAAGGCTAATAGGTAAAATTCTAATACCCATGACATAGTTTAGTGTCATGTTGTTTGCTCGTTAAAAAGTATTAAAAAATATTGATGGTAAAAAAATGTTGCTGGTACAAAGCTTTACATGTGAAAGATTAAGTGGAATTAGATATTTAAAAAAATATTGTTTAGAAAAAAAGGTAAAAATCAGTTTGATCAGCTGTAACTTATTCAGAATTAGAATCTAATCACTAAGAGCATGTTAATATGTAGAAATTAGTTTGATCGACTGTAACTTATTGAGATGCTAAGAGCAAATTATCAGGTGAATGTTAGTTTGATCAACTCTACCTTATTTGGGATCTAATAAAAAGGTTTGTCATCCCTCAAAGACTTCTACGTTAAAGAGAAAAACAGACATGGATGAGAGAGGGTGATGATAGAGAGGGTGGATGTATGTGGGCATGGGCCGTAAGTGGTCAAAACTTGTAGGCTTTGTGAGCAAGAAAGAGGAAGATGGTGGGTCCAATTCGGGAGAGTTTATGAGGTTTTGTCGAACTTTGACCACAAAAATTTACTATGGCCGTTTTAAAGCTCTAATGACGCTATGTGATGCTCTACTCGATGTTTTAAAAAAATAAAGAAGTCAAGTATAAGCTTTGAATTTATTTTAATGCAGGAGAAGTTAAGCCTTGGGTAAAAGAGATTTGTAGATCAAACAATCACACATGTGTTTTCTCAGTCATTTAAAACTTGGTTCTAGCATTACTAACTAAATGCAAGATGTTGCAAATTTTATTATCATCAAAAGAGAACATTATTAACTAGGGGTGTTAAATGGGTCGTATTCACAAGTCGGAGGGTTGAACCCGAACATGACATAAACCAGAAAATCATATTAGACGCATCAACCCTTACGATGACACATGTATTAAGTTGACACAAAACTGACTTTTTTAACTGGATTTTTTATTAACTTTTTTTGCATATCTGTATTCTAAAATTATTAATTTACAACAAAAACAAAAAAAAATGTGTATAGAATAATTATGTTTAAGAAACAAAACTTTCCCATTATTAAAAAATAAAATTAGGTTTAAAATAAAAAACTAGATCATGTGGTCCTAATCTTTTAAAACTAAATTAATATACACTAATTAAACTTGTATAACCTACAAACCCTTAACATAGATCCGAACAGTCGAACACAACCTATCTGGTGTGATATGTAGCAAGTTCAAACATAAAATGACATTAACTCTTTTAGAATAAAGATAATTCCAGTTAAAGGTATAAATGGCCCAGTTTAAAACCGCAGAACTGCTTATGGTCGGTTTTTATTGTAAATCCAGTTAAAAGAGTCATTTTTGGTTAGTTTTATTGTAAGTCCTAACCCTAATTCATCACCCGCCGCTCTTGCTCTCCCCCTTTTTGTTGCCGTTGCACCTCTAATTGATCCAAGATAATATATTCTTCCATCTTATGTTTAGTTAACTTTCCTAAACGGGTCTAAAAACCCCAAATTGCAAAACAACCTGGTAATAATGGTTCGGTTTGGTTTGCTTTTCTACTTTAACGGTCTGGTTTTGGTTTTAATCTTGAATAACCGTTACTAACGATTTGGTTATGATTTCACCTAAAAACCACGAAAATCAGACTGCGAACACCCCTAATTCTAGTTGTAACAACATACATTAATGATACAACGGGGTGAACATGTTAGTTTTAACTTTTTGGTTTCCATTTTAAAACAACTTTTAAAATCCTATAAATGTTAGGGGAGTTGCAAGTAAGTAAAGATATAAGAACATTCTCATCTCATCCCTAACTCCATCTTCATATTCCACAAATAATTTAAAAACTTACTTCATCACATCCCTCATCCCTATACTTTTAGGAGCAATCAAACTTATCCCTCATATATGAGGAGTCATATGCATCTCTTATATCCAATATTTTTATGTATTTAATGAGTCAATGTGAGTGGAAGAAAAATGATAAAATAAACAAAATAGAAATAAATTAGTATTAATTATTTGAACGCTGATAAATATGAGGAATGAGACAGTGGAATATTTTTATAAAATAAAAGTTTAATTTAGAAAATAATGTTTTTTAGTCAAATTATATAGATGGGATCGAGGATGGAGTATGAATGCTCTAAGTGAAGAGATGACATCGGTTCACATTTATTCTTAATGACTATATCTTACGTTCAGGAGAAATGAGAAAAGGGGTGGTAAGCAACTCGAAGGGATGTTGTGCCACCTAGGTATGTTTCTTGATCTTCCACGGGCCCAATCTTTGTTTTTATAGGATCCTCTATTTCCTTGATCTTTAATTGAGAGTTTGCTTTCATTGAAATCTTCTAGTCGATCGAGATAATCGTTAAAGTGTCTCACTAGAAAGGTAGTGATCATTTTTTTCTCGTCTCACTAAGTTGGTAGTGTTTATCACTAAGTTGGTAGTGTTTATCAATATTTTATTCCTAATATAATCACTAAACATTATCAGAGTATTCTATTTTGAAAAATCTCTCAAACTTTTATCTAAACAACATTTCCATCGTCACATATATAGATCAATATATTACAATGCAAAAATTTTCAAATTCATAATTAAACATGATTGAGTGATCTTAAATTCTAGACACATCACATATTTAGATTCAAGATCCTACATTATCAAGAGAGGAGGTATTGTATGGTCATGTTGTTATTCCCTAGTCCTACACTTATGTAATAGAGAGAAGTAGAGGTGGCAAAAGAAGTCCAAGGATGTGATTTTGGGTCACATTGAGTGTTTTAAAAATAAAGATGGGTTAGAATGAATTAAATAAAAAACACAAGACGATCGAGATGGGTTAAAAGCTTTTTTGAAAAAAAAAGAAACATAGGTCAAGATGGGTTTTCAAAGTTAGATCTACAAGTCACAATAAGTCAATGTTTCTTTCACTCAAATTGATCGCCTCCGTCGCACAAGGCACCACCGCATCACCACCGGTCCTCCACACCTACAGCCTCCCACCTCTATCGAGTTTCATCGCGCATCACCATCGATCCACCGCGTCACCACCGGTCCACCACACCACCACCGCACCTACAATGTCCCACCTACGTTAAGTTTCATCACGCACCACCACCGCACCATCACCGCACCTACAATCGAGCTCCGCATCAGTCTTCAACTCCGTTGAGTTTCATCGCTCACCACCACCACACTTACAGGGGGC
This sequence comes from Flaveria ramosissima, assembly GCA_025215565.1. Lineage (NCBI taxonomy): Eukaryota > Viridiplantae > Streptophyta > Magnoliopsida > Asterales > Asteraceae > Flaveria > Flaveria ramosissima. The sequence goes on from CM046035.1 coordinate 68,498,258, forward strand.
CTCCGCTTCACCAACGCATCATCAACGTCGATTTATTGAAGGTACCGATCTTTTATAGATGAAGTCGTATATGTATCTCTTTGAGCTCGTATATGCATCTGTCTATATGTGTTGTTGAATTGTAGAAAACTAGTAAAATAGTATTGACTTTTTTAAAAATGATCCATTCTTATCCGAACCCATCCTGATCCAAACCCATACTGACCTAAACCCATCCCGACCTTTTTTTTTTCTAAATGACACATCATAACCCAAACCCATCCTGACCCAAATCCATCCTAACCTAAGAACCAACCCAATCCAACCCGCCCATTTTGCCACCTCTAGAGAGAAGTGATCGCTTCGTGAAGGTTGTCTCTAAGTTGACTAGAGAAAACTATTTCTTGATCTCTATGTTAGTGCAATTAGGGAGAAACTATTCTAATACTATTAGAGAGAAATTATAAATGTGATATCTATCTTTGTTGGAAAGGAGATAACTGATCCCTCCCAATAATAGGGAGAAGATTATTAATGTTATACTTTTGTGTTTAGAGAGAACATAGCAAGAAACTCTTGATTGAACCGAAAGCATACTAGATCTAAAGTTGACTAATTGACTTCAACCTGAGTCACTGTCCATATGTTGACGTCTCTCTAATCTAAATGTAATTAATTTCTATCATCTTATATCTTGTTCATAAAATAAAGTCAGTAAAAAATAGTCAAGAAATTAAGAAAAAGTAACATATTCACTCTCCCAAGTCTTACAATATTTCTCGATTAAAGTTCGCCCGTGGATGTGCAAAGCGCATTTTGAAGGTGGTACACAATGTGTGTTATCTCGTGATTTGGTTTATGCGGAAATGGTGGTACACTACAAGAAAAGAGATCGATCTATGGTGTCTACACCCCGTAGCATCGACATCTATCGCCACTAAAAATGTGCGTATGATATCAACACGACAAAATATTCTGTACATTTTGACCAACCAAGGCTATAGCGAAGACATGTCGACACCATAAACCAGGTGGGAAAACCCCCCCTAAAAAGCCCACCTAGTGAAATGTTTTGGCGTTTACGTGTTGACGTTATATATATTATTTATTTATGTATTTTATGTTGCTTTCTAGTATTTAATTTAATTTTAATTTGTAAATAAGGTCTATCTAAATAGAGTGGGAAGGAAAAGGGTATAGGTTGAAGTTCCAACTTTTAGTATAATCCATCTTTCTTGTCCAATTGCGTACACAAACATAACTCTAGTTTGTAATCCTAATCAACATTTCTTGCCCTTTCTAGAAACTATAAACAACATGTGGTTAGCTATAAAGCAACATTCTATTCTTTTATAGATATATATATGGGTTCTTTTTCTTAAGAAATAGAATCCATAATCATAAATTTGTGACCACACAGAATAACATCTTTGACCTTTTTTAATCCTTTTAGTACATACGGATTGGGTTTAAGCAACATGGGTTTTAAGAAAAGAGTTTAAGAATATACCATAAATTGCATACATATACATTTTACATATCATATATCTATACACATATATATATCACATAAAGCAAAAGAAAAGAAAAAAAAAACAGTGAGGAAAAGCAAAAGAGGTGGTCTTTCTCTAACACAGATCCCTATGGTATGCAGGAAGGATGCCAGCATTGTTTACTGTAAACTCATTCTTTTTGTATAAGTTTAAAGTAACTTGCTTTGTTCTCCTTTAGAAATCTTTTCAGACAGACCACAAGTGATTTAGGATAAAGATTAACATTTCATTTAACAAAATCACTAGTCATTGTGTGTTATTCTACCTTTTGATTTCATTTATAAATACATATTTATGTTTCTATCAAGTTCAAAAATGGAGGGAAAGAAAAGTATGATGAGTTTACTATATCTCCAATGATTGATAGGCTTTGCATAAAGAGAAATCAAAACTTGCATTGGATTAACATTCCCTTTTTCTTTATTCCAAGTGTGAGAGTGAGTTAGATTCATAGAAATATGAAGTTTATGAACAACAACAACAACAACAACAACAACACAGACAACAATGACAACAACATAAACAACAACTGGTTGGGTTTCTCTCTTTCTCCTCATGATATAAACACAAATCCCACAACTTCAACAATGGAAGGTTCTCCTCTTCTTCCACCACCACCTCCTTCTTCATCTTCATCTTCAAACCCTGCAACTTATTTCAATATTCCATCTCATTTCAACTACTCAAACATCTATGGAGTTGAAGGTGAAAATGGTAATGGGATTTACAATGCTTTCCCAATCATGCCCCTGAAGTCTGATGGTTCCCTTTGTTTAATGGAAGCCATCACAAGATCACAATCACAAGGTTTTGTTTTTGTTTTATGTTTTGTGTTCTTTTTGTCTTTCAATGTGTTTCCTTTTATGATTATAAAGTGTTGAAGAATGTGCTGTCTTTTAGGAATGGTTAGTTCAACTCCACCAAAACTTGAGAATTTCTTTGGTGGTGTAACAATGGGGACCCCTGACTTTGACAGAAGAGGTGGAGCTACAATGGGTCTTGGTTTAGATAGCAGTACAATGTACTACAATCAAAACACTGATCATCAAGAGACTCTACAACACAACCAAAGGCATCATCAACAACAGATTCAACCCCAACACTACCAAGATTACTCTAGCCTTAAAGCTTTGTACCAAACTGTACAAGAGGATGTGAAGGAGGACCATATTTCTGCAGATAACTTTCATCATCATCAGCATCATCTACCAAGTATGGGTGAAGATGATGACATCACTGGCATGAAGAACTGGATTTCAAGAAACTACCATACTGGTGTCAGTTCTGACCCTGCTGGTGGTTATGGAGATTTACAGTCCCTTAGCTTGTCAATGAGCTTTGGTTGTTCACAATCAAGCCCATGTGTGACTGCATCATCACAGCAGGAGATCATGCCTGCTGCTAGTGTCACTGACTGTGTGGTTATGGATACAAAGAAAAGAGGGTCTGAGAAGGTTGACCAACAGAAGCAAATTGTTCATAGGAAATCTTTGGATACATTTGGTCAAAGAACCTCTCAGTTTAGAGGTGTTACAAGGTTCATTTCTTAATCTTTGTTTAATCAAAATATTAATTTTGGTTTATGTCAATTTCTGTAAATATGTTTCTTTATCAGGCATAGATGGACTGGTAGATATGAAGCACATTTATGGGATAATAGTTGCAAAAAAGAAGGCCAAAGCAGGAAGGGAAGACAAGGTTAGAAGAAGTCAAAACACAATAATTATGCAATGTTGACTTCTACATATTGTCACCTTTGACCAATAATTACTACCAACTCTTAACACCATTTTTTTGTTTCTTGTTTGCTGGATTAACAACTTTGCTTCAGTTTATCTGGGTAAGCCTTAAAATCATGTTTTCATTTGAATATTTCCTTGAAAAGATTAAAAAAAAGGCTTACTTTGTTTTATTATTCATATTATTAACTTCTAGGTGGTTATGATATGGAGGAGAAAGCTGCTAGAGCTTATGATTTAGCTGCACTCAAGTATTGGGGACCTGCAACTCACATCAATTTTCCAGTAGATTTCCACTGTTCCTTAACCTGTTACATATGTTATTTGATAATTTTCTGTTTAACATATATTTTATATATTTAATTGTATATTTCTCAGCTGGAAAACTATGAACAAGAAATGGTAGAAATGAAGAACATGTCCAGACAAGAATATGTAGCTCACTTGAGAAGGTAACTTTGAACACGATCGCGGCATTGTATCAATTTGTACATTAAAAGACCGGTAATTTAATTCGATATTTATCGTTATGTTTACAGGAGAAGCAGTGGTTTCTCTAGGGGCGCCTCAGTCTATAGAGGAGTAACAAGGTCAAAAAGGGATCTATAAGCATAAAAATTGCAGTATATGTGCTCATAAGTTTATAAGTTTTTAACTAAATTTGTTAAGTTTTGTGTTTATAATTTTCAGACACCATCAACATGGTCGATGGCAAGCTCGGATCGGCCGAGTGGCGGGGAACAAGGATCTTTACCTGGGCACATTCAGTAAGTCAATGTGAAATTGTTGTCCCAATAAATTTTTTTTGTTAATGTAATAATCTTTTTTTTCTTAAGAAGAGAATAACCAGTAGACAAATGTGAATGCTCTTAGAACAACCTCATGCTAGATCCTAAAATCTCTGAAAATCTTGACCTTTAAGATTATGATGAAAGCTGATTTTGTCAATAAAAGAAGCTAATTTTCACCAAGAAGAGCATCTTCTGTGACTCTTTTACATCCAATGGCCAATGCATGTTTTCATGTCATTTATGTCTTTGCTGCATTTTCAGTTTTTGGTACACTTACAAAAAAGCTATCTTAAGTGGGACCCATCTTGTACATTATTTGTTTTTCATCTTTATTATGCTAAAAACTGTAAAAAAAAGTAGTGAGATAGAGGTAAGGTGTATTGCATATCTCATCCTTTATGAACATTACTTTATGAATGAGATTCTCGTTGTGTTTTGTTTGTTTATTCCGTTAAAAATCTATTCACCTAATTATGTGAAACTAAATGACAGGCACCCAAGAAGAAGCTGCAGAGGCTTATGATGTGGCTGCCATTAAATTTCGAGGGGTTAATGCGGTTACAAATTTCGACATTTCAAGGTATAATGTCGAAAAGATCATTGCAAGTAACACCCTTTTAGCCGGTGAACTAGCCAGGCGAACGAAAGAAGTAGATCCCACAACCACAAATGGTCTCTCATCAGACCAACTACTGGTACATAACGGTGAACACAAGACCATATTAACCGATCCCACCACTAACACGAACATGTTAGACTGGAAAATGACGCTCTATGATCAAAACCAGACTGGACCTGCAGGGCCCGAGGGGGATGAGTCCTCGAAACATGGAACACATTTGTCAAATGCATCTTCATTGGTGACCAGTTTGAGCAGCTCGCGAGAACATAGCCCCGAGAGAAACAACAATCTCCCAATGGTCCTTGAAACGCCACCATCATCCGCCTCCAAGTTTCATAGTGATTCGTCAGGGAATACATGGGTCACAACAGCAGCAGCAGCAACCCAAATGAGGCCTCATATCCCAGTATTTGCTGCATGGACTGATGCATGATGATGGAACCACAGAAACTGTGTGGCTGGGTCTCTTTCTTTCTTTTTTATCTTTTAATTACTCTAGTTCAGTATGTATTAATTTGAATTGGGAATAGGTAAATTCAGTTCTATATGGGAAGTGAACTTTATGTCCACAAAGCTTCCAAATTTTCTTGGTACAAGATCTTATTTATTCCAATCTAGTAACTTTTTCGGTACACACGCGTGTGTTTCTTGTTTTAACAAGTTATGTTTTGTGCATGATCGCGTTCGTTGTTACTAGTTGAAAAGATTTGAAGGAAATGATGAAAGGGGTTTGATGACAGAATGATTCACCTTGACCATAACTTGAAGATTATTAGATCTATCCCTTTTTTACTAATGGTCCAATTTGAAGTACAAGAATGAATTGTGAGACCAGCTCATTTTTTTCCAAATAATGATTGTGTTTGTTTTTTTGACTCTAACACTGTTTTTATATTCAATTGCATGTCACCATGCAATATCTATGATTTTCTATTATTATAAACCTTAATTTCATCATTACCTACATTTACTTTTTTCATCAAAATCTATCGGTCCACACAATATCTCATTATCACGCTTACACGACATATGGCATAGACTTGTATTTTATTACGACGAAAACTAATATATCATCAAGTTTTTGTGTAGCGGATCGAGGCTATGGTGAACTGTTTATTCTATATCTCCTATAGAATTGAATGCTAGCTCACCTACCACAGGGTATTCTGATACAAAACAATACCTTGATAGGTGAGTAAATGACAGTATTTAATTAACTATGTGGTTAATTTGTTTTCCTATTGTTCATATTATAGCATTTCTAAATTTATATATTAAAGAAAACTAACTAAAGGAAGAAATATGAAATTGGGTGGGTGTGACATTGTGGACTTTAGGTGGTGGTTTAGCTTTAAGATTTGGATGTAAAGCTTTTGGTGGAAACTAATGATGGTTTTGAACATTAAAGGAGTTTGATGTGGGCTTTTTTCACAAACAACATCATTACATATTCATGCAATCATGCCCTTAAAGTATATATGCTTCAATCACCATTCCTCGTGTGGGTCTCAACTTTCTTCTACCTTTGACCATCATCTCACTTAACAGTTCACACACTTCACAGTTCACACCCATACTCATCTATACATCTTTCGATTTTTAACTTACTATGGTGTAAACGAGTCACGTCGCTTGTGAACTACTTGAGATCGGTTCACTAAAAACTCGAATCGAACTAAACACGCTCGAACTCGGGTTCGAGCTCTTTTAATTTAAACGAGCCGAGCTCGAGTTTAAGCGAACTCCGGCTTAAGCAAAATTGGTTTGTCTCGCCTCCTTTACACCCATAGCGCTTATTATAAGACATTAAGACCGTTGATAAATTAATAGCTACGACTCTTATTTTCAATTCCAGTACTAAAATTCTATGGTTAGCTTCTTTTGTCATAAACTTGTTTCAAAAATATATGTGCGTAGTGAATCCACAAGTCCTGATTGTATAAGCTCCAAACTCTTTATTATGACCTAGAAAAATGACTTAAAAAACTTAGGGGACGTTTGGTTCGCGAAATTTATTGAAATTGTAATTGGAATTGGAATTCGAAGAAATTGTATTTGGAATTCAGGTTGCGTTTGGTTGGAAGGAATGAAATGTAATGGAATTGAGAAACTAGTATAATTTTTAAGTAAAACTATGTTTGAGTGAGCAATTAAAAGTAAAACCAAATGAATGTTTCACCTCAAATTTCATTGGTTGTGGGATTTCAAAATCCTTCCATCTAGAGAGGGAATTTGAAATCCCACAACCAAGGGAATTTGAGGTGAAACATCCCTTCGGTGTTACATTTTATTACCCACTCAAACATAATTTTACTTGAAAATTATACTAGTTTCTTAATTTCATTCCATTCTATCCTTCCAACCAAACGCAACCTCAATATTTTCCATAGGATTTGGAATTCAAAGGAATTGAAATCTATAAAGGGAATTTAAATTTCAAATGAATTTCTAGTTACAAAACACTTATAAAGGAATTTGAATTTATCACTCGTTGCAAACCGCCACCACATCAATGACCACCGATCATCGCCGCTACATACCACCGACCGCCGCCGGCCTCACTACCGACAATCGACCGCGACCACCAACCGCGCCCGTTGCCAAAAACCGACCGTACCTCATGCCGCCACCAACCGATAACGCGCGTCGTCGAGACTCGGTTCGGCAACAGCGGTCGCGCGACAGTTGACAGTTAGGGGTGGCGGTGGTAGGCGGTAGGGACAAACAGTGTGCCGCGGTGGTCGGCGTCGGGGTTGTGCGGCATCGGTGGCGGTCCGTGGGTGGCGGCGGCGACGGTCGGGGGCAGGGCGACAGGCGTCGGTCGGGGGCGAGGGTTGGCGGACGACGTCAGCTGTCGGAGCCAACGGTCGAGGGCGTCGGTGGCCGGTTGGCTGTGGGCGGGGTGGTAGGTGGCGGTCGGGGGCGGCGTTTGATGGTCGGGGTTAGTGGCAGGCGGCGGTCGGGGTCGGTGGAATTTGAAATCCTTCAATATTTGGAAGGACTTTGAAATCCTTCATTTAAAGGAATTTGAAGGAATTAATTCCAATTCCAGTTCCTTTTTCAACCAAACACGCTAAGAATGGAATTCAAATTTCAATTTCAACAAATTCGTATCAACCAAACACAATGACCAATGGAATTTAGATTCCAATTCCATTGAATTCCTGCATACCGAGGAACCCCTTAGTTACAATCATATATAACCTTTACTCTTGGCTATGTATTTATAGTTAAAAAAACTAAACCTACTTGAATACAATTAAAATTACTAAATTTTAGAAACTATCCAACTTGTTAGAGTCTTATCTGACTACAATACTAATTACAAAATGATAGAAACTAAGTCAAATATGACTGACTTGTCAGCATAGGACTCGAACTTTTGAGACTTGTGAATGAGGTTAGAAATAATTCATGGTTAGCAATAAGAAGAAAGAAAATAACACACTAATTTGAATCTCAATCCTACCCTTTACATTATTTTGAAATTACAAGATTACTCCAATAGATTCATGAATCTCAATCCTACCCTTTAGATTATTTTGTAATTACAAGATTACTCCAATAGATTCATTGCAAATCTGTTTTAGTTTTGCAATGTAATACTTTATCGTAATAAAATCCTTGTTTAAAATTCCAGGAAAATAGTTAGTGACGTAACATTTTTTTTCACATTCGCAAATAGCCTTTTATCTTTTATCTATACTCTTAAATAATGTCAGAAGCTCAAATGAATGACACCAACATAGAGAACTTTATATGATGAATTTATCGATTATATTATTTTCTTATTTACGTAATACTAGTTTTTTTATCACCCGCGCTACACAACGGAGTATGTAATTTTTTCTGTGATTATAATCGCAATTCGGGTAGCCGTTAGTTTCTGCAAACAACGTATATGTTGCTTTTGAACATTCGGATCCCAAGAAATATATTATGATACTAGAGAACTGTATTATATTAAAAAATAAACTTTAGTGATCAAAATGAAAATTCTTAAAGTTTCATGTAGTTAACATTGTTATTTTAAATAGCTATATAATATAAATTTTTTTATATCATCGTTGTTTTAATAAAGAAAAATTATGTCTTTTTGGGCAGCAGCAATTTTCAAACTTTCTCCAATTTATGTCCCCCAAAATTGCATGAAAAAGAGGAAAGAAATTATTGTTATTCCATGCAAAAGCAGATTTGTACGTAAAGCTGTAGAAATTCAACTTTGGACCAAGAAAGAATGTTTTTCAGAGTAATCTTTTAAAAGGTAAATAATATGTAATTTTTCTTTTAAAAATACAAAAAGAATTTTGATCGACAATTTATATCAATAACAGACCACTGGTTCACTTGATCATTTGAATAACTGAAATAGAACCCTAAGGCACTAGGTTAATACGAAACTCGATTATCTTTTAATACAATTAAAGTTTGCATTTGATAGGTATATAGTGTGATAGTGGGTTATGTTTCTAATTCAATAATTTAACAACCCAATATATTATGTTATATTATGTAAGGTCCTCACTTATTACATTAGGTGGGACTCAATCGTTTTGTGGCTTAAGGCCAAGCAAAAATCTGGGCTCTTCATTTATATTTTTTATTTATATATTTTTTAACTAAAGCATGTAATTTCATTTTCTTTTTCTTTCAGATTAAACCAACTCCTATTTTCACTTTTCAATGTTGACATGGAATCAACAATTCAACTAATGAACTAATTGTTCATTGTTGTTATGTTAAGCCGGCAAATTCAACGAACTCAAAGTGATCACCCATCATTGATGAATTGATTGAAATGTTTGTCCGAAGTTCATAATGTGAGGATTTATAGTTATATACTTGATTGTTAATTGTAAATTCATGGTCATTAATATGACTATAAAAGTACATTCTATTTGCATATTATGGTATTCTTATCAACAAGTCTCTTAGCTATTTCCACCTTTAAAATACAAAATCAACAGCAAATTTTAATTCCATAGTTGAATATGTTATACAACTTTGTTTCTTTGATCCACACGGCAACACCATCGGATCAAGAACCTTTTTATGTCGGTGTCATTATGTTTCGATGTTCACCTTTCTTTGATCCACACGACAACATCAGCGAATAGTGCTCCACTACCAGCGCATAGTACTCTAACACCAGCGTACTAACCAGCGCAACGCAGAACACCTAGATAACCCATCGCACAGTGCTCTCCTATCAACGCACAGACCTAGTGCATAGTGCTATCTTACCAACGCATTGTGCGCTGGCACCCAATCAGCTATCGAATTTTTGGGTTTTCAGCACTATTTAAAGATAACTCTAGGGTATCGAATCTAACTTTCACACCTGTGAATTTTGGGCATTTTGAAGGTGATTGTTGGAGTTTCTTTCACCACGGTTTCACCCAAATCAAGCACTAACAACATCCAATTCAATATTAAAGATCCAAACATGCTGATGACCGGCTAAATCATCCGAATCACTTTCAAGTAGATTGTTCTTGCAAGTGAAACAATATGTTTTATTTTGGATTTGCTTGTTGGTTTGTTTTCTTTTACACAAGAATTCAATTATGTGTTTGATTAAAGTTAAACAATCCGTTTATGTTTAAGTATTTGCATTCTATCATTTGCATTCGATTTTCTTGCATCGAGAGCAGTTTGATTTGCGTGTGAATACTCAAAATCTATGAATTGCTAATTTTGTAAACAAACGAATTTTAAATGTTTTTTTCTTTTGTTATCATTTTAATGTAATAATGTCACAAAATCATTTCTATGTGATTACCAGTTAATTCTTTTTAACCTATTATGGATATTTGAACTTGAACTCGAAAGTGATTGCCGTTTTTGTCATAGTTTTTAAAACTATATCAAGTTTATTTTTTTATAATTATTTGCATTCAATTTACTTTTCATTATAACCAAAAAGCCCAACTCTTACTTACTCATACTAGTTATAAGTATTTAATTCATTTAAATTAACTTGTTTTTAAGCAATGATAGAGACCTGTAAAATGAGTTAGGCTTTAAAGAACAAAGATGAGAGAATAAAGACATAAATTTTTGATCCGCTTAATCCTCATAACAATAACAGTAGCCCTTTTAAAGGCTTACAATGAAAACTATATAAGAAAACATGAGCATAATGGAAGTAAAATAACTACCCACTACATTCATTATGTTATTAACAAAGAGATTAACAAACTAAAAGGAAAAGAAAGTAGCAACATGCATGTAACGTGGGTAATGGTGATCGTGAGGTCGGTTGGTGCATATCATGCAACCACGACAACTCGATCAGTGATGAAGATAGTGTGAAAAGCTTGGTAACATTTAGAGCCAATATGAAACCAAAAGTTTCCAAACACGAATCACACATTTGTCGGTTTGAGCAAAGAATAAAAAAAACAAGCATATGCATACATCTATACAAATTGAATTTATGGACATATAAAATAAATGCACCACAAATTTGACATCCTATTTTCTGCATTTTCTGCATTGATAAAACTAGCTCATAACTAGGGTGCTAAACAAGTCGTGTTTATAGGTTGAACCAATTACGAATACGATACATGAACATGACATGCACATTAGGGGTGCTAAACGGTCGTGTTTGAAGGTTGAACCAAACACGAATATAGAAATTTTACATGAACACGATATGGGCATTCGTAAGTTGATACAAACACGACATGTTTAACCTAAACGATAATTTTGTTTTATGTCTTTTATGCGAATACTCTAAATTATCCTTGAAATTAATTATACTCGTCCGTTGACCGGGTGGTTTAATGTCATAATTTTATAAACATATTTATTGCATTCTAAACGAAATTGGTATTTGATTAAGAAAAAACATGCCTTTAACTTATAAGTAAAAAACTGACCAACTACAATTAAAAAAACCACAACACAATAAAACATTAGTTACTCAACTACAAAACATGAAAACATGAAAACATGTCATACTCCTTAAAATGAAGATGTTAACTGGCACTCATGTATGGTAGAAAGGAGGCAACATGGAGGAATGGTTCGTGAAACGCGTACATGATCTACTTCTTAAAGTGTTTGGGTTTCTGCATATTCCTCCCCGACCTTAAATTGCACCACGTTTCGTGTTGTTGGACCGTCCATGGGCCGACGCCTAATGGAGTGGGATTGTTGGTATTCTTATCGTGCTTTACTTGCTACATGTAAGAGAAAGAAAGATGGTTAAAACCAAAAAGTAACTAACTTTGTATTTCATTACAAATGCATGAAATGGAAGAAGTCTTGTATACTTGCTAGTCTTTCTAGTCCTTTGCGGATTGATGGATCACATTTAATAACACCATATGGTCTTCTAATCTTCTTGTTTCAATAGGAAGCCGTTTAAGTATATTTGTGACATTACAAAAAACCTGGTTTAGAGTCTTGAACAACATGACCTAATCAGAAAAAACACCTTAAGGTTCTTTAAAATGTTACTGAACTTAAATATTTTTTTAATCCTTGCACAAGTTTCAAGTGTTGAATGCTAATATGAATTTGCCCTTTTAACCCAGCCCTAGAATCTTCAATATTACCTTCAGCAAATGGGTCCACAAATAGTGACAGAGGCTTTTCGCGACCGAGGATTTTCCTTACAAATATGTTGCTCAGATCCTATTAGAAAAAAACTAATAGCAGTTTAAGAGAGTAAGAATAATAAAGGATTCTTTCCAAGACCTTTGATCAAAAGGGACACCAATATAGCTAACAAAAGTTTTAAAAACACAAAATTTCAAATAAATCATTGCATTGTACAGATACTATAGGTAGATTGTCGCTATATGAGGTAAAATACACAGAATGCATCATCTAGATGCTTACAGTATAAAATATTAATATGAATTCTCTAGATGCTTACAATAATAAAAGTTAAACATTTAACCTGTTAGAGTCACATACTAAGGTTTTTTTTTTTTTTTCAATCTCAAACAAGTCATATGAGTCAAATAAAAATATTGTTAAAAGAAGAATGTGTCAAAGATGTTTAAAGCCACCCAAAGTCTTTTTAATACATACAACCCCATATATCACTTGATTAAAAAATTTAGATTAAACCTTGCAATGCATCCGTCCGGCCATCTAGATGTCCGCTTCTGCACGCCACTTCTAGATGTCCGCTTTGCCACATGTGTCAGCCTGCTTTCTGCCGTTGAAGGTGCTCTTAACAACCAATATCATTATACCCCTAGACATTTTCCAAGTTAAGTTTAAGAAATGTGGCATTATGAGCAATTAGGCCTGCTGTGCTTCACCTTTAAAGTCCAAGAGGAACTGTATAAGTTGTTTCATGTCTTGATTTGCTCTGGGTGATGAAGATACTACAGTTTTGACTTGCAATAATCTTGAATCTTACAGGCGGAATTAGCTGCTTTTTCTCATGTACAAGATTACTGATAATTTCAACATTACAAGGGCGCACGATGGTGATCTTTAAAAATTTTAATCAGCGAAATCCCATCTAGAAAACACGTTGAATCAGGAAACTGATTACTTCAAAGCTATCTCCTAACAAACGAAATCAGTTCAAAGGGCTTTTTTTTTCCAAGGTACATCAAAGATGTCCCGTTGAGGGTTCCAAAGACCTTGAATTTCAGATTCGCATGAGGAAATTATAGCTGACAGTTGGGCTAAACAACCTTATATTCTTTTAAAGCTGTCAATCTATGAGTACCATGTATGAACTTAATCAAAACATTTCACCAATAATCTCCACACGAACATTGTCCATCCTTAAAACAATGAAATCTGCGTGCATCTCTTACTGTAATCTCCCTTTGAGTTACAGCCGATATAATCTTGATTGCGTTATGACAATCACCACAAATTCTCAAATTCTTCACCACATAAAGAGGTTCCCCATCTTTAGTAGATAACAATCCAAACACAACGGCCAGTTTTTCACTATGTCGTCCCTTTTCATCTAACCTTATTCCATCATCTCTAACCTCAGGCACATATCCTACACGCTTCATCTTGATCAACAAATTTTCCCAAAACTTTGTGATCTCGTTTAACATTGGGTGGGAGCTATCTTCTGCAACAAACACATGAATCTTCTTGTTTATCTCGATCCAACTACAACCCGGATTCTTTTTCACTCCATTGTTTCTCATACACTTTCTAATTGTTGCAACTTCTTCCCATTTGTTAGCTTTAGCATACATGTGTGCAAGAATCACATACGGGGCTGCATTAGAAGGCTCTAGAAGGAGACACTGTTTGGCTGCTTTGACCGCTAACTCCAAATTGCCATGGGTTCTGCACGATCCAAGTAAAGCACCCCATCCTACAATGCCAGGGTTAAATGGCATTGACTCAATGAGTCTTTCAACTTCCTCAAGCTGACCCGCTCGGCCCAAAAGGTCAATCATACATGAATAGTGTTCTTCCTCTGGTTCTATACCAAACTTATCAGTCATTAAGCTGAAATACTTTCTTCCTTCCTTGACTTTTCCTGTGTGTGCACATGCAGATAGGATTGATATGAAGGTGATACTTGTAGGGGCTATATTTGTTTCAAGCATGTGGTCAAAAAGATGCAATGCTTCCATTGGAAAGCCATGTTGCGCATAACCAGTGATCAAAGAGTTGAATGTGACAGTATTGTGTTCTGGCATTTTATCAAATACTAGTCTCGCGTCTTTCAAATTTCCACATTTAGAGTACATGGTGATTAGAGCATTATTGACCGAGATTTTATTTGATGGGATATCTGATTTAAGTGCAAGACAATGAATCTGCTTTCCTTGAGTTGGTGACGAAAGATTAGAGCTTGCACTAATGACACAGACAAAGGTGCAATCATCGGGTTTGTAACCTTCTCGTTGCATTTGCTTGAAGCAAGTGAGAGCATCTTCTGAGAGATCATCATACTGAGAATATCCAGAAACCATCGTGTTCCATAGAACCAAATCGGGCTCAATAATCTCTGCAAATACTTTCTTGCAATCCGACATACCCCCATGACATTTCGAATACAAATCAATCAAGCCACTTCCCACGTGTGTATTCTGATGGAAACCTTTCTTGATCAACTGACAATGAAACTGAAGCCCACCACGCAGATCTTCCAGGCAGGTAAACGCAGTTAAGACGCTAGCTAAAGTAAAGATATCAACTTTTAACTCCAAATGAATCATTTCGCGGTACAATGCAAGTGATTTCAATCCCTCTCGATGCTGGCTATACGCCACGATCATCGAATTCCACGTAACCTCATCTTTCCTACTACCCATATGATCAAAAACACATTTGGCCTCATCCAAAAGCCCATTCTTGCTATAATAAGTGATCAGACTATTATTCACAGAACTATAAGCACTAAACCCACCCGAAATCGCCAGCGAATGCAGCTGACAAATCAATCCAACATCTCTACAAGCAGCAGTTACAGCAGCAGAGAATGTAAACCCGTCCATATCGAATCCCAACTCGCGCATTTCCATAAACAAGCGTAAAGCAGGCTGCTTTTCGCCGCGATCAGCGTAAGCCGAAATGAGGGTGTTGTAAGACACGAGGTCTGGTTGGGGAATTTCGTCGAACAGTTGGTGGGCAATGTGGGGTTGGGACTCTTTAGCGTATGCAGAGACAATGGTGTTGAAAGTGAACACATTTGGGTGTGCGACGGCGTCAAAGGCGGTGCGTGCGGCGGAGATACGGCGGCACTTTGAGTATAAGAGGATGAAGTGGTTGGAAAGATAGGTGGATTGAGGGATGAGATTCTTGATGTAGATGGTGTGGAGGGATCTTCCGGTGAGTATATCTCTCCGGGAAATGCATGTTTTAAGCAAATGGGTGAAATCTTCTGTTACCCAAATCACCTTCATCAAAACAACAATGGTGGAGATAGAAGGAAATCGAATCCGTTGTTTAGAAGATCAGCAGCAAACAGTAGAAACATAACAGGTGATGTGTGTATTAGAGATTATTGTTCTTAAGGTTGTTTGGTATTATTTTAATCAGCCTCTTAATTATATCTGTTAATTATATCTGGTAAGATGGATTGGTCGGGTTGGGTCGGATGCTAGGTCAGAATGGGTTCTGGTTAGGATGGGTTCGGGTCAGATTATACTAATTTAAAAATGGGTTAGAATGGATTCGGGTCAGAATGGGTTTGGGTCTGAATGGGCCGGGTCAAAATGGGTTTAGACTCAATAAACCACATTGATTAACAATTCCATACATAGACCAATCCCAAGGCACGAAAAATGCTTGTTTGGAATGGTCCGCTCGGTTGTAAGATGGGCAGGTCGGGTTCGTTCGGATTTTGCTTAAAAATTCTCGTTCGAATTTTTACTCGGTTGTAAACGAGTCGATCGGCTCGAATCGGTTTGTAAACGAGCCAAGCACAAGCAAAGGTCCGCTCGGTTCGGTTCGAATCGAATTGATATGTATATATAGCTTATACGTAGCAGTATAAATCGTATGACACACAAAATAGTTGGGTTCTATAAATTGTTCGCCGCTCGTTTGCGCTCGCCCGACGCTCACTCGAAAATTTAACGCTCGAAAAATGCTTGTTCGATTTTCCGCTCGGTTGTAAACGAGCCGATCGGCTCGGTTCGGTTTGAAAACGAGCCAAGCACGAGCAAAGGTCCGCTCGGTTCGGCTCGGCTCGTGAACAACCCTACCTTAAGGTACAACTAGCTAGACAAAAACATTTAAAATTAAACTTTAAGCAAATGGTTATAAAATAAAAATATAAAAAGATAAACTGCATGGTGATGGTAGACGTGAGTTGTGCAGTTATATTGTGGTCTTTTACCCCTATCATGGAGCTCCAGTTTACGACGCCCGGTTGCCGACCCGTTCATCTCATATGACCCGTAAACCGATCTTGACCCGTTCATAAATCCAACATTTTATCGCTATCACTTAGATGTGAGACTATGTGTGGATTTTGGAGAAAAGATGAGGTGGAGAAAGATGGGTTAGGAGAAAAGTTAATCAACCCATCCTGACCCGTTCCTTGTTTTTTATGACCCATCTTGACCCGTTGATCATTTTTCCTAGTTTTAGAGTTACCCAACTTGACCCTCTTAGAAATATAGTTTAACCCAATCTAACTCATTACTTCATTATTACTACCCAAATCAACCCAAATATACCCACTTGGGTCAAAATTGTCAGGTCTACTCTTAATAGTTCAGATGTCTGAATGATTCAACACTTAATGATTCAGACTGTTTGCTTCGCAAACAAATGTTTGAATGGTTTAGACATTTGCATCTGAATGATTAAGCATTATACTAGTGTTAAATAGTTAAGAGGTCTAATGCTGAATGGTTAAGACATCTTATCTGAATTTGTCAGACATTTGCATTTGAATAGTTAAACAATATACTAGCTCTTAATGATTCAAACTTCTTAATGATTCAACACTTAATGGTTCAGATCTCTTATTGTTCAGCACTTAATCATTCAGAATTTGCCAAACAGCCACTTAACTTTTAACTAATGTTTTGCGGATCTTAATTTTTTACTAAGGTTTTGGGGAAGGGACCGGTTGAACTGGGACCCGTTATCTTCAGCGGTCCGGTTTATCACTTTTAAACCGCATCTGAAAAAACCGTCTGGTTGCTATCAACCGCAACCAGGCGGTAGGCGGTTGAACCTCCCAACCGTGAGCGCCGGTCTGACCGTCTATTGGAACAATAGTCCGCGGACTGTTTTGAAGTGGCCAAGGGTTTGTGAACACAAATTGGGTTGTGGGCTGGGCTCTTAATATGGTGTAACTATGCAAGCCCATGTTATTTTATCTTTTACAGACTATATATGTAGTTTTAACTTTTAGGGGGCGTTTGGTTAGAAGGAATGAAATGGAATGGAATTGAGAAACTAGTATAATTTTCAAGTAAAATTATGTTTGAGTGAGTAATGAAAAGTAAAACCCAAGGGAATGTTTCATCTCAAATTCCCTTGGTTATGAGATTTCAAAATCCTTCCACCTAGAGATGGAATTTGAAGTTGGTACATAAAAAAACTCTAAGCATAGATCTTTATACTAAGGGCCTTATGGTAAAAAAGCTCTATTCCACGGTCATTCGTCATGTTACATTGTTACGAGCACGGGCAAACTCGTCGACACCTCATAACAGATTCCACGAGGACGGCTCGAACTTTTTATTTAGGAATTTGTTAAGCGTTTTAATTTCAATTGATGGACGAAACTAAAGTCAATGATGGTTCGAAACACAAACCGGCATCATGTCTAGACGAGAACTTTATGCCATTATTTGAAATAAACATAATTAGCAATAAAAAAAGCTAGTAATATTTAGTAAACAAGGGTGTAAACCTCATTCAAACTTAACTCAAAAAAACATTAATACAAGTGAGTTTACTTTTGTTTATGAAGGAGAGAATGAAAAATATAGATTTTGCGATAAAGAGATGATAAGCAGAGACTTGTTTTTGATGCTATGGTGAGTTTTGAGGTGTAAATTTTTTTAAATTATGGTGTAGTTATAACAGGTGTTAATATTATTAACAAAAAACAAACGGCCGTTTACCATGACCTATACGTTCGTTTACAGGGACCTATCTACTCACCTCAGACTCCACAAACTTATCCTAGCTCGCCTATCCTGTAGCCTACTTGTTAGCTCTGAAAAGGTATTATGTTCTAAAAAGTTACTGGTATCAACAATTTATGTAATTCATGACTGATAAAACTTTTAAATTGACTTGTATATCATCAATAAAAAATTTTCTTCTAGAGTTATTAAGACAGAAAAAGTTATTTTAAAAGTTTAGTTTAAAGATATCTTCACAATATGTCTACTTGTGGGTTAATATGAAGATATGTGTAAGTTGTTCAATTTGTCTAATACGTTTGCTTGTTGAACTGAAATGGGATGTTAAAGTAATACATAAGCTAAAATATTTTGTATATCATTTTCTATAAACTTTAAGAACTTAGTTTCTTAGGTTTACAAGTTTAAAAAGTTGAAAGGATAATTTATTCCCGTTCATTTTCTCATTCTGCAACAAATCGTTCTCCACTTCCTCTGTTTGTCGTTTTACGATCGTCTGTGCTAGTTCTGTATAGGTTCATCATATTGATGCACCATTTTGTTCTAGAGTGTTTAATCTTTTTTAAATCGCATATAGTTAGGTTAGATTGTATTCAATTTTTATGTTGGTGATTTTAATACATACTTATCTATCTTTAATATAATATAGAGTTAAGTTCGATTTTACTTCTTGAGGTTTGTTGATTATCATCCAAAAGATTAAAAACATCAACATACCTCCAAAAATTTTTCAATTTGTTTCAATTTTAATCCAAAAGTTTTATTAGTTGTTTCAATTTATCCAAAATAAAGAAACTTTTGGTAGAAAATTGAAATAACATATAAAACTTTTGGAGGTAAATTGATATTTATAATCTTTTGGAGGAAAATGGTTACTTTAGTTAAACGTTAGGGAACAAAATTAAAATTAACTCTATAATATAATATACTAAGGTTAGTAACTTATATGTTATACAGGTTTGATAAAAAAATTTAAAAACTATTTATTTTAAATAAGTTCTCACATATTTTTCGAATATGTTTTACAAACAAAATAACATATAGAATTTTGCATATACACAATCATAGACTATTAAAAAGGTTAAAGAATTAAAATTTTAACAAATGAATTTTCTTGGAATAAGAAAATATGATTTAATTGTTAAAGAAAATAAAAAATTATGATTTGATTACAAAGTAAATTAAGAAAAAAAGATTTTATTAAGTATAGATATTAATAGGAGAGAGGTGTGAGAAAACAATATTAAAAATGCATATAAACGTGACACGTGTCCCAAAATTTACTTTTTATTATATACTAGATTTAGTAAACTCGTGTATTACACGGGTTGAATAAATAAAATATTAATATATTAAAAATTATTAATTATAAAATGATAATTTAAGATATGATTAAAAAAAATAGTGATATACAATTTTTAAAATTTTGTTTTGAATTTTTTTTCAAAACAAAAATAAAGTACTTTAAAACAAACCATATAGAAATGTCATTTTTAAAAATTTCTTTATTATAACTTCCAAATTCAATTATTTTTGGTTATTAAAATATTGACTTTTTAAAAATAGCAATTTTAAAATATTTTGTATATTTAAAAAAGTTTGATGCTTTAGAAAAATTTATTATTTTATAAAAATTTGTTTATTTAGAAATGACATTAATAAA
Organism: Flaveria ramosissima; assembly: GCA_025215565.1. Classification (NCBI taxonomy): domain Eukaryota; kingdom Viridiplantae; phylum Streptophyta; class Magnoliopsida; order Asterales; family Asteraceae; genus Flaveria; species Flaveria ramosissima. The sequence goes on from CM046035.1 coordinate 68,518,173, forward strand.
AATATCTCTTTCTTAAGTTATTAAATCTAAAAAAGTGTTAAATAATATTATATGTAATTAAAGTGATTATTTAATAGAAGAGATATGACAGAATTTTTTGGTGAGAATAATTATGGTGATGACGTGTGTCATCTCAAATTACTATTTTATTATAACAGAAAATTTTATTATACATAGAAGATGAAACAAAAGATGATAATTAGTTTTTACTATGTGTCACATACTCTACAATAATGTCTTTCATTAGAGCAATGGTCTCTCACTCTCTAATAATAGTTTGAAAGTCAAAAAATCAACTCTTATTTATTTATTTATTTTCTATTAACAAATAAATTGTTCTGTTATCATGTTCAATTAAAACCATGGAATGAATATACAATTTAACTTATGTAACAAAACATGTCCTCCTTTGGTCCACTCCTACAAAATGAGCCCTACTTATTAGGGTTTAACCGCTATTCTTTTACATTGATGGGTCGGCAATGTATATAAGGCTATTGATAATGTATAAATTGTATTGTTAATAATATATCGTACAGTCAATGAAGTCCCAACACAAGTGTATTTGACAACCCAACAATCAGAAATTGGAAACAACTTATCCTTAAAGACAAAGATCATTCTCATCCTCAAATCTACTATCATAATCCTTGTTTACATTCCATAGTGTCTACACTCACATATGTTTCTTTACTCATAAACAATACCAACAAATATTTGGCTGCTAGCAACAAGTAGCCGGTTAAGTAGCATAACAAGAGGGACAAAATTGTCCCCTCGACAAGGCTTATAGCTTCCGGCCCTTATAATCAACTACCCAAAGGGTCATATTGGGCCCATTTTGCAATCAATCCAACCCATTAGCTTTTGAATTGCAACATGAAAATGTGACTAGACGGGTCCAGTATAGGGTTGTTCAAACCGCTCGACGTTCGTTCGAAATTTGCTCGAGTTCGAATTTCTACTCGATTGTAAACGAGCCGATCGGCTCGGATCGGTTTGTAAATGAGCCAAGCACGAGCAAAGGTCCGCTCGGTTCGGTTTGGCTCGAATTAATATGCATATATAGTTTATACATAGCACTCTAGTAGATTTGACCCATTATATACAAATATATAATTATATTTATACATACTTGATCAATCAACCTAATAAATAATTCTACATTAAACATTAAAGTGAAATTCTAAGCCGTTAAGATATATTCTTTAATCATTTTTCGCTCTCGCCTTCATCGTTCTCTGCAATATGCTCTACGCCTTATCGGCTACAGACTTAGCCTAATCGTCAGCCACAACGTATTGTCATCCATGAAAATATTATGTAATGACATGTGGCTGATTTTTAAGTTTTTAAACCTTATTCGTTGCAGTATAAATCGTATGACACACAAGATAGTTGGGTTGTATGAATTGTTGGCCGCTCGTTTGCGCTCGCTCGACGCTCGCTCGGTTGGGTTGTATGCTCGGTTGTAAACGAGCCGATCGACTCTGTTCGGTTTGGAAACGAGCCAAGCACGAGCAAAGGTCCGCTCGGTTCGGCTCGGCTCGTGAATAGCCCTAGTCTTGTAATTTTAATGATTCAAGAATAGAAGTGAGTATGGGGTGGTTTGGTTTTATGCTTTGGTTTGGTTTTAGCATAAAACCAAAACCAAAAACCAATATTTTGGTTTTTAATTTTTCTAAAACTGTTTGGTTTTGTTTTTTTTTTTCCAGGGTTTTTGATTTTCCCTTTGGTTTCGATTTGGTTTTGGCTTTTTTGATTTTATCATTTAGGCCTTAAGTTTTTTTTAATTGGTCCAAATTAATGAATATAAGCCAAAAACTTTAGACGTATCTTTAAATATAATCTATATATTTTTATAATTTACATGACATTATAGTTAATTGCAATCAATAAAATACAATAACAATAATTCAATAAAACATGTTAATTTACAAATTCAAACAAAAAAGCTTAAGATTATTCTTGAAATATAAATATTCAATCTTTTTTAGATAATATAAGTTAAATAAGTAACTAATAAGCTAACCATGTTTATAACTGTATGAATACACCTCTGAGTTTACAAGTTCGGTTGTATAGTTTCAGTTTGATTTTTCGGTTTTTTGGTACAAGCAAAATTGAAACTGAACCGGAAAAATCGGTTTTTTAAAACAACCTTTAAACCAACCATTGGTTTCTTATTAGTTTCAACTTTTTCAGTTCAATTGCGTTGATTATTTCAATTACGGTTCTGTTATTTCGGTTTTTTACACACTACTACTCAAAAGATACTCGTATAGTTGTATGAAAAAATGGATCCAATGACATCATTTTACATTAAATAGTCTTCGTTGGTCCCATCAACTGTCATAACCATCTTATTGAATGATAGATTTTTTTCTATTATTTTTTATTGTAAACTTTATTGGTATGTCTTTAGTTAGAGGAGAGATTTTAGTGTTAGTTGTGAAAACAGTTTTAAAAACCTATAGTCTTACTATAGTAAACTATAGTAACAGCATAACAAACGAAAGTAGCAAACCATTTAGCTACTTTTCCTTTATAGATTTTATGTCTTTTGTATTCTATCTTTGAAAAGTGTTTTTATTTCTTGCATGTTTTCTGTACTTTTTTGCAAACAAAAAACTGGCTTCATGAGCATGGCCAATATCTCTCAAAGCTGATATAGGTTAGGTTTATCTTTATCTCATCATCTCCGGTATAAAGTGTATGAGTGAAATTTTTGCTGCATATGTTTGTTTGTTTTTAACAAACATTGCCACACAGAAAATAAAAGATTGTGGGTAGACATATAATAGGAGTGGTTTCTGAAGAGATATTTTAAATTACAGACAAACAAAATCAAGGGACCCTACAGTGAGTATAGAGAGGGGACAAGTGATCAACTCCATGTCTTGGAGAGGAAGGAACGAGCTAACATGGATAGCATCTTCAAACTGCCCATCGGGCCATCGGTTTTGGTTTCTTGCGGTTTAAGCAAATGGTCCCTAGAATATGGTCTTTACTTATATTTGCCGGTATATGAAATGAAGGGGTATTTGAAAAGACAAAAACTACTCAGATAATGTAATGTAAGTGATATAAAATAAATTTTTTTTAATAACCGGTTACTTGTTAGTTGTTAGTATAAGTAGAATTGCAATAAAACACATGATTTTATATTTATTAACATCATTTATGGTTCATCTCTCATATGTCACGAAATCCGGTCATATATACATATATTTTTAAATAGACAAAGATCATAGAAGAATGATATCATGTTGCAGCCAATACAACATTTAATGTGTGAGGGGACATGCAGCATTTAGCATTGTTAAATACAACTATATATCTACTAAAAAGTAATTAGATAACACTTTTAAGTTTTTTTTATAGTATTCTTAAAAAAAGAGGTAATTATGTAGCTTTTGTGTCAAATCTAGAGGGTTTGGATTAGTGAACCATGCAGGGTTAAGGAGGCATTCCATGAGAAATTTAAAAAGTATAAGGGCATTTCTATTATTCGTCATATAATGATAGATTCATATCGTTATCAATGGATCGATTTATTTTGTTTAGAAGTGTCATTATCGGTTTAAGAGGTGAAAAATGTAGTTTGATCCCGTCTTGTGGTGGAGATAAATCCTCGAGTCCGGATGGATTTTCATTAGCTTTTGTGAAAAGGCATTGGGACATTATATGTGATGATATTATGTGTTGAATGAATTCTATAGCGACTCTGTTATTCTAAGAACTTTATTACATTAACTTCTAACGTTGGTTAAAGACATTAATACATCTTGGTAACCTCATCCACTGGAAGTCAAACAACGTCTATTAGACTGTTCTCTATCAAAATCATAATTGACATATTGTTTATTAATCTAGAATTGCCCAAAAAGTTTCATGAATCTTGAAACTAACTTTCTTGTTTCAGGTAAACGTTATTGTCTCTTAATTTTTTTTAAAATCTTTACATGAATAGTGTAAAGCTAGATAGGTAGCTGTTGTCGAGGACAAAAAAGAAAAGCATATATTAAGGGTATTTGATCGTAACTATTAATGTATTTTTTGTTTCCTCCGTTTGTATTAACTTAAGTTTTCGGTGTTAACAAGATAAGCACCTTATTATGAACATGAAGGACCTCTCCAAGGATCTTCAAGGGGTAATCGCTATGTCATGCATCTCAAACTAAAGTTTTTATCTAAGTTTGTTATAAACATTTAAATTCTTTGCGGAATATAAAATTAATTTCCAAACATGAACTTCAGACTCTTCACTCTCCATGGCTCTTCAAGAGGTAATCGTTATGTCATGCATGCCAAACTAAAGTTTCTCTATGTGTTTATTACAAACATTTAAATTCTATGGGGAATATAAAATTAATTCTACAAGTGAACTTCAACTAAAAAACACAATTAAATGAGGAATCTCTATTCAATAACTGTTTTAAATTTCAAATGAGAAAATTATAAGTTTATGAAATACTTAAGTGAAGCATAAATGATATATAATGATATAAGACTTCATTAACAACTAAATTCAACATGATATTTAATCTCAATATAATTAATAAATTAAGTTTAACATAATGTAGATCAATGTTGTTTAATATAACTTATTAATTAAAATAAGTTTATTTATTTTATTTATTTATTGTTTAATTTATTTTTTTGAACTGTTAATTGGATCACTGAAAGATCATTTATTGTTTAATTTATTTTTCTGAACCTTGGGACGTTAGTCTAACACGTCCCTGATGGGAAGCTTGTAAGTCTATAAACAAACTTCTAGACTATTGATAGTAGGGTTGTAAATGAGTCTAGCCGGGCTTTGGCTCGACATGTTTAAATATTGAGCTGATCGAGTCAAGCATACTCGTTTACATTAACATGTTCAAATTATGGGCTCGGGCTTGGCTTGTTTAACAAGTCGAGCTAAGCTGGCTTTTGAGCCAACTTGTTTGTTTTTAAATAAATTGTTTTGTTATATTCATATATATAAATCAAAGAAAATCGTATTTCTTTTAAATGTGTTTGTATTAATTCCTCGAAATAATGATACAAAATAGTTATTTCATGAACAATGATCATATTTTATATGTAAACTTAGGTTACTTTCATTAAAAATATCAAAATACCATACATCTATGGTGTATTTAAATAAAGTCATAATTTTATTTATAATCATATAAGTTATAGTTTTGCCTTTAATTTAAACAAGCTAACAAACGAACTAATGAACGAGATACGAGCTTAGCTGACTTTGGCTCGGGCTCGGGCCATTTACAAACCAGGCGATTTCGAGCGAATTATTTTCGAGAGAGATTCGAGTGAGTTTTTTTAACAGACCTACTTGACACGTTGCATTTAGTTAAATTATAGATGAGAGAACATTCTACACAATTCGTATGCGTTTAATCAATCAAAAGGTGTTTATGAATTTGATCCAACTTAACACTGAAAAAGAGTGTACTAGTTTAATATTTAAAAAGTACTATCATAAAAAATCAGTTACCAATATATTCTAAAAATCACCTCAGATATATAAATTGGGAGTCACTGTGGCTTTTTACGCGTTTCTGTTGGCGACCATTAAGTTATAAAAAAACATGAACACAAGAACAAAATTAGGTGTTTTTGCTTTGGCGAACAAACAACCCTTAGGATGCCAAAAAGAAACAAAGATTTGGCATGTAAACAAAAAGTTCAGAAAAGTACACCTCAAAATCTGGGACCTGTTTTCCTAGTTAATCACTTTTATATAGTACTCGACTTTTAAGGAAAACATATCGTATAATTCATATATTAATTTTTTTGAACGGTTAATTAGACCACTAATTGGTTATTATTCCATTCGATTATCTTTATTAATCAACTACGGAATCTTAGTCCCGAACCTGATATCACCGTCTTGAAGAAAACTCACCATAGCTGAGAAAATCCACTGTCTTAAACTAGAACCTCCCCACTTTTTTTTTTCTTTTAACATGTGAGACTTGAACTTAAGACCTTCACGTATTTTATTAAAGTTTTTAACTAATTTAATTTAACCATTTGAGTTAAAGATCACTAGTTCATATATCAGTTAGAGGGGGAAATGTGTAGATTAATCCACATTAATCACATCCAGAAGTATCCTCTCATATTATGTACATTAACGAGGGCTATCCTCTCATTTTATTCACTAAGAGAACATGATAGAATCTCATGCTACCACTACCACTAATTAGGTGAAGGAGAACACGAGTAGTCCACCATCATCATTATATAATCTATTAAATATATACCATTGTCGGTGGTATCAATATCACCGACCACCGCACCTGCAACATAAGGTGCAACTTTCTAATGTGTTCTTTTGTCTGCATTGTATAACGCACTGAAATTTTAAAGAAAAGCTAAAATTCATGCATAAGCCAAATATGCAAACAAATCAAAGTCATTTGGGGGTGTGGGGTAAGGGGGATTTTCGGTTGTTAAACCCTTAAACCCCTCTTATTTAACAAAAAGTTGGTCGTCCCCTTCCTTTACTTGCGCATGAAGGCTTCCAAAAGGGGAGAGAGAGTGATGGTTGGGTGCATGACTTGATTTTTAGAAAGGGAAAGAAACTAGAGAGCGAAAGCTCAAAGCTACGAAAACGGTAATGCTTTATGGCTTGAAACTCAATGATGAGCTCATACCTGAGAATATGCCACGGTTAAAATCATGTTTGTTAGTGTTTGTTCATCATCTTATCAAGTGGTAACTTTAATAATATGTACATCTTGACGTGTGAATCCATTTTCTAGTGTTTGTTCATCCTTTTATTAAGGTGAGTTTTAAATCCATTTATTTTTATGTTTTTCAATGATTTTGGGGTGGCATGCATCCTTAAGAATGTTTATATATGAAAGGAAATGTTTTTACATGTTAAATTTGAATCTTTATGACGTAAGGTGTTAAATTTGCATCATTATGTGTGTTGTGATGATAATATTAACTTGGTTAGTACATAAAAGAAACATAAGATCGTTACATAGATAAAAAGAGTATTATGTCTCGCACGTTGCAGGCAAACAAAAGTTAAACACTAAAACGCCCCATTCATTAAATAAGTTAGTTACAAAGAAAAAATAACAACTATAAATAGGTAATTTGAAAACGAATTTAAAAAAGAAAAGCTAAAAAGAAAGAGGAAAATACAGTTATCATCCCGTGGAGTCAAAGTCGTGTCATGGGTATGAACAAAAGCATAAGCTTACCAGTGTGCTAAGAGCCAAGTTACGTTATTTATTCACAAAAAGTATATATTTGACAAAAATAGAGAAAAACATAAAAAGAAAATTAGAAAACAAAAAGTTATCACTTCTTGAATGGAAACCCAAACCTTAGGTTTAACAAAACAACAGAACCACTGGATCTAGAATCCTCTTATCCATTACATTTGCACATGATTATATATGTTATGTTGAGGTTGAATTTAAAAAAAAAACACCGACCTTTATAGTTGCGGTATAGTATATTATATTGTAGCTCCAATAGTGATAAAGCACATGCTAGTTTTGTGTGGTTGTAATATATTGTAACTTTAATAAATTTATATGTCATTTTATAACGTGTGTGATGCAAGTTGTTATTCCAAAGGCGACTAAAGTGGCCATATATTTTTCAAATTACATATATATAATATTACTATTTGTGTGAGGTACTACTCTTGAGCATACGTTAACTTAATTAGATACATTTTGTTGACATATAACATTGTGTTTTTGAAACTATAGTAATTAAAAATAGATAATTAATTATGTTTTGAGATTATGAGCTATCCCTATTCTATTTTCTTGAACTAGAAGAGGGGTATGTTTAGTTGCTTCACAAGACACATGCTCACACCAGCCTAACATTAAGTACTAGTGCCTCTCTCTTCTAATTAGTTAGACTAATATATTGCATTAATATATTTTATATATTACCATATATTCTAGTTTACCAAAGTTATTGCAAATTTTGTAATTTCTATTTTCAAATATCACTATATATTTTTATTCCTATAACATTACATAAATATATAAAAAATTTTAAATAAAAACAAGCAACACCAATAAATTACCAACGAAACAACGTGAGTTAAATTCCATCGGTGATGTGTTGATAATACTAATTATTTAAGATAGTCCTCGGTAATATGTCAATAGAGGGGGTGTTGATGATCTTTTAAATGTATGGAATGTCATTGAGTTGTTAGTGTCACATATAATTTGCCGGTTATATTCATCGTTTTCTGACTGTCAAAGCAAAGTTAGTGTCCTGTCATTGATTATCATCGTTGAAGTCTTACGGTTGCCACACCCATTTTCTCCATGGATCTACCTTAATTGAAGGAGCGTCAGAAAAGAGGTACGTCGAAGAAGGCCCTCTCATTATAGAGCGTAAAAATTTCACGTATATATGTTAACACGTGAAAAATAAAATTAAAAAATAATAGAGTTATACGTTTACATAAATGTTATATGTGATCAAAATCAAATAAAGATCTTATAGGTAAATATATTTATATTAAAACATAAGGTAAAAAAGTTAATTACATAACGATTCATTTTGTTTTGAATAATATACTTTTAACTTTGTAATGGAAAGTATGGATAACCAATCATTATACTTTTACACTTTTACTTCAACCTCAATATAAACGCAGGGAGGGTTCTATGTATAACATAATTTTTTACGACAACAATGAAAGTATAATAATTCTTTCATTTCTTTAATTTAAACTTCCTTAAAATATAAAAAATAATTAAAATACAATACTTATTTGTTAATCTTGAAATTAAAAAAATAAGCAAATTTGTTTTTTTATTAAAACTACACGTGTAACTAAATCGATCATATATAACCTACAGTACATGTGTGTAGTGTTTAAAAATTGAAAAAAATATATGAAATTTTTTTTGTTTTGTTGCTTTTTAATGTATATATAATACACATTTGTATGTATAAACTAAAAAAATTCAAAACCTGAAAAACTAATAAAGATAAATAATTTGATTTTATGTTTGTTGTTCTTACAACAATTTTATGTTTTGACATGAAATTAATCATATATAAGTAAATAAAGTTAATACTTTAGAATACCTGCATTACAATGAGGTAAATTAAACAAAAAAATTAATCAGTTTGTAACAAGACGACTTAATAAAGAAAATTTTGATGGACATAAGGTCCATTGCCTCAATTGTTACCAAAGATAAATGTATAATTTTTCATTATGAAATCCTATGTAATATGAGACGTATAAAAGTTTAAGAAATAACCTTCACCTACTTTGCTATTTTAAAATAAAAAGAGATTTTATATGTTATAGTCCTAGATCAAATAGTTTGAGAGTAGGCAATTTATGGATTTCCAATGTGTAAGTTGTGAGTTCGAGTATCATTTGATGCAATATGCTTTAAGCGGGGAAGATGTTTTACCATAGTTAGTAGATATTTGGGTGGGTGGGTTTCTCCGAAAATGGTGAGTTATCAGCGTCGAGTGTGCCGATTGAAAAGGTCGGGTTATTATTATTGTCTGTGTTCGTGAGCGTGGGTGACTTTTTGCCAATGGATTTACCTATATGACCGGGCTTATAGTATTCGTTGGCCATTAAAATAACTTATTCATTAAGAAATAAAAATTGCTAAGTAATGTTGAAGTTTATAAATCCTATTTAGTTAACTGATTATGAATAGAGCGCAAATGAACCAAACGAATACGAACAATGTCTTGTTCACGTTCGTTCGTTAAGAAATAAACTTGTTCATGAACTGTTTACGAACACTTACCGACGATATTCCTTGTTCGTGTTCGTTTATTAAGAAAATGAACATGTTCATAAACGTTCACGAACACTTACAGAACACAAATAAACACAAACAAAAGCAAAACGAACACAAACAACTGTTCATGAATATGACAAACACAAAGCAGCACATGAACACAAACTAATACAAATGAGTATAGATTTATTTTAGAATAAAATTACATTTTTATTACAAACATTACACAAAAAAGAAATCAAAAATAAACACTTAACATAAATATAAAAAAAAAATACTTGATATAATAGTCATAAAAATAACTAACATAAAAATTAAGAATATAAACGAATACATTATCGAACGCTCACGAACATAAATAAACGAACGCGGCTTGTGTTCATGTTCATTAAAACGAACATAATTTTCTTGTTCGGGTTCGTTCATTTACTAAACGAACTTACCACCGAATGGTTCACGAACTATTCGCTGAAAGTTCAGTTCGTTTGCAATCCTAATTATGGACTCTTCCTGCGTATAATTAATCAAACATAATCCTATACTTAGTATAAACTACTGTTTTTAGATTAAAAAATCAGCTGGCAAGTACAAGCGGCGGATTCAATATTCTTTCTTTTCTGAAATCACATATTTATAGGGTTCTATTTAAGCGCTAACAAGCAAGCTAATGAACGAGTCAGGCTAGGCTTGTTTACAAACCAAACTGATTTCGAGCTATTTTTAATCAAGTCTCGAGCCACGACCTTTTCAAACAACTCTAGCTTCCAAATGTAATAAGAGAAAAATTAAATTAAATACTTAGTAGAGTGCAGCCACTAATTGTTGAACTCCGATCCTAGAAATCTTCTAGCTAGTAAAGGGAAATCCTAATTAAGAAGTTATTAGTGTACCCATTTCACTAGCTGGATTAATTTATCGTGAATTGATCATTGACATATATGATTTATGTATATATGCATGTTGACTTCAATTCGATCAAAAGTTGAAACTTCAAACCAAATGGCCGACATGAAGGACTGAAATGGGCCATGGACAGCTGGTAGACAATTTCACGATGAAGGGTCCTAGCTTGCATGCCCTTTAACCTCTTCATCCATTTTCTTCAAGATTTCTTGTCGGTAATTGGTTTTTAAGAAAGAAAACACTTGTTTCTGTATGTTGGTTCAGGTGAACACTAGTGTACAAACTATCAATGACAATTGTTATATACATATGAGTTTATTTTTATATTTATTCTACTATTCGATTATATAATTGTACGCGTTTAGTTTTGTTTAGGTTAATAAAAGATCATTTTATGTGTCATTTTAATAGTTAATAACGTCCTAAGCAGTATACGTACTATGAATGTGGTGGTTACATGCTAAGATGATATTTTAAAACTTATATTATTTTAACAACTCCTACGATTGACTACCCTTTCAATTATTTTATCCGACCAACCCCCTTAATTGTGCTATCTATCACGGGGAATATCTCTCCAATCGTAACATTATTTTATGCTTCTATTTGTATAGCACACAAATTAGAGAATAAGATAGTCACCAGTTATATATGTTTATATATCTAGGGATTTGAAAGAGACCATTTAAATAAATTGTAATTGTTATTGAAGCCAGATAATTAATTGGTAGAACTATTTTGTGGAACTAAGTTGTCGAATACTGTAAGAGAAATTCTCTTATATATTTCACAACAATATCGTCATCGCTATTAGTTTGAATATAATTTTCTTAAATTTGCATTTGCAGAAATTTTCATTTGATAAACTTCACAACAATAAAGTGGACTTTCTCATTAGAATTGTGGAGATCGAGTCCTTATTATTTCTTTGAATAAAAAATAGAGTTAAGATATTTGAGGAGAATTGGGAACATTGGCGTGCTTTCCATATAGCTTGTTAGTATTTTTCCTTTTATTGGTATTATTTTTATTTAAAGTTGCTTGGTGATTGTATCTCATCAGCCCTCTAGATAGCTCCTTGCTAGATGTTTATTTTTCTGGTGTTATTAATGATAGTTGTTAAAAAAAGTTAAGTATCAAATATTAGCATATATGCAATAATGTGATGATTAAAGATTTTAACGATTAACATTTCAAGAGGACATGTTCCATTATTTCAGTACTTTTAAGAAGAAATTAATGGCTAAAGTTCTAAACCAACTTGAAAATTCAATAATTCTCTAAAACCTTAAAGAATTTGATTTAAAACCCTAGAAAATTGATTATTAATATTGTTGTTATTGTTGTTATTATCATAGATATCATTATATTATTATTATGGTTATTATAATCATCTTCATTATCATTGGTGTGTTAATATAAGCCCAAGCTACTTTTCATGTATCAAAAATCCATATAAAACACTTGCCAGTAACTTTTTTTGTGTATTTTACTATTTTATATTTTTGTTACACGTGACATCTGTTTAATTTGTAATTAAATTTATTACTACTATGATAATGAAAAACTACTAAGTTCAGTATAATCGTGGTTTTATTATTACTATTGTATGTCTTTTGTAACTACTAAATTGGGCTTCCTAATTTTAAGAGCACAAATTCACAGGGCATGCCGACATATATATTATAGCACCAATAAACAACAAAACTTTTTTGAAGTTTTTGCATTTTACGAACCGAGTTGACTACCATCATAGACAATATAATACATCCGATTTTGGTGTTATATACCCCTCCATTAGAAAATTATAGTAAAAAAAATCCCTCAATTTAACACATGAGTAATCAATGTTATAAGTTTTTATTCATATAACGTAATTGATCAGTAGCTTACATTGAAATGCCATTTACTTTACAAAATACAATTATGATATGAGAAAAATAAAAGATCAATTAAATAGAGCTATCAATTTGTAATTAAAATATCTTTTATGATCAACTAAAATAATATAGAAACAATAATTTTGGGAGAGAGAGAACATGTTTTGTCTGATAGATACCTAGTGTTTTTTCTATTTCCTTTCTAAATCACTAGTACTATGTTCTACTAATGTGAATGCCAAAAATGACAAAATAATATTTCTTTTCTCTAAACGTCACTAACATTTGAACGTTAACATAAACTAGAAAAACTCGTTATTATTTTACAAAACTACAAATAATTAAAATCTTACATACGATATTCGATTTTCAGTTTGGATCCTTCTTCAACTTCCCCCTATATATATTACTTCCAAACACACCAACATATTCATCACTCATCTTCATTTCCTTCTAATCACTTCCAATATTTTAAGCAAATCTCCTGCTAATTTCACTTTCTTATTTCTACAACATATTAGAAAACAAGCAAGAAATTATGTTATCAGCAAAGATTTCTTCCAACTCTCATGGACAGGATTCCTCGTACTTCCTCGGATGGGAGGAGTATGAGAAGAATCCCTACGATGAGGTTATGAATCCCAAAGGTATCATTCAGATGGGTCTTGCCGAGAATCAACTCTCGTTCGACCTTCTTGAATCATGGCTCGAGAACAACCCACAACCCGCAGCTTTCAAGAATCATAAGAATCAGTCCATCTTTAAAGAACTTGCCCTCTTTCAAGATTATCATGGCCTTCCTGCCTTCAAAAATGTAAGCATTCACTTTAAATAATTTCTTAACCAAAATATACACAAATATACTTAATAAAATCTCTCTATCCTAATAGATAGATAGACTGCTGTCAAATTAAACTTACCTCTTAACCAAAAGATGCAAAATATGCATGTATCTAAATAAATCTAGTTACTTCTATACTTTTGTATATGTGTATATAATAATCAAACATATGTTATTACAGGCTCTAGTCAAGTTCATGTCCGAGATAAGAGGAAACACTGTTAGTTTCGACGCGAACAACCTTGTACTCACCGCAGGTGCCACCTCAGCCAACGAAACATTAATGTTTTGTCTCGCTAATCCTGGAGACGCGTTCTTGCTTCCAACACCATATTACCCTGGGTAAGTTGACATTTTATCTATATGGATCATGGTAGCAAGTTCACTCTGTACGCTCATAGCTACGTTTAATCTAATCGACTAAACTATTTATATTGTGTAGATTTGATAGAGACCTCAAATGGAGAACTGGAGCTGAAATAGTACCAATTCATTGCTCAAGCTTAAATGGTTTCCGAATTACCAAATCTGCCCTTGAAGAAGCTTACAAACAAGCAGAAAAACAAAAGCTCAAAGTCAAGGGTGTTTTGGTCACAAACCCTTCCAACCCGTTAGGAACTTCACTGAGCCTGCATGAACTCGACCTCCTCGTCAACTTCGTCTCGTCGAAAAACATCCACCTTATTAGCGACGAAATATACTCCGGTACTGTCTTTAGCTCGCCAAGCTTCATTAGCATCATGGAGGTCCTTAAAAACAGAAACCTCATGAACTCCGAAATCGCAAAAAGAGTCCACATTGTCTATAGCCTCTCCAAAGATTTAGGACTACCTGGTTTCCGAATTGGAGCTGTGTACTCTCACGATGAGCGCGTAGTCTCTGCAGCGACGAAAATGTCGAGCTTTGGTTTAGTTTCGTCACAGACACAATACCTCTTGTCGCAAATCCTTTCGGATCAGAGGTTTACAAAAACATATCTTTCGGAAAACAGGAGAAGATTGAAAGAAAGGCATGAAATGCTGGTGAAAGGGCTTAAAAGATCTGGAATCCCATGTCTTCAGAGTAACTCCGGTTTATTTTGTTGGGTGGACATGAGACACCTTTTGAGCTCGAATACATTCGAAGGTGAAATCGAGCTCTGGAAGAAGATTGTTTATGAAGTAGGATTGAACATCTCCCCCGGTTCATCCTGCCACTGCAGTGAACCGGGTTGGTTTAGGGTTTGCTTCGCTAACATGTCAGAGCAAACCCTAGATGTGGCCATGCAACGAGTCAAGTCGTTTGTAGACTCGATGGCTAAGCAAAACAACCAAAGTCGTCACCAGCAGTTGATGAACAGGAATTCAAGAAGAACAAAGTCGCTACCCAAATGGGTTTTTGAACTATCGTTTCATGATCAACGGGTAGTTGCTGCCGATGAACGTTAGTTAACAATTAACAAATAAATATATACATTTTATTTTATTTTTGTTCATTTCTCAATGTATTTTATCTATATTGAGGTTTTAATTTTGTACATCTTTGTGGGATTCTTCTTCTTGAAGAGATAGTGTACTCGATTATGGATTAGAAGTGGCGTATGCTTCGTCGATATGTATAATCGTTGATAACTTTAATGTAACTTGAGTCATTTTCTTGTTCTTTCTTTGGGTTCCATATACCATGATGATTGATTGATTATTGATTACATACAGTCTTAAATTTGCTGCTTAATCATAGTATTTTTCTTTAATAATATCTTAATGTTATACATTTTTTAATGGTCAACGAATTACTTTAAGCACAATCACCTGGGTAAACCTATTGGCTAAAGGCCGGCCACCCCCGCGAACACAAATAGCGTTTGTGACAAGGCCCACCTAACATTTCAAGGGAAACCCACCACCCAAAGGCTCATTATAATAAATCCTCTGGCCCAATTAAAATACACCAAGTGAGACTCGAACCTATCATCTTACTTTGGAAAACCATAAGATGTATCTTCCCAAACCAATTGATCTACGGTTCGTAGCCCGTAGGCCTCTTAATGCTAGACATTGTTATTTCTCACGTTAATTAAAACTCAATCAAATACTTTATCTTTTAATCAATCTCAACAATACTGTCTACAAAATGCTTAATAGCATGTGCACATATTATTTGATTTTCCGTACTGAAAAATTAAAACTAACATAGAAAGACGTTGTATATATAGAGTAAATAGTATGTCAATGATCTTTTAGCCTAGTGGTTTAAGAAGGAGGTGAAAGACTTAATTTGCCTCTCTTAGAAGTCTAAAGTTCGAACATTGGCATTGACGAATTAATACTAACTTAGTGTTACTAACTTCTAACCACTAACCAGCCGTTATATATATATATATATATATATATATATATATATATATATATATATATATATATATATATATATATATATATATATATATATTGTAAGGATTCCTGAAGTCTGATGCAACCCAAAACAGCCTAAGTGTCTCAGCAACATGCACTAAGTACTGAAGTGAAGAATGCTTCGAAAGTTTTACACAAAGCATTAGAAAATACTCTAAGTGTAAAATCTTCCGAAGCCAAGACCAATATCTTCCGAAGCCAAACATGAAGTCTTCCGAAGCTTCAGAGACAAAGTCTTCCGAAGCTTCAACCTATGAAGACAGATTTCTTCCGAAGACTTTTAGTACACATGCTTTATCTGATGTACTGTTCCATAAAGCACCTTTTCCGCTGCATCTCTGTAAAGTCACCAACTTACATGAGTTGGTGAAAAGGGCCTTGCTTTTGGTAACTGTACATTGAGGTCTTGAGTCTGTAACTTTCCACTTCATGTACTTTATCCTTTTTGTAATGTATAAGGATGTGAGCTATGGCATGTCATAGTCACAAGGTCAAAAGGCAGATATGCCTTTTGATCCTACAATTGATTTTGTTAGTGTCTAGTCAATTGTATCCAGCTGGCTTTCAAAGTATAGCCGGCTGTAGGTTGTAGTATAAGTATTCCTAGTTCTTGTATCTTTCTTTATGCTTTGTAACACTTGTAAAAGAACTTGAGAAAGCAATATACTGCCTCCTTGAAACCTATACTCTCTTGTTCTGTCTCTTGCTTTACTTGTGTTCTTTGTATCACCTTTGGTTACCCAGTTCACTGTTTGATTAAAGTTTAGTAAATCTCCTCATTGTGTTGTTGTGTTGTAATTGTGTTTAAGCCCTTAAACGATCCTGCAATTGGTATCAGAGCATTCCAGGCTCTTGATATAAGATCTAACCATCTTAAGATCCCTCACACACACAAAAGCTAAACTCTTCAAATGGCTTCCATCTCAAAGACTGATATGGAGACTGGAACCATGAACAAATCCCCACTGATCACTATTGATGATTTTGACACCTGGTGCATGAGGATGGAAGGCTTCATCAGGTCTCTTGATTCAAGAATGTGGGAATCTGTTGAGAATGGACCTTTCATACCCAGCACCCCCTCTGCTACTGGTGCTGGTATGATTCCTAAAGATGTGGCCAACTACTCAGATGAAGATAGAAAAAGAGTAGAGATTGACAGGAAGGCCATGACTGCTCTTCAGACTGCTCTCCCAAACTCTGTATACAGAGGTTTTAAGAAGTGCAAGACAGCCAAACAGCTGTGGGATGCACTGAAGCTGATGTATGAAGGCTCCTCTGAAGCCAAGGAGAACAAGAAAGATCTTCTGAAGCAGCAGTTTGAGAATTTCACCTTCAAAGCAGGTGAAACCATGACTCAACAATACTTCAGGTATGTTGAGATTGTGGATACCCTAGTGGATGGAGGAGTTCCTCTTGAGAACAGGGACATTGTAAGTAAGTTCATGTCCTCACTTCCTAGGCAATGGACACACTATTGTGTGGTGATCAAGAGGACTGAGAACCTTAAGACTCTTACTCTTACAGAGTTGTATGGGATTCTCAGTGGATACCAGATGGAGATGAACATGCAAGGTTCATCTGGCAACTCCAACAATCAAATGGGTTTAGCCCTTCATGTGGTTGAAAGGGACAGCATAGAACCCCAACATCATCTCATATGCTACCCTGACAACTCATAAAAGGGTCCTTTCATCACCTTCCCGGAGACACCAAGGGAGAACTTTACTCAAGGAAGCCCATTCCAAGAGACAAGTTCTTCTCAAGCCTTTGTGTCTGCAGATGAAAGCTGTGGGAATTATCTTTTCACTCTTGAAGACCTGGACTGTATCCATCCAGATGACCTGGAATACATGGAGATAGTTCAGCAGATGGCTCTTCTCACTTACAGAGCCAAGAAGTTCTACAAGAGGACAGGAAGAAGATTTCCAAGCAATGCTACCAGTGGTAAGTTTGGGCTGGATAAAAGCAAAGTTAAGTGTTACAACTGTAACCTTATGGGTCACTTTGCTAGGGAGTGTAAGGCACCTAAAGCAAATGGGGGCCAAACACAACCCAGACCAAACTACACTGACAAAGCCCCTCAGGCTGAGAAGACAAAGCAACATGCTGCTGTTGCTGTTGAAGAGGGAGGCTTTGACTGGAGTTTTCAGGTGGAGGATGCTTCTCCAAACCAAGCACTGATGGCTGACCACGATGAAGCCAAGGTATTGGAACATCTTTGCTCCCCTGAATGCATTGCTAAAGTAAATAGATACAGGTTCTACAACCTAGAGATGAGATCTGATCTTGAGTCATTAAACATATTAAAATCTGATTTTAAAAAGTCTGAAAATGATTACAAGTTAAAGATAGAGGACTTGGAGAAAACATTTCAGTACTAAAACATGAACATACAGATTTTAGAACTCAGATCCAAGATCTCATCACTAAGTTGACTGAGTGCCAGGCTGAGCTTGTGATCAGCAAAGCCAAGGCAGAGAAGAGTGTTCTTGAAGAAGAGACCTTCAAGAACATGATATCCTCATCCCTGCACAACAAGGTTTGTATTCAAATTAGACAGGGACTAGGATCAAATAAGATAGCTCCTCCACACACAATCTTGTCTGTAAGATCTCCTAGGTGTGGAACTTGTGAAGATGAGCTTCCTCTCATAGATCCTGTAAGTGAGGATGATGAAGAAGTGATAGTGAAGAATTCCTCTGAGAAGAGTGAAGAAGAGGATTCTTCCAAGGGCCACTATCCTTCTGAGGAGAAGAAATCAACTGTGATGACCAAGTCCAAGAGAAAGAACTTGATCAGGAAGAGCAAAAGGAAAGCAAAGAAGGCTCAAGAAATCAAGGCTACTTTTGATGCTAAGCAGAAACAAGTTTTTATCTCTGCAGGCCTCAAGTAGAAAGGACTGAAGACATCCACCAAAACTCCTCAGCTAAGAGCTCTGGTTCTTGTTCAAATCATCTCAGTACAAAGAAGAAGACTGAGCTGCTGTGTACCACTGCTGCACAGCCTGGACCATCAAACTCCAAGAACAGTTCACAGCCCAAAGGAACTGTCTCAGCATCTACCAAGATGAAGGTGGAGAAGGGATGTGACCAAAGCCAGTCTTGCTCTCAGAAGGAGACTTCTTTGAAGAAGAAAATGTTGTGTGTTATGTGTGAAAGTACTTCTCACATTGCCAAGGATTGCCCATACAATCCTAAAAGTACTGTCCACATGACCAAAACAAAGACTTCAAAGAGTCTCAAGAAGTCTCAAGCTTCGGAAGGAAAGTCTGTTTCCTTCGGAAGCTCCAAATCAAAGAAGAAGGTAAATGGAAAATTACCTTCGGAAGCAAAGTTGGTCTCGGAAGAAAGGAGTTCTTCCGAAGCACTGAAGTCTGCTGCAGTGACTGTAGATTCTTCCGAAGGATCAGTCATCAAAACTTGTGAAGTTCCAAAACTTCTAAGGTTTTGAAGGTCAAGTCCAAGACTCCAAAGGTGGTGTGGAAGTCTAAGAAAGACCAAATGACTGAAGTTTCTCCATCAACAACAGCTGAAGATCCCCATAGTACAACCATAGGATCTATTACTGTTGCATTACCTTCTATTACACTTAATGAGCCCAAGACAAGTAAGGCTTGGGTTTCCAAATGTAACTAATCATTTTCTTTGTGCAGGAACAGCTCAAGACAAACAGGAATGTCTGGATAATTGACAGTGGCTGTTCCAGGCACATGACAGCAATAGGTCTCTACTCCATAATTTTGAGAGAATTGATGGAGGACCAGTTGCTTTTGGAGGAGATGAAGGTGGTTACATTTCTGGAAGGGCAAGGTCACAAATGGTAAGCTCAGCATTGAGAAGGTAAACTTTGTTAAGGAGCTTGGGTACAATCTTCTGAGTGTATCCCAATTTTGTGATCAGAGTCATAACATGCTCTTTACTGAGCATGAGTGCATTGTTCTCAAGCCTGGTGTGGTCATTCCTCATGAGCATATCCTGCTCAGAGCCCCCAGGAAAGAGAACATGTACAAGATGGATTTGCAAGAAACATCTCCCTCTGGAGAAGTTTCATGCTTTCTATCTAAAGCAAATAGTGATGAGTCTTTCCTATGGCATAAAAGAATGTGCCATGTAAACTTTAAGAACATGAATAAATTAATTAAACATGATCTGGTAACTGGAATGCCAAAGAAAGAGTTTACAAGTGATGATCATTGTGTTGCATGCCTGAAAGGGAAGCAACACAAGGTATCTCACAAGCCTAAGGAAAAGAACTCCATCACTACTCCCCTACACTTGTTACATATGGATCTCTTTGGCCCCACCAGTGTAATGAGTTTAGGAAGGACCTCTTACTGTCTGGTGATCACAGATGATTTTACAAGATTCACTTGGGTCTTCTTCCTTAAAACTAAGGATGAAACCCCTGAGATTCTGAAGAATTTCATCTTAAAAGTTGAGAATCAATGTGATCACAAGGTCAAAACCATAAGATGTGATCAAGGAACTGAATTCAAGAACCAAATCCTTGATACATTTTGTGATGAAAAAGGTATTACAAGACAATATAGTGCTCCCAGGACTCCTCAGCAAAACGGAGTTGCTGAGAGGAGAAACAGGACACTTATTGAAGCTGCAAGAACTATGCTGTCTGACTCTAAACTGCCTATCACCTTCCGGGCAGAGGCTGTTAATACTGCTTGCTATGTGCAAAACAGAGTTTTAGTAGTTAAGACACATGGTAAGACTCCTTATGAACTTTGGCACAAGAGGAAACCTTTCATTGGTTTTCTCAGGTCATTTGGATGTCCCTGCACCATCTTGAATACCAAAGATCAAATTGCCAAGTTTGCTGAGAAATCAGATGATGGACATTTCATTGGATACTCTTCCCAAGCTAAAGCTTATAGAGTATACAATCTCAGAACTAGAATTTTTGAGGAGTCAGCCAATGTGACTTTCAATGAGCACACTCCTTGTGTGGCTGGTTCTGGTCCGGATTGGCTGTTTGATCTTGATTTAGTTACCAACTGTTTTAACAAATCTTGTGAGCATGTTTCAGGATCTGCAAAAAATCTAAATACAGGTGATCCTGATCCAAGATTTGAGCTAGGAAGACCTTCAACTCATACATCTTCAGCTCCAGTTGGAACTACTTCAGCAAATGAGGTTTCTATCAGCACAACAATGACAAATTCAGCTGATACATCTGGCATGCCTTCAAATTCCAGCTCAGAGGTCTCTCAACCAGATAAAGACACCTCACTTGTAGAAGACAACAATGGTGATGGTGATAGTGATCAAGAATTTCTTGATGCTAATAACTGATCGATGTCGAAGTACCAATCAAATAAGATGTTAAAATGTGTGTTCCTATTCACCTAAACTAGTTAGGGTAAGTAGGGTTGTCGAACCTCGTGGAATTAGTGGTCGGTGTATTGTGAATTGATTTATAAGAAACGATTAACTAAATTATCAAATTACTTAAACTATTGCCTCTTGGCTGTAAAAATTAGATCTTGGAATGATTAAGAACTTAATTAAGAAAACAAATTACAATTACTGAAAATTGATTAGAAGATTATTATGAAAAAGGGTAATCCACCCCGGGATTCAGGTTCGATTCTTGGTATTCGCCTAGTTCAACTTGGTGGAAAATCCTTAACGGAGATTCTATACGTGTAATGATTAAGTGACAAAGATAACCAAGACTTAACGGGTCTTAGTACACCATGTCAATTGAATTAGTAACCAAAACCTTGCAATCACACAACTTGCGCTTAATTATATGAAATTCAAATCAAGATTAACTAAAACAATTGTTTAAACAATCAAGACACAAGTTAAACTCAATAAAGAACTTAACGGGTTCTAAAGTTTAATCCCAACACAATTTGAACATAAACGAAAACCTAAAAACAGAAACCTATCACCCGAGGTAGATCACGAAACGTTTAGCCTTGCATCTTCATGAATTCGGCGACAAGATTGGATTGAAACATGAATTGATGGATTGGATTGAGTTGGAGAAGTAGGATCAACCTCAAGAATCGTCCAAGTTCGTCCCTTTTTGCTCCCAATGCGAATTAGGGTTTTTAGAATTGATAACCCTCTTTAAATATGGTCAAAACCCGGGAAAAATAGTCAACTTTCTTAACACGACGTAAGTTACGTCCATAAGGACGTAGCTTACGTCCTCTTCTAAGTTGTACGTCCTAGCCTTCTGTCCTACGTCCTCCTTGGCTTCCTTGTGATACCGACGTAAGCTACGTCCTGGAGGACGTAACTTACGTCCTCTCTTGGACACTTCTTCTTTTTTCTCCTTTCTTTCGTATTCTGCACCTGCAATTCATAATCGTCCACCGTAATCGCATTCTATGATAATTATATATCAAAAGCATGTATTTAGCTACTTAAAACACATATATGTCATGAATGCATCACATCCCCACACTTATCATTTGCTTGCCCCCAAGCAAACTCACTTATGACATTACATTATCATTAAACAACTACGATCCGGCCATGTGTTCACCTTCTGTTAACTAAGGTCCCAAGTCATATCCACTTACAATTTTATTCATGAAGTTATAACTTTGTACGTATAGATATTGTTCATGTGAAATATGATCTATCTAACCAACCCGAACAAGCTTTCTAGTCTTCCTTATGCATGTGATCACACCTCTCACAAGTTTCACTCCTCTCGGTTTAGTATCTGGTCTAGCAAAAGGCGTGCTAGTATATCAGTGTAGTACTCTCAACCAAGAACAATTCATGATTACCATAAGCTTGCATAATGATCGTAACTCCTTCAAATAACACAAACCATGCACACATCAAAAGGGCTTTGAAAGGTTGTAATGTAGGGCTTAGGGTTTAGGTATGGATAAGGAATTTGGAGTGGCTAAAAGTGATGAAATCCAAAAAAGAATGTTGAACATACTAAACAATAAATCACCACTACGAAGTGAATTTGGGTAAGCTTAACCCATATTCAACATTATTATCACTGAACATGACATTGATCTTGTGGTCATTTTGACCCATTATTTCTTTTCTTTTCTTTTCTTTTCTTTTCTTTTTTTTTTTTGCTTTTTTTTCTTTTTTTTGAATAATGATTATATCTAAACACTTTACTGCTTCTAACAATATTATATCTAAAATTCAAGTAATACTTATCAGAGTTCACCACATGGGCTTAAAAAGTAAAAAGGTTTGAAAAGGCTAATGGGTTGATTCGGGTTTAACAACGGAAGAGGTTGGGGCTCAAATTGGCAACTAGGGGCTCATTTTAGGGTAGGATAATACAACTGAAAAAGGCTAATAAAACAAAGGTTCATCCTAGTGCCTTAATCATATATGTGCAACAGTTTGGTTCATGATCTTGAAACGTATCAATTATGCAAGTTCTAGAATAATGTAATCGTTCTGGTAACACACATGAAAGGAAAATGAGCAAATAACCTGTTGATGTTCTAAGCTCATGCATAGGCTCAATCCTCACAAAAACGATGGTAGACAGGTTAAGGATGCAAAAACATGCATAAAAAGTCCACTATCTGGCTTGTTACCCTGGTTAAACATCTCAATCAATTCTCAGAATTGTTTTTTTTCTAGTAAGATAGCCATGATTAAGGACCTTTGCTTGTGCACAGGTTAAACATACTTTCACGATTTACATTGAAAAAATTAAGCTTTCATGCATAAATAAGTTGCTTTAGGGGCATTTTGAAAACTCTTGGTCAATCGATTTTTTTCTCAATTTTAAATCTTCTTTACAATCTTCAATCTTCCCCTTATCCCCACACTTAAAACTTTACATTGTCCTCAATGTAAACTTTAAATTGTTATGTGAAACAAGGGTCCTAACCTTTACCCAAGTGAAGTTACAAAGCTAACTTTCCAAATACGCATTATGCCTACCATGATTGTACTAAATGACACCAAACTAGCAAAGCTTTAAGATATGAAAAAAGTACATGGACCTGATCATAGATGATAAAAGATGCCTTATCAGTAATATATGGTGGTTATGGGTCAACACAGATAAGTAAAGCCGCCCACACACACATTCTTTTATGCTCCTAAAGATCCATGAGCTTCCCCACACTTGAGTATTTGCATCCGGTGTTTAAAGCTGAAAACAAAACAACTAAAACAAAACAAATAAAACAAAACAAAAAAAGACTAAAAGAAACAAAACAATTTCGGGTTGCCTCCCGATTAGCGCTAAGTTTTAGGTCTTCAGCCAGACCATACCTGCGACCACTCATGGTGGTCGAGTAGGATGCTTGACTCCGGTATTCTTCAAATGATCTGGTGGGTCTTCAACTAGATCATATTGTGGCCCAAACATTAATGCCTTAACTCTATCTTTTATAGGATCAAGTGGATCTCCAACTTTTTTCTTCATTTTATGCTTCTCAACTTTTGTTTCCATCATCATAATTGGCTCTTTCTCTTCTTTTAAATTTATCAATTCCTTCAAGTCCACATACTTAACCCTATCATACTCAAAAGCATTCTCAAAATTGGTGTTCGTGCTTACATATGAAGTATAAGTAGGAACACACATATTAGTCATATCTGTCATCAAAACTTCATCATTAACAAAATAATTAACCGACTTAGAAAATACATCAAAACGTAACTTACGAGTTTCATAACTCATTTCAATTGTTCCATCCCTACAATTGATTTGAGCATTGGCAGTTGCTAAAAATGGTCGACCCAATATGACCTTCGGTTGCTCATTTGTCCTTACCGGTGCATAATCAAGCACCATAAAGTCCACCGGGTAGTAAAATTCTCCCAACTTAATTATAACATTCCTTACCATCCCTCGAGGACTTTTCTGAGTCAAGTCAGCTAACACCACAGTAGTGTTAACTTCTTCTAGAGAACCAAAGTCAAACTGATCATATAACATACCTGGCAAGATACTAACAGCTGCTCCATAATCCAAGAGTGCTCTTTTTATCTTCAACTTCCCCACTTTTATTGGAATGATTGGTGCTCCTGGGTCACTATCTTCCACTTCATTGGCTTTCTCTTCCTTATGTGCAACTTGTTGTGGAAAAGAAGTAAAGTTATTGTCAATAATTAAAGAGTCAGGAAGGATACTAACCGAATTGATGTGAACATTTCTCATGTTTTCCGTGTTGGTTCCTTGATGTTGAGGATTGATTGTGGTATCACTCGGTAGTTTCCCGGGGTTCCTCTTAATCTTGGCCACATCCTCAGCGAGTTGCCCCACTTGTTTATTCAAAGCTTCATAAGCTTTGTCTCTGATTTCATTTTCCCTCTTATTCTCTTGCATATTCTCTTCATCATGTTCATTAAAGCATCTAACTTTGCATTTGTAAGTCTTCACCAACAACTCGTCCCGATGGAGGATTTCCTTGATAACTTTGTGATGAACTCCCTTGTTGACCCCCATGATTGTAGCTCCCTTGATTGTTTCCTTGAGAATATGAAGTTCTTTGATAACCACTTGGATTGTAATTCCCTTGTGTTCTATTTGATATGTTTGACCGCCTTGATTATTACCTTGAAAATTAGGGTTCATCTGGTTTGAAGCATTACCATATTTAAAGTTGGGATGATTCCTCAATCCAGGATGATAAGTATTGGAATTCATATCAAGCTGCTTATTCTCTCCATATACTTGATTCACCATTTCATGTTGACCTAAAAGCAACGGACACACTACACTTGCATGCCCCAGTTCACCACATTCATTGCATACATTAAATCCAACTGAAGCTACATCTTTAGTCCCTGTTTGTCCTAACTTGGCCAATTGTCTTTCCAAAGATGCAATTCTTTCTTTATTCTCATAATCAATAGTGGTTGACCTTGTTGGAGCAGGCTTTGACCGTCTACTAGCCGAAGCTTGAGCTTTGGAATTCTTGCACATTCGTTCTAGGAATTCCCAATCCATATCTTCATGATTAGATAAGAATGTTCCATTACTTGTAGAATACAAGTATTTTCTTTCTTCTGGTGTTAGTCCATCTGAAAATGCCTTAATCAATTCCCACCTTTCAATACCATGATGAGGACACATGCGGATCAACTCCTTGAATCTTGTAAATGCCTCATGAAATTGTTCACCAATTTGTTGTTGAAAAGAACGAATAGCCTCTCTTGCATCGCTTGTCTTTCCCATAGAGTAATATTCTTCAAGGAAAACCCTTTGCATCTCTTGCCAAGTATGAATACTATTATCAGGCAAAGTGAGGAACCATTGCTTAGCTCTATCTTTTAAAGTAAACTGAAACAATCGCAACCTCACTTCATCTTGTGTGAAGTGATTTCCACCAATAGTGCTACATATGGCATCAAATTCAGCAAGATGCACATATGGTTCTTCTGTTGCAGTGCCTCTAAATGCAGGAAGAATGGTGAGATACTGAGGGCGTACATCAAAAGCTCTTCCTCTACGATTTGGAGGTGCAATAGGATTTGGATTTTCAGAAATAGCAGGTCTGAAATGGCTATCCACACCTCGTACTTGAGCTCTTTGAGGTCTTCTTGGTTGATTGGCATTATTGTTAACCCTACCCCGTTGTTGATTGATAGGTGGTGCATTCCACCCATGCTGATCATTCCCCCAATTGTTATTTCCATTCTGTCCATCACCACCAGCAAAATTTCCATCCCAAGCATCATAAT
This sequence comes from Flaveria ramosissima, assembly GCA_025215565.1. Taxonomy (NCBI): domain Eukaryota; kingdom Viridiplantae; phylum Streptophyta; class Magnoliopsida; order Asterales; family Asteraceae; genus Flaveria; species Flaveria ramosissima. The sequence continues at coordinate 68,544,636 of CM046035.1, forward strand.
TTGCATCATTATGAGGTTCTTCATTGTTATTCCACTCATCTTCATAATCTTCATCACCCGTATGGACACTATGCATACTCACATGATCAAAGTCATTACCTTGATTGAGATTATGTTGATTCATATTGTTGTTAGGGGGTGGTTGATTCAAGTTATTGTTGCGGTTGTTATTTGGTGGTGGGGGTGGATTTGGGTTTTGGTCATTAGGAGGAGGAGGGTTTGGATTTTGAAGTGGTTGATTATTTAGATTTTCCATTTGGGTTGAATCAGCTGAACTGTCAGTTGCTTGATCAATAGCTTGTGAAATTGATGTAACCGGTAACCCTGATCGATGTAAAACACGATTGTACCTTGCTGATTTCTCTATCTCTGGATCGAATACTAATGGTGATTTCCTACCCGAATAGCGAGTATGCATGCAATCTGTCACCTACACACTGAAAAACACCAAGCGTAACAAGGAAATAAAAATTAAAGCAAAACAAATAACAAAAACTAAAAACAAATCAAATAGCAAAACACCAAGCGCACCGATTCCCCGGCAACGGCGCCAAAATTTGATCGATGTCGAAGTACCAATCAAATAAGATGTTAAAATGTGTGTTCCTATTCACCTAAACTAGTTAGGGTAAGTAGGGTTGTCGAACCTCGTGGAATTAGTGGTCGGTGTATTGTGAATTGATTTATAAGAAACGATTAACTAAATATCAAATTACTTAAACTATTGCCTCTTGGCTGTAAAAATTAGATCTTGGAATGATTAAGAACTTAATTAAGAAAACAAATTACAATTACTGAAAATTGATTAGAAGATTATTATGAAAAAGGGTAATCCACCCCGGGATTCAGGTTCGATTCTTGGTATTCGCCTAGTTCAACTTGGTGGAAAATCCTTAACGGAGATTCTATACGTGTAATGATTAAGTGACAAAGATAACCAAGACTTAACGGGTCTTAGTACACCATGTCAATTGAATTAGTAACCAAACCTTGCAATCACACAACTTGCGCTTAATTATATGAAATTCAAATCAAGATTAACTAAAACAATTGTTTAAACAATCAAGACACAAGTTAAACTCAATAAAGAACTTAACGGGTTCTAAAGTTTAATCCCAACACAATTTGAACATAAACGAAAACCTAAAAACAGAAACCTATCACCCGAGGTAGATCACGAAACGTTTAGCCTTGCATCTTCATGAATTCAGCAACAAGATTGGATTGAAACATGAATTGATGGATTGGATTGAGTTGGAGAAGTAGGATCAACCTCAAGAATCGTCCAAGTTCGTCCCTTTTTGCTCCCAATGCGAATTAGGGTTTTTAGAATTGATAACCCTCTTTAAATATGGTCAAAACCCGGGAAAAATAGTCAACTTTCTTAACACGACGTAAGTTACGTCCATAAGGACGTAGCTTACGTCCTCTTCTAAGTTGTACGTCCTAGCCTTCTGTCCTACGTCCTCCTTGGCTTCCTTGTGATACCGACGTAAGCTACGTCCTGGAGGACGTAACTTACGTCCTCTCTTGGACACTTCTTCTTTTTTTCTCCTTTCTTTCGTATTCTGCACCTGCAATTCACAATCGTCCACCGTAATCGCATTCTATGATAATTATATATCAAAAGCATGTATTTAGCTACTTAAAACACATATATGTCATGAATGCATCAATAACCATACCATAGATGACAGCATCAATGATGTCTCACACTCATTGGATCAAGTTAATCTTGATAAGTGTGATAATGTGGAGGGTGAATCTTCCAGACCAGATCTAAATTTCTCAAATTTGGATCTCTCTCAGCAACTTGCTGTGATCCCTCAGCTAAGGATCCACAAGTCTCACCCCACCACAAACATCATTGGAGATGTTGTCACAGGGGTAAGAACAAGAGGACAAACCCATGAAGCAAATGTTTGTCTTCACTCTTGTTTCTTATCTCAGATAGAGCCTAAGAAAGTTGATGAAGCTCTAAAGGATGGAAGTTGGGTTGAAGCTATGCAACAAAGAGCTGCTTCAATTCAAAAGGCAGAAAGTTTGGAACCTTTGTCCTCTTCCTCATGGGAAGACTACCATTGGAACCAAATGGGTTTTTAGAAATAAGAAGGATGATAGAGGAATCATCATCAAGAACAAGGCAAGACTAGTTGTTCAAGGATACACACAAGAAGAAGGGATTGACTACACTGATGTCTTTGCTCCTGTAGCAAGACTAGAAGCTGTTAGGATATTCCTGGCATTTGCTGCATCCAAGAACTTCAAAGTCTACCAACTTGATGTAAAGTGTGCTTTCTTATATGGAGTGATTGATGAGGAGGTTTATGTCAAACAGCCACCTGGTTTTGTAGATCCTGATCATCATGATTATGTCTGCAAGCTTGACAAAGCTCTTTATGGGCTACATCAGGCACCCAGGAAGTGGTATGAGACACTATCTGAGTATCTTTGTAAACATGGATACAGAAGAGGTACTATAGATGGAACTCTCTTCATCAAAGGACAGGGAAATGACTTATTGCTGGTTCAAGTATATGTAGATGACATCATCTTTGGTTCAACTAATCCAAAGCTCTGCAAAGACTTTGAGAAGCTGATGAAAGACAAATTTGAGATGAGTTCAATGGGAGAACTCAACTTCTTTCTGGGAATTCAAGTGAAGCAGGTTGAAGATGGCATCTTCATAAGTCAGTCAAAGTATGTTCAAGACATACTCAAGAGGTTCAACATGACTGATTGTAAGATTGCTAAGACACCCATAGCCAGAAATCACTCCCTTGGTCCAGATCTTGAGGGGGAGTGTGTAGATGAGCACTTATACAGGGCTATGATTGGGTCTCTTATGTATCTTACAGCTAGCAGGCCTGATATCATGTTTGCTACATGTATTTGTGCAAGATATCAAGCCAACCCTAAGATGTCTCACTTAATCACTGTGAAAAGGATTTTAAGATACCTCAAAGGTGCTTCAACACTTGGTCTATGGTATCCAAAGAATCCAAATTTCAATCTGTATGCCTATACAGATAGTGATTATGGTGGTTGCAATATGACTGCAAAGTCTACATCTGGGGGATGTCAATTCCTTGGTGGAAGGGTGGTCTCATGGCAATGCAAGAAACAATCCTGTGTGTCTGCATCAACTGCTGAGGCTGAATACATTGCTGCTGCAAGCTGTTGTGCTCAAGTGCTTTGGATTCAAAATCAGATGCTGGACTATGGATTTAACTTCAAAGAGACTCCTATCCACATAGAAACAATAGTGCTATCTCTATCACTGAGAACCCTGTGCAGCACTCAAGGACCAAACACATCAACATCAGGTATCATTTAATAAGAGATAACTATGAAAAGGATTAATTAAACTAGTCAAAGTTCATACAGATGACAATATGCTGATCTGTTCACAAAAGCTTTTGATGAACAGAGATTTAAGTATCTGATATCAGCTATTGGGATGATTAACTTTGAGTAGACTTTTATTAAAACTAATTCTAATTATTTCTTCTTAAAATATGTGTGTCCTAAGTTGTCTAGTTCATCACTTTCATAAGCTCATGTTTTCTTTGGATGTAAAATTCTTTTTGAAGACTTTCCTTAGATTCTTGAAAATTTTTGATACTTCGGAAGATAAATTTTATCTTCGGAAGAAAAACATGTCTTCAAAATACATAATGTCTAAGAGATTTTACCTTCGGAAGAAGTCAAATTCATCTTCCGAAGCTTAAAATTCTTATCTCAGACACTTATTTATTTTAAGGACTTTTTCCTTCCGAAGCAAAATTAACCTTCGGAAGCTTTGTTTATTTCTATACAAAGCATCCAAGGGTTTATTTCTCTTCCGAAGCATAAATAGTCAAGACTCTCAGGAAAATCTTCCGAAGCCATTTTAGCTTCGGAAGCTTTTTCAATCAAAACTTCCGAAGACAAATAAACTTCGGAAGCTTTTCGAATTCCAAGAAAACTACTTTTGAGCAAAAGTAAACTACCTTTTCAGAGGTGGGACCGACTTCCGGATTTCAAAGTTTATCCTCTTTCATTAACTTTGGTTCAAATCCCTTTTCATATAAATACCCAACGGTTCCCCCTCTTTCCCACTATCTTCCTCAATTCTACTATTTCTCTAACCTAATTCTCTAAACCGCCTTTGCTTTCTACCTTTCTTCACCCTTAAGCTTCTGAAATGGCCAACCTTAACCGCAGAAACAACCCTGATTTCTCCATGCAACTTCACAGGCAACATAATCAAGTTGCTCTGTTAAGCTCTGAGAAAGATGCAAGTTTCTCAGAGATTTGCCAATTCTTGACTCTGTCAACTACTTCACCTCCCTGACCATTGATCCTACTCTATATGAGGATCACTTGCTTGAATTCTGGAAGACCTGCCAAGAGGTCATTATGGATGGGGAGAAGGCACTGTCTGCCACAGTGCAAGGGAGGACAATCTTCATCACTCCGGCCATCATTAACCACATCTGCAGCTGGATGATGAAGAAGGTGAGGTGTCCTTCCCAAAAGAAGCTGTTAATCATTCTTTTGAGCAGATGGGCTATGAGGAGATTTCTCTGTAAAGACCTTTAGGAAAGGGAAGGTCTCATCCCAATGGAAATTCCTGCTCCATGTGGTTATCCACAGCTTGTCAAACAAGCATGGTGGATGGGACCAGATTCCTGAGGATCTCTCCTTTAGTTCATGGAATGGTTCAGGGGGTCAAGTTCAGGTATTCACAATTTGTTTATACTAATTTACTTGCAAACTTAGACTCCTTAGAGTATTACATGTTTCCTAGATATGTTCAACACATTCTCAACTGTGAACTGGGCTCACAGTTGAGGGAAACAAGTAATATTCTTAAATTGGGACAGATGAAGCCCGACATCTTTAAAATAATGAAGAAGCCAACTGTAGGCTTCTCAGGGTAGAAACAGCCCTAGTCCCAAAAATGTTAGAGCTCATTGCTCAAGGTGACAACCTAGCAACACAAGCTAGTGTTGAACCCCACACCTCTTTTGTCCTTACCATTAAAAAGACCAGAAATAACCCTCACCTACCAAAGAAAATCCAAACGAACCCCTGCTCAGGCTATTGAGTCTGTGCAGGCCCCCAAATACTCAACCTTACAGGAAGAAGTGGACACTAGAGCTCCCACTTCTCCTGAGGAGCAAACCACTCCCATTACTTCACCTATCAGGGCTGAGGTTCCTCAAGCTCACCCTGATGAGCTCACTAGCCCAACAACCTAAGCCTTCACTCTGAGTCTCAACACTCAAGTGAACAACCTTCAGGGGACAGCTACCATCCCCAGCCTTTGGATCTCAACCAACCAATTCCCAACCTATCCTTTTACACTGATGAAGACTTAGGATTCAGTGAGTACCATGAGTCTCTCTTCTCCTCCCCTACTCAAAGAGAGATGAGTACCTCTGACTCTCCTCAGTCTATCCCCCATCAGTCACCTATTACTGAGGTGGACACTTCTGAACCTGTTCAGGATGTCCATATTCTCACTTTTGAAAGTGATTACATCATTAAGACCTCAACCATGGCAACTCAGCCCATTGGCATCTCAACTGAGGCTGCCAGTGAGCAGAGGAAAACCAGCAGCCAAGAACTCAAGCTGGTGGTGAGAGAGAGGACTTTGGTCCAATCATCTCATCCCCCAATGAATCTTCTGATGAAGATGAGGGGAATTTGAGACTAAAGGTGCAAAAACTGTCAAAAACATGCACCTATTTAGTCTCTAAGGTTAGTCACTTGGAATCTCAGGTAACTACCTGCAAAACAGGGTCAATGATCAGCAACTCCAGATTTCATATCTGCAGGAAAAACTCGCTGGGAGACTTTAAGGAGAGCTCAACCAGGAACACAAGAACCTGTGGAAGTGATTGACTTATCCTCCAGCTCACCTATGCAAGTGGGTGATGCTACCAAAAGGGGGAGAAAGTTGTTACAACCACAGAACCTGGGAGTTCTTCAGAGAGAATGGACATAGAGGACTCACCATCCTCACTTGCTGTTGTGCATTCTCAGCAACTTCCTCAAGTTCACATTAATGTGGACTCTATAGACTCTCTCATCAGGAGTCTCTTTGAGGAAGGTATACCAAGGGCTGTCTCATCTCCACCACAAGGAACTGGCAACACATCATAAGGTGGAGGTATGATGATGACAGGAGAGCCCTTATACTTCAAGAGTTCAAGGCCAACAAGAAATTTTTCAATCCAAAGCCTGAGCTTCTATGAAAGACTGGATTTAGTCAACTTGCCACTTGTCAATCCAAGCAATTCAAGACAAGCTGACAGGCTGGCTCAAAGAATCCAAGACAGGATCCTTGCAGAGTTTACTCTAAGAAGGAGACTTAGGGAATCAGGCAATGTCATCGGTCAACTGGATGTTGAGGTGGACCCTAAGATTAGTTTCATAGGGGAAACCTTGACTGAAGGCCCAGTGGCAGAACCTGAGACCCCTGTCTTATCATCAAACTGCTGCAGAGGTCCAAACTCCATCTGAGACACCTGCTGGTGAAGGTGTTTCTCAGCCTCTCTCTGGCCAGAGCATGGAAGCTACTCCAAGCAATGAAGGCCAAGCCTCAATCCACCCTGAGTCACAAAGGTCTGTTGGTGACAAAGGGAAAAGGATAATGACTCCTGAGGAAATTGAGGAGGAAGAGAGAGAGAGGAAAAGGAGACTAAGGGGAGAAAGTTCTACTGGGTCATCTAGCTTCATGCAAGCTGCAATCAGGCTGCTCCTAGACCAAATACTCAAGATGATGAGTTAAGGGCAGTCAAGATTACCTACTTACAGACCAGGAACTATGACATTGATGAAATCATCTCCCTCCCCTTAGAAGAGTTAAATGAACTGGCTGACAGGAAGTGTCAAGAGAGTTGAAGGAGAAAGAGGATGCAATGATACTTCTCCAACTCAAAGAGGAGAAGAGACAGAAAAGACTTTACAAGCATGCTCCCACTCTCTCACCAGTTCAAGAAAGTCTGCACAGGAAGATGTGGCTCCACAAGAACCTCAGGTAGATAAGAAGAAGATAGGATCAAGATGATCAACTACCTGAGTGCCACAGGCTTCTATCAGGCAGATGCACTTCTTCCCTTGTCCTATGACTTCATTGAGTTCGAGTATCTAAAGCAACTTGAGCTTGAGTTAGTCAAGGAAAGAAAGACAACTAAAAGGAAGCTAAGGGAAGAAGCTGCAAAGTCAAGAGCCATCATTCAAAAGAATGCAAAGAAGTCTGCTGACAGACAAAGAATGGTGAGCTTCTTGAAGCTGTATGGATTCTCCGGAAGGAGACTTGGCCCCATGTCTCTATCCACTATGGATGAGCATATTAGGGTGATCAAGCAGAAGATTAAAAGTGGAGAACTCATTGACTTGCACTCTCTTCCAAGTCAAGTCCCACCTGAAGTGGAGGTCAAGTTTGAACAACCAGAGACACCTCAACCAGCACCTCCAGCTGAGCCTCAGCAAGCTTCATCTTCTGATCCTAGGCAGGGTCAAACTCCCTCTCCTCTGAACCTGTGAGGGAGGAACACCCAACTGAGAAAGACACTGATGATCAACATGGTGCTGCAGACCAGTCTTCTCAGTTAAAGACATCCAAGAGGAAGAAGAGGATGGCTTCTAAACCAAAGTCTAAGAAGAAGAAGCCAAAGTCATCTACCTCTGCACCTCAGGCTGAATCAGATCAACCTGAGGAAATGCATGATGAGGCAGCCCAATCAACTCCTATTCAAGTGGCTCCTCTAACTAGTGAGACACCCATCTTGTCCTGGACTTACTCTACTAATCCAGAAAGATGCATGTTATCAGAGATCAAGGTGTTGAGAATGTCTACTCATGGCAAGACATAATCAACTTACCTCTGCATGATCTCTTTGAGATGAGAAGATACTATGAGAGTCTTGATGATCCTGACCATCTCATGAAGAAAGGAATGGTCCTGATTGTACTGAAGACTACCAACATTTGAAGATCTCTAAGTGTTTTGGTAGCATCAGCCTAGGGGGAGTTTGTAAGGATTCCTGAAGTCTGATGCAACCCAAAACAGCCTAAGTGTCTCAGCAACATGCACTAAGTACTGAAGTGAAGAATGCTTCGGAAGTTTTACACAAAGCATTAGAAAATACTCTAAGTGTAAAATCTTCCGAAGCCAAGACCAATATCTTCCGAAGCCAAACATGAAGTCTTCCGAAGCTTCAGAGACAAAGTCTTCCGAAGCTTCAACCTATGAAGACAGATTTCTTCCGAAGACTTTTAGTACACATGCTTTATCTGATGTACTGTTCCATAAAGCACCTTTTCCGCTGCATCTCTGTAAAGTCACCAACTTACATGAGTTGGTGAAAAGGGCCTTGCTTTTGGTAACTGTACATTGAGGTCTTGAGTCTGTAACTTTCCACTTCGTGTACTTTATCCTTTTGTAATGTATAAGGATGTGAGCTATGGCATGTCATAGTCACAAGGTCAAAGGCAGATATGCCTTTTGATCCTACAATTGATTTTGTTAGTGTCTAGTCAATTGTATCCAGCTGGCTTTCAAAGTATAGCCGGCTGTAGGTTGTAGTATAAGAATTTCAAGTTCTTGTATCTTTCTTTATGCTTTGTAACACTTGTAAAAGAACTTGAGAAAGCAATATACTGCCTCCTTGAAACCTATACTATCTTGTTCTGTCTCTTGCTTTACTTGTGTTCTTTGTATCACCTTTGGTTACCCAGTTCACTGTTTGATTAAAGTTTAGTAAATCTCCTCATTGTGTTGTTGTGTTGTAATTGTGTTTAAGCCCTTAAACGATCCTGCATATATATATATATATATATAATGATCAAATGAAAACCATGTTTATAATTAAAAACCGTAAAAACCAACACTATCCAATCACATAATTATAATGATTTAGCTTTTTAATTGTTTAAAGTATATTTGAGTAACTTTAACCTTATTTTTTGAAGTCATTATATATATTTTAATATAGACTCCAAGAAACGTCGATAATGACGAAAGACTTACGTATACGTAACTTGTATGAGGTACATGTACGTAATTCTTAGTTGGGCACTTGGTAGCACGTACTTACATGTACATAACATCTACACATACGTAACTCTTAGTTTTACACTTTGTAACACAGACTTACATATATGTAACCCATTGTTTTCATAGTTTTCATTTATAATATGGTTTTCAAAGGATCTCTCCCGTATATATATATATATATATAGATATCTATAGATATAGATATATATATAGATATATATATAGATATATATAGATATATATATATCTATGTATATATGTGTGTATATATATATATTATGTGTTATATATATATAGATATATAGATATATATACTATAGATATCTCTATATCTCTGTATATATAGAGATATGTATAATATATATCTGTATATATATATATATATGTCTCTATATCTGTATGTATGTATATATCTCTATATATACTATATATATCTGTATATCTATCTGTATCTCTCTATATATATGTATATATATCTATAAAAGAATGATTGTAAATAGTAAAAAGAGTAAAATTTAGAAAGTTTAAGAATGATTATAAGCTTAACATGTATCTTTTTATTGTTTTAAAGGGGATAACATTTTGGTTATTTTGTTAAATACGTTAGCTCATTGTGTCAAATATTAGTTTATTGTGTCATGTATTTTTCATCATTTGTTATATATATTCATCATTGTGTTTTACGTTCAAGATCGTTTTGTGTTATTTTTGTTATTGTTTTTATAGTTCATGTAAATTTATTATCTATTATTGTGTTTTTATATTTAGAAGTACATAATAAAGTAATTTCACCAATGTAGTTTTCAAAACACATTAAAAGTACTTAAGTACTAATGTGTTTTATAATAGTATTCAAGGTAGCACAATATGTTATTTTTTGTCACTATTTTTTATAGATTAAATAATTTATTATGTGTGATCATTGTGTTTAACAATTTATAAGTACACATTTATGTTATTTAACCAATGTATTTTTTAAAACTCATAATGTTCAGAATATACAATGTGTTGTTTTTGTAATTTTTATAGATCATATAAACGTTTTGTTATATATAATTGGTTCTTACAACTGGAAGTGCACAATTATGTTATCATACCAATGTATTTTTCAAAATTTATAAATTTCAAGATAATACAATGACAATTAAAAACACGATGACACGGTTGAACACGAGGCACAAGAAACATACAAAATCTATCAAAGCTTGGAGATAATGATGCATAGTACCAAGTGGAAGATGGTCCTGCTTGTTGGAGGATTGACATCTAAGCATTTAAACAAAAGGGAGTTGACCTGACAAGATATCTAAACCACATTGGACGCCTAAACTCAAAAAAACAACCTCAACTACACTGATGACGGGATTGAGATTCAAGGGAGACAAATTGGCTGCCGGCGAGAAACCACAACAAAGGTAAACGTTAGACATCCTCAAACGTTGAACCCAATTATAAGTAAAGTTTGGTTAATTAACATGGCCCTTTAGATTGGCCGGTTTAACAAAATTAGTTTTGAAAAAGTCTATAGTTTGGTTATAAAATTCATTGTAATATGTTTCTATTTCTACTCAGAAATTTCTAAGGATTGGATCTTTTTGTTTTCTTAAATGTTCAACTTTAATTTGGAGGCAATTTAGACCCTTATTCACATAATCCGTCAAATCACTCTTAGGTCCCATCAACAAATAGTCTTTCTTTAGTTTTTGATACATATTTGTGGCACCAGGATGAATAGAATATCACGTCTTATGAGCTTTACGCAGAATTTTCTTTCTAAGATCCTGAAAAACAAGGTCCACCTCCATCCGAATATAGTTTTGACACATAGGGTGTTTTATTAAAAGGATGAAGAAGCATCGACTTTCAAGTGTTTTAGACCAAAATTGACTAGTTAACAAGTGTTTTAGACCAACATTGACTAGTTAACAAGATTAGAACGTGAAATGGCTGAGCATGAGAAAAAACGTATTTTGGAAAAATACTACATGCCACGATCTTGAAATGTTTTTCTAACTTTTTTTAATGTTTAGCAATCTCCTATTATTTTTATCTTTTATATGATTTTTTATTTTTAGTATTAATGTTAAGTTTATTTTTGTCAAATAAAAGGTTGAAGCAAAAATAAATATTTAGAAATAAATAAAAAAATATAAAATTTATCACCATCACCTAGCCAATACATATCTAGGTGAGGATGAGGCTGTGAGGGTGATAAAAAATGTGTCACCTTCACTTGGGGAATTTATAGACCGTCGTTTAGTCTTTCAAAAACCTAATTAACCTAGGTAGCTAGGGTAAGTAAGGTATCGTATCCACAGAGGAATCAGTAGTTAATTTTAGCTTCTAATTATGTTCTAAATGATTTAAAAATATTTATGAAGTTGTGATTTGAATGAAAAACAAAGGAAACTTAAATGGATTGAATTCAATTATAACGGACGTAACCTCTTCCAGACTTCAGGTTCAAGGTTTCACATAAAACTCAATTGTTTATTATACACAACATAGACATAGTGTTCTGAAATTAGTTAAGATAGTAATTGGAGACAGGTTGTTGTTAAAAAAAACCTATACAACTATTTATGTCAAATACTAGTATAATCCAATTATCCAATAAATAGTATCAAGTCAACCTCTTCAGTCACCCAATCCGATTCTAAGCCTTGTCATCAACCAAAACGTGATTGTAAAGAAAGAACTTGAAAAACTGATAAATTGTTTATTAACTAAAGCATCAATTTGCTAAACGTTTGTCATCACATAAGCAAATCAAATACATAAACAATTGAAAAAAATATGAAACCTATAAAAACCATCCGTCGGAAGAAGTCACAAGAGAATTAGCCGCTCATGCTTGTGAATCTGATGTTGGAAGGCATGATTGATCGTGTAATGATGAATGGATCCTTTAGAATGGTTAAAGAAGCTCTTTGATTCGCCCAAAATCCGTTCCCAAAGGTTAGAAGACGAATTGGAATAAGAGATGCCCTGAAAAACCCTAAAAACGTGCTTTTAATGAAATTTCCCGTCAGTTCCACCGTAGCCTACGCTAGCCACCATAGGCTACGTTGGACACCTTTCTTTTTTCAAGTTTTTTCTTCAGTTTCTTGTTGTGCGGCTTTCTGAGAGCTTTCCATTGACTGGTAATGGGCCCCGTAACTCTATTCCTAGCTCAAGTTATGTTTATTTTACCGTTGCAAGGTCCCTTAACATCTTCATCCTTTCATTTTTAATCTCTTGGCTCCCGTTTACATCCCGAAACTCTCATATCATGAATATTCTTTGGGTTGCACCTTTAATCATCATAAACACCAATCCAACCACCACTCATCACTTAAGTTCTCCATGTAAGCTTCCACTTTGGTCGTTTAACCTACAAAACCATATTCGCTCGTAGTTAATCAATTCCATGCAATTAAACACACAAATACACATAACATTAACCGATTAAGCACATTAAACATCATCCCAACACACTCACATCAGGAATGCATATTACAATGTGAGCCCGTATATATAGTATTGTAGGAGAAGCATGGAACAACAATATATTGTAGTATCTTGTTCTAAGTGGACGTTTATGTTTGTTTACTTATAATTCAGAAAGTTTCTACCCATCAGTAGCTCGTTCAAAGAGTAACACCTATTGATAACAATACCACCAAGATAAGAATTTTGTTGCATTCATATGCTTGAGTAACGTCAATTGACAACACTAATACCTAGATAATATCCAAAGAGTTACACCACAAGTAACAATATTAAATATGTCATTTAAAGAGTTCAACAAGCCTTACACGGATTAACAATATGACAAGATAATTATTTATGAAATAATTAAATAATTATTTTAGTTTTTGGGATAATTAGTAGTTGACTAATATTTGTATCTTGGAATTACAAATGATTATGTAACACCCGGAAATTTATTATTTTGAAGCCGACGAAGAAAAGAAAAGAAATAAAGTCCAAAGTTGAGGGACCAAACTCGCCCACGAAGAAAAGTCGGGAAGTGAGGTGGTATTAGTGGGGAGAGGGCAGCCAACCCTCCCCATTTCCCCACATTTCAGCTCACAAAGAAGAGAGAAGAGAGAAAGAGGAGAAAAAGGGAGAAAAGTGGTGTTTCGGGTGATTCGAGTGTCCAAATCCGTCGAGTAGCAAGCCAAATCGAAGCTCTTGTCCTTGTGCTCGATTGTGTGAGTTCTAGGACCCCACTTTTACTTGTTTTCAACTGATTTTGGGGCTGGAAGATGTCAAAAACCCGTTTTTATGTGTGTGTGTTTGACCCATTTGGGTGTGATGTGTATGACGTGTTTAGAGTATGATTTGGGCTTGTGTGTGCTTGTATGGTGTTAAGGTATACATTCCTAAGGTCCAGGAGGGTTGATTTAGGCTTAGAATGGGTTCGGATGAGCTTGGAGGCCGAAAATGGCAGATTGGGTTCGGGATGAACTCCATTCTGCATCAGCTAGGGCTAGGCGACCGAATGAAGGCCATACGGCCGAATGAGGGCGATTGAAGGTCATTCGCACGATTGGGGTTCAGTCGCACGACTGGGGGTCCAGTCGCATGAGGGATGTGCGACTGAGGGTTCAGTCGCATAGATGCTTAGTCGCACGAGTCCATTCGCATGAGGTTAGTCGCATAGGTGCCCATTCGCAGTAATCCCATTCGCACAAGGTCCATACGCACGATTGGATGTTCATTCGCATAGATGACCATCCGCATGGGTCCAGTCGCATGATGTTCAGTCGCATGGAGGCCATGCGACTGAAGGGTGTCCATACGCCCGAATAGGGCTGTTGCACTCGAATGAATGTGTAGTTTGACTTCTGGCCTTCGGGGGAAAGGTGCAGATGTAAGTTTGGACGTAAGGCAACCCGTAAGAACATGTAAGAGGATGGTTATGGCCTTAGAGTGCATGTAGGGCATGATGATGATGATGTTGCATGTTTATGCATATTATGAATGAATGATGTTGCCCTGTATGATGATGATGAATGTGTATGATATGATCCTTATTATGATGAATGATTATCTTTCCTATGGCTTTACGTATTATGACAAATGAAATAAAGTATTATGTAATGAAGTGGAAAGAAATGACACGTCTTGCATGCATCGGATAACGGGTCCTTCTTTGTGATTGACCATTATGTGGAACCTCTACCGCTTACCCTTAGTACTGTGGCATACGTTTAGCTGTTCATTTATTGACTTCGGCCCAGTGGCTATGACCGTCGGTTATCATTAGTACTGTGGCATACGTTTAGCTGTTCATTTATTGACTTCGGCCCAGTAGCTAAGACTGATTGGTTAACCCCAGTACCGTGGCATACGTTTAGCTGTTCATTTATTGACTTCGGCCCGGTAGCTGTGACTAATTGGGGTGTAGCATATGGTATTGGTATGGATGATGTCCGATGCGCAAGTAAGTTAAAAGGAACGAATGAACGAATGAATGAATGAAGAAGATAATAATGATATTATCTATGCGTACATATGATGTGTGATCACGTCAAAGTAACGAATGGTTTTATATGAAAGTAAAGTATATTTTATTATTAAAACTAGAACTCACTCAGCAACGCTGACTTTTATTGCATTTTCCAGTTGGCAGGTAAATGATTGCTGAGGATGGCACGGCGAAGCTACTCAGCTCTTTTGGGATGGCATCCAATTATATAGCTTTTGTGATGTAATGCAAACATGAATTTTGTAACCGGATAATGATGTATTATTTGGCAAAAGTATTTATAATGAAATGTGATGTCATTTTGAATGTTTCCGCTGCAATGTTTTCCTAATGTAACTGAAATATATGTTTTATTAGCGATGAATGACCAACTGTAGGCGTCCCGGGAACGGGGCCTTACAAGTTGGTATCAGAGCCAAAGTTTAAGTGAAATGGGTAAATTTTCAAAATAAACCTTAACTTAAACTGAGAATGGGACGAATGGGAATGGGATGCCAAACTGAGTAGCTGCGTGCCATCAGGTATTTTCTTAAAGTTAACCGGTTTATGTGCGCATGGTATATGTTATGTGTTGTATGTAGATTTGAATACTGATGTAGTCAGGACAGGTAATACTTGGGGTATGAAGAGTACAGTAAGTGGCTAATCACAACTGGCCACTGTAATTAGGGACTTACTATACTTGACATAAACTGAGTTGTTTCCTTGAATGACCGTGTTGGTTTTTGAATCTTTCAGTGTGTTAGAGAATGGCTGGTGGTAGATCTTCTAGAGCTTCTAGGGGTGGAGGCCGTGATGGCCCTGTTGCTGAACCACGCCCTAAGAGAGGAAGGCCTAGAGCTGAGAAAGAGGTTCCTGCAGAACCTGAGACTCCTCATCCAGAAGCTGGGGATGAGAGTGCGAATCTGAGCCTCGGTAAAGGAGGCTGTGGTTGAGGAAGTGCATCAGGTCATGCAGACAATCTTACCGTCTGTGGTGACCGAAGTCATCAAAGCTGTGAAGGAGGGGGAACGAAAGGAGAGGAATCGGGCCACGGGGGAGCAACCGGAGCCTGAAACTATTTTCTCCGATAATGAGGAGGAAGAGGAAGAGGAGCCTGTGCGAGAGGTGGCACGAGGCTGTAACTACGGGGTGTTCATGAGATGCAAGCCCCCAACTTTTGACGGTAATGGCAATGTCGCTGCTGCTCACCGATGGGTGAGAGAAATGGAGGCTGTTCTCGACATAAGCGAAGCCGAGAAGATCAGAAGGTAAAGTTTGCCACCCACTCCTTTGTGGACTCGGCACTATGCTGGTGGGACAACATTGTCCAAGCAGAGGGTAATCGGGCGATCGGGAGAATGAGGTGGCCCGAACTGAAGAAGATGGTGATTCGAGGAGTTTTGTCCTCATAGGGAAATGGATAAGATTGAGAGGGAGTTCCTGCAGCTGGAGGCGGGATCCATGACACACCAGCAATATACTACCAAGTTCAACGAGATGGCACGGTTGGTGCCGGATCAGGTGACGCCTCTTTCTCGGAAGATCAAGAGGTACATTCAGGGTTTACCGGTGGATGTCCGCCGCATATGATCGCCGCCCGGCCAAGTACGTTTAGGTCGGCAGTGATCTGGCCGGAAGACTTTATGATGAGAGGGGAGTGGTGGTGGTTGAAGCGAATAGGAAGGGTGGTGGTGATCGAAGCTGGAACGGGAAGAGGTTTGGTCGGGGTGAGGCCTCGACGGGTAACAAAAAGGCACGGGTGGATGACCGCCGCGTGGCCACCGGGAGCAGGGTCGAGGAGATGTGGTAAGTGTGGAAAGGAGCATGCGGGAGAATGCAGGCTGGGTTTGAATGTGTGCTTCAAGTGTGGGAAAACTGGGCATATGGCGAAGGATTGCCTGACGGGCAAATGTTTTAACTGTGGGGAAATTGGTCATATGAGCAGGGATTGCAAGAAGCCGAGGGCTGAGAGTTCAGGGGCGAAGAGGACGGGAGGTGATGGACCGAGGGCGAGCGCCAGGGCATTCACCATGACACAGGAGGAGGCTAGGACGGACCCTGACGTTGTGTCCGGTACGTTTCTGGTGAACCAAACTTTAGCTTCTGTGTTATTTGATTCTGGTGCTAGTAGGAGTTTTATTTCTGCTGCTTTCTGTGCTAAGCTGCCTGTTAGTAGTAGACGTGTTGATGCGCCCTTTGATGTAGAAACTGCCATAGGTAAGTCTACCAGGATTTCTGAGATGATAGAGAATTGTGATGTGGAGCTTGAGGGTCATAAGTTTCCTGTTAGACCGTTTGTGATGACCTTAGGTGGTTTTGATTTGGTCTTGGGATGGATTGGTTAGCGGACTTCGAGGCGAACATTGTGTGTCGCAAGAAGATGATTCGGTTGTTGGCGCCTGACGGTAGTTCAGTGACGGTATATGGTGATCGGGTTACTACGATTCCGAAAGTGATCTCGATGGCGGTGGCGGGAAAGTGTATGAGGCGTGGATGTAGTGCCTACTTGGCCTATGTAAAGGATGTGGATACGCCAACACCACAACTAGCCGATGTACCGGTTGTGTGTGACTTTCCAGATGTGTTTCCGGAAGACTTATCAGGAGTGCCACCTGACAGAGAGATCGAGTTTCAGATTGATTGATACCGGGTGCCCAACCTGTTGCCAAGGCACCGTATCGGTTGGCTCCGACCGAAATGAAGGAATTGATGGAGCAGTTGCAAGAGTTGCTTGATAAGGGGTTCATTAGACCGAGTATCTCTCCTTGGGGTGCTCCGGTCCTGTTTGTAAAGAAGAAGGACGGTAGTATGAGGATGTGCATCGACTACCGCGAGCTAAACAAGTTGACAGTGAAGAACCGATACCCCTTACCGAGGATAGATGATTTGTTCGATCAACTTCAGGGTGCCAGTTGGTTTTCGAGAATAGATCTTCGATCTGGTTACCATCAGTTGAAGGTGAAGGAGCAGGATATTCCTAAAACAGCTTTCCGTACGCGCTATGGTCACTACGAGTTTCTTGTCATGTCCTTTGGCTTGACCAACGCGCCAGCTGCTTTTATGGATTTGATGAACCGTGTGTGTCGGCCTATGTTGGATAAATCAGTGATTGTGTTTATTGATGATATCCTGATTTATTCGAGGAGCGAAGCAGAGCATGCCGGTCACATTCGGGAAGTTCTAGAGACGCTGAGGAGGGAGAAGTTGTATGCAAAATTCTCCAAGTGCGCGTTTTGGTTGCGCGAAGTTCAGTTCTTGGGTCACGTGGTGAATCCCGATGGGATTATGGTGGACCCGGCAAAAGTGGAGGCGGTTATGCAATGGAAGTCGCCAAAGACGCCATCCGAGATTCGTAGCTTCTTGGGTTTGGCGGGTTACTATAGAAGGTTCATCCAAGACTTCTCCAAGATTGCTTCTCCACTAACCAAGTTGACCCGAAAAGATGTGAAGTTTGTATGGGGTCAAGCTCAAGAGAAGGCGTTTGAAGAATTGAAGGCGAGATTGACTCAAGCTCCTGTTCTGTCATTACCCGATGGAAGTGAAGATCTGGTAGTTTATTCCGATGCTTCTTACTCGGGGTTGGGGTGTGTGTTAATGCAGAGAGGAAAGGTTATAGCCTATGCATCCCGACAGTTGAAGGTTCATGAGGTCAATTATCCTACTCATGACTTGGAGCTAGCAGCTGTGGTCTTTGCATTGAAGATTTGGAGGCACTATCTGTACGGGACGAAGTGCACCATATTCACTGACCACAAGAGTCTGAAGTACTTCTTTGAGCAGAAGGATTTGAACATGAGGCAGAGGCGGTGGTTGGAACTTATAAAGGATTATGATTGTGAGATCCACTACCATCCGGGCAAGGCCAACGTGGTGGCTGATGCCCTTAGCCGAAAAGAGAGGCCCGAGCCGATCCGGGTGAAAGCCTATCAGTTGATCATGACCTCCGATGTGATGAAGCAGGTTAAAGAGTTTCAAGATGAGGCATTGAAAGAAGATCATCTTAACTCTGAAAGAATGAGAGGTCTGGTTGGGGAATTGGGTGAAAACACACTCGGTGTTAGAACCCGATTCGATCGTGTGTGGATTCCTCGTTTTGGGGATCTACGGGTGAAGATAATGGATGAAGCTCACAAGACTCGGTACTCCATTCATCCTGGTGCCACGAAAATGTACCATGATATGAAGAAAGATTATTGGTGGCCGGGTATGAAGCGCGATGTGGTGGAGTATGTGAGTAAGTGCCTTACTTGCTTACAGGTGAAGGCCGAGCATCAAAAGCCGTATGGGAAGATACAACCTTTGGATATACCGGAATGGAAGTGGGAGCACATCACCATGGATTTCATTACAAGCTACCGCGTACTCCGAAAGGGTACGATGCCATATGGGTGATAGTTGATCGTTTGACAAAGAGTGCTCACTTCCTACCGATCCGCGAGACATATTCATCCGAGAGGTTGGCTGATCTGTTCATCAAGGAGATTGTGACTCGTCATGGTGTACCGGTGTCTATTGTGTCGGATCGTGACACCCGGTTTACATCTAAATTCTGGAAGAAGTTCCACGATGCTATGGGGACGAGGTTACATATCAGCACGGCTTATCATCCCCAGACTGATGGTCAGTCGGAAAGGACCATCCAGACGCAGACGGAAGACATGCTTCGGGCATGTGTGATTGATTTTGGTGGAAGTTGGGATGACCACCTACCGTTAGCCGAATTCTCATATAACAACAGTTATCACGCCAGCATGGCATGCCTCCATATGAGATGCTATACGGTAGGAGATGCAGAACACCTGTTTGTTGGGGTGATATTGGTCAGAAGGAATTGGGGAGCGTCGAGGTAATCGAGGCTACGACTGAGAAGCTTGAGAAGATTAAAGCCTTCATGAAGGCAGCCAAAGACAGACAGAAGTCGTATGCTGATAAACGACGCAGGCCGATTGAGTTCCAGGTGGGTGACCGGGTTATGTTGAAGGTCTCACCTTGGAAGGGTATCATTCGCTTCCGAAAGCGGGGCAAGTTGAGCCCAAGGTATATAGGCCCTTTCCGAATCATTGCTCGAGTAGGAGAGGTGGCCTATAGACTGGAGTTGCCAGATGAGTTAAGTGGAATTCACCCGACATTCCATGTATCTCATCTAAGGAAGTGCTTAGCAGATGAAGATATGATTGTCCCATTGGAAGATATCGAAGTAGATGAACGGCTCAATTATGTGGAGCAACCAGTGGCAATCATCGACCGAAAGGAGAAAAGGCTAAGGAATAAAGTGGTTCCTCTTGTGCGTGTACAGTGGAAGCACAGGAAGGGATCCGAATCGACGTGGGAGACGGAGGAAGAAATGAGGCAACATTATCCACGTTTGTTCGAAGAATAACAGGTTTCGGGGACGAAACCTATTTAAGGGGGGTGGACTTGTAACACCCGGAAATTTATTATTTTGAAGCCGACGAAGAAAAGAAAAGAAATAAAGTCCAAAGTTGAGGGACCAAACTCGCCCACGAAGAAAAGTCGGGAAGTGAGGTGGTATTAGTGGGGAGAGGGCAGCCACCTCCCCATTTCCCCCACATTTCAGCTCACAAAGAAGAGAGAAGAGAGAAAGAGGAGAAAAGGGAGAAAAAGTGGTGTTTCGGGTGATTCGAGTGTCCAAATCCGTCGAGTAGCAAGCCAAATCGAAGCTCTTGTCCTTGTGCTCGATTGTGTGAGTTCTAGGACCCCACTTTTACTTGTTTTCAACTGATTTTGGGGCTGGAAGATGTCAAAAACCCGTTTTTATGTGTGTGTATGTTTGACCCATTTGGGTGTGATGTGTATGACGTGTTTAGAGTATGATTTTGGGCTTGTGTGTGCTTGTATGGTGTTAAGGTATACATTCCTAAGGTCCAGGAGGGTTGATTTAGGCTTAGAATGGGTTCGGATGAGCTTGGAGGCCGAAAATGGCAGATTGGGTTCGGGATGAACTCCATTCTGCATCAGCTAGGGCTAGGCGACCGAATGAAGGCCATACGGCCGAATGAGGGCGATTGAAGGTCATTCGCACGATTGGGGTTCAGTCGCACGACTGGGGGTCCAGTCGCATGAGGGATGTGCGACTGAGGGTTCAGTCGCATAGATGCTTAGTCGCACGAGTCCATTCGCATGAGGTTAGTCGCATAGGTGCCCATTCGCAGTAATCCCATTCGCACAAGGTCCATACGCACGATTGGATGTTC
Organism: Flaveria ramosissima; assembly: GCA_025215565.1. Taxonomy (NCBI): domain Eukaryota; kingdom Viridiplantae; phylum Streptophyta; class Magnoliopsida; order Asterales; family Asteraceae; genus Flaveria; species Flaveria ramosissima. The sequence continues at coordinate 68,565,361 of CM046035.1, forward strand.
ATTCGCATAGATGACCATCCGCATGGGTCCAGTCGCATGATGTTCAGTCGCATGGAGGCCATGCGACTGAAGGGTGTCCATACGCCCGAATAGGGCTGTTGCACTCGAATGAATGTGTAGTTTGACTTCTGGCCTTCGGGGAAAGGTGCAGATGTAAGTTTGGACGTAAGGCAACCCGTAAGAACATGTAAGAGGATGGTTATGGCCTTAGAGTGCATGTAGGGCATGATGATGATGATGTTGCATGTTTATGCATATTATGAATGAATGATGTTGCCCTGTATGATGATGATGAATGTGTATGATATGATCCTTATTATGATGAATGATTATCTTTCCTATGGCTTTACGTATTATGACAAATGAAATAAAGTATTATGTAATGTGAAGTGGAAAGAAATGACACGTCTTGCATGCATCGGATAACGGGTCCTTCTTTGTGATTGACCATTATGTGGAACCTCTACCGCTTACCCTTAGTACTGTGGCATACGTTTAGCTGTTCATTTATTGACTTCGGCCCAGTGGCTATGACCGTCGGTTATCATTAGTACTGTGGCATACGTTTAGCTGTTCATTTATTGACTTCGGCCCAGTAGCTAAGACTGATTGGTTAACCCCAGTACCGTGGCATACGTTTAGCTGTTCATTTATTGACTTCGGCCCGGTAGCTGTGACTAATTGGGGTGTAGCATATGGTATTGGTATGGATGATGTCCGATGCGCAAGTAAGTTAAAAGGAACGAATGAACGAATGAATGAATGAAGAAGATAATAATGATATTATCTATGCGTACATATGATGTGTGATCACGTCAAAGTAACGAATGGTTTTATATGAAAGTAAAGTATATTTTATTATTAAAACTAGAACTCACTCAGCAACGCTGACTTTTATTGCATTTTCCAGTTGGCAGGTAAATGATTGCTGAGGATGGCACGGCGAAGCTACTCAGCTCTTTTGGGATGGCATCCAATTATATAGCTTTTGTGATGTAATGCAAACATGAATTTTGTAACCGGATAATGATATATTATTTGGCAAAAGTATTTATAATGAAATGTGATGTCATTTTTGAATGTTTCCGCTGCAATGTTTTCCTAATGTAACTGAAATTATATGTTTTATTAGCGATGAATGACCAACTGTAGGCGTCCCGGGAACGGGACCTTACAGATTAATTACGTAATTAATTAATTAAGTTAATTTGTAATATAAAATTACAAAGTAGTAACTATATATTTAATATATAACAAATAAATTAAGTTTGTGTAAAATTATTATTTATAATTACATTGTTAAGATTAAATCATATATCGGATATATACTTTCAGTGAAGATTTACTAAGTTATTAGTTAAATGTGATTATACGATAATCACATGAGTTAAGTTTGTAATTAACTAAACTTAACCTCAAAGTTGAGGACTCAGTTAGTTTGTATTTGTACTTAGACGGTTAAGGGTGGAGGGAATCAATACATAACCTTCTCATAACATTACAATGTTGTAACCCTAATCACCCACCTATACTTTCACCACTACCACCTCACAGCCCATGGCCTTACGACCGTCGCCGTACACCGGCTTGGCTTGTTGATCTGGCCCATATGATAGTTGTCGTCGAGTCAGATAAAAACTTAAATAATCTAGATGGCTAGATATCTAGGGTAATTGGTGTATCATATTTACAAGAAACATGTGGTTAGTATTATATAAGTTTGATTTTAAAAGAACATGTAAAAAGCTTGTTTATAGATTTGATTAAAGTTACCTAATAAAAATGCATTGAAATAAAAAAGCAAGTAACACACAAAAGAGAAGAGAGCTGTTATAAAAATGAGAACACGTATTTTGCTTTTGATTACTTAGATGAAAGCTTAATCAGCGATAACCACATTTAATCAACTACATAGACATAACTTATATTGAACCTATCACTAACCTAGAGCACTATCCAAGTACTTACACACCCATCGCTCGATCCTTAACTAAACTAATTTGGGTGTTTGTGCTTGATCGGGTGGTTATGATCACGTGTCAATATTTTAGTGTTTAATTGATCTAAATGTTTGATTTTACATCGTGATTATTGTGAAACAAGTTGACTTTGTTTATGTTTTGATTTATATGTTTTCAGAGCTAAAAGGAACATATTTGAGAGTCAAAGGAAGCAAAAAAAATGAAGTTCAGGGACTAGAAGTGCAAATAACAAAAGATACAAATAAAGGGAAAAAATCAGCAACCATTGTATCATATGTCGGATATGGGCTTATAATACGTGGGGTGGTGTATTGGTGGCGTATTTGTGGGCGTATTTGATCAAAATTCTAGAAAGTTTGGCATATGAGGCGGCGTATAATTTGCTGGTTGGGCGTATGATACGCCTATGGCAGTTTTTAGCACCCAATTTTATGGAATTTTAAGTCTATTTAAGTATTTAAATGAGGTTTCGAATGAGAACTTCTTCCAGACAAAAATTGACGAATTTTAGGTGATTTTGGTGTTCCAAGGCTCCCCAAATCTTCCACAAACATTCTCCAATTCAAGATCGAAGGCATAATGATGACGATGTGTGGCTAGTTCGCTTTGTAATCGCTTTTGGGTGAATCATTCTTGTTAAGAAAGATTATTGGTGTGTTCTCATTAGGGTTTTGTGATGAACATTAAATTGTTGAATGCGATTAACTTTTGGTTAATTTAAACGGTTTTTTATAAATAAAGTTGTGTGCTTGATTATCAGTTTTTGATTTCCTTGCATTGTTAACTCACTAAGACTAGTAGACAACTTGATATAGGTAAATTGATAATATTGTGAACGAACGAATTTTAAAAGATTGTTTCTTTGTTATCAAATCAAGCAAAAGTTAAGATCTTGAAGTATTGTTTGTGCAATCATAATGAAACATATCAATTATTGATCTTGCGGAATTGGAAACCCGAAAGTGATTATCTTTCTATTAATTACTAAATCCGTTTCAAAGTTTGTTGCTTTTTGCATTAGTATTCTAGAAATCATTCAAAGTTCCAGTTATTATTTCCAAAGATTGTGTCTTTAAGTCAATTGAGTCATATTGATTAAACATTTTCCTAAATTCACTGTGCAGACAACCTTACTTACCAGTATGTAATAAAGGTAGCTAAGACCGATATATTAACTTGTTTTTTATCGAGTCTCGACAACCAGATCAATATACTTTAAACTTGAAATTCAATCAATGCAATATTTTATCGCACTAAAACGAATACTAATCAAATGCACATGATTAAAACCCGTTTAAATGCTTACACGTAATTATCATTCAATTAAGTTAGATTGCAACCCCTAAATTAGATGTTTGATAAAAATATTTGAACGGTTACATTAACACATATTGTTTGATAGTCAAACTTTTAATAAAACAATCAAAACATATCACAAGGATAAACAAAAACCTATCATCACATTTTTATATTTACGTGTCAAATAAAAATACAATACCTCAAAGTTAATTAAGATAACCAAACACTAGCTACCCTTGTCATGATGAAACCAACTAGCGGATCAATCTATGATAACTAATTTTTTTTGAACATAAAATGTACAACTCTATTTTAAATTATATATGTTATCTTAATTAAGATATTTATTTGTTTTCCAACCGATACTGCACACTCAACCCATTTAAGATGAAGCCTACAACTAGAAAAAATCATTTGGCTAAATAAGACTTGAAAAGCATATAGAAGAGGTAGCCTATAGACTCAAGCGACGAGCTCGGTGAAAACTCACCCCGTATTCCATGTGAGTCAGTTGACTTCGATTAGACCAGACCGACCCAGAGAGGAACGTGCCCACGAGGGCACCACTCAATACATTTTCATATTTAGTATTTACATGGTTAATACCTCACTTGCTAAGGATCATTAGTATCTATGATAACTAAATAAGTTTCGTTTTCTCCTTTTTTGATATGCGTGCAACAACTGCTGCAATTAAAGGGCCGTGTGTGGTTTTTTAGCGGCTAGTCCAAAACTCCAAATTCCCAAAATTCTTTTTAACCTTTGTTACAACATTACAAATGGCATGGGCTTTTATGGGTAATGGACTTTTATGTCATTAAGGTCCAAACGCATTTTTTTCTTTAACTTCAAGTCTTTGACCATCTGTCCAATTTAATTTTTCATCCCAAATCAGCAACCACCTCTTCATTTAGAAACAAGTTCAAACATGTTCTTTCAATTTCATCATAAATGACTCTCACAGAGTTTGCTTCACACGTGAAATTGGTGTCCATCATTTTAATTGTTAAATAAATTAACAATTTCATCCGTTTAGCTCCTTGTCTTCATCTCACGGTTCGCCTAACATCACCCCACACGCTACAATACCGCACTGCTTTGCAGACCACTACACATATCAAAGTTGTGTTCACTTGTGTATTGTTGTTTTAGTTCTGAATGGTAAATGTTTGTTCATTTTTTAACTTGAAAAAAAGAATTCATCTATTTTTAAACGTGAAATTTGGTGTCTTTCATTTACTATAACTTAAATAGAAAGGTCGGTGGGTTTCCACCAGCCTGCCACATATCATATTGTGAGTGGTGTAAAAAAAGTATTTTTAAGTTTTTTCCTTCTAGAATTTGTGCGTTGTTAACTATGTATGTTATTAACTTTAAATTATGGGTGCAGATGAAGTAACTGGTTAGAGCTGTGTGTTGGATTGTGTCGTAGGTTCAAATATTCTTATCCTCTTTTTTTAATTACTTTTTCTTATATATTTTTAGGTTTAATTAATTACTTTTTTTAATTATTAGGCCGTAACTTCTATCTATGTTTTATTCCTCAAAATAGAGATGGCATAACTTCATATATTTCTCTTACATATTCACGCACGTTTGTGTCACCGTCACAACGTAGGCAACAAAGTTCGCAAACATTGACTTAACCACGTCAATGTAATCGTATAGCCCCCACCACAACACGCGGGTCTTAATTTCTTGGTTTCTCTTAGTTTTGTATTTTTTAACAAATCCTCATATTGAGTTTCACAATTGTATCTTCATGTTTAACTTCTTGAGTTTACATTTCAAATTTCTTTTAAGAAGTAACAATCTTTCTCTTAGGCTCAAATGCTCAATAGATAGGCATCTCATCAATTAGATTAATTAGTTTGATTAGCATTTCCAGTTTTCACAAATGACTCTATGGAAAAAGGTGAGAAAAGAGTTCCCAACACCTAATTAAATGTCTTGAAGTATCAATGTCTACCAAGCATGCCATAAAATGTTTTAGTAACGAAGAGTTGTGCTCCACTTGATGTGTTTCAGTAGCAATAACTAGAGCCTGTGCCTTGTGGATTGTTTGAGTTGTATGTGCTTGGTGAGACAGATGTGTTGGATAAGTAATTGTAGAAACTGAAGTAGCAGAGGAAACTTGTATACTCTAGCAAAGTGTTCTATTTTATTATAGTTATAACATTTTATCTTAGATCATTTGATCCAACTTTTGTTCCTTTTGTTAATTAATGCTAGGACCTTCTTTCCATTCTTTTGTTAATTCTAACTAGTTTATGCCGTTCAAAAAAAAAGAAAAAAAAATCTAACTATTTATAATACGTCACGCATTGTGGCAACAACTTACGCGGCGCGATAAAGTATAGAGTACAATCCATCCGACTCGTTTATGAACAAAAGTTACGTAGAAATGTGGAGCAACTCGAATCTATATTGAATAAAAGCTTATAACATTTGACCCGACTCGTTTTCAAACAAACTTACATCGAAACGCAAAACAACTCAAAGCGTATATAAAAATAGACAAGAAAACATTTTATATTTGACTATACTCGTTTATGAACACGTTAAAATGTGAACCTACTTCGAAATGCATATATCACTATGATTAATCAGATTTGACCTAGAATCCCAACCATACATTTTCTTTGTAACAGTGGTTGGGTATGTTTATCTATAAAAATTCTTTCCATGTATCTTCAAATCCACACCTCATATTTATCCCTATAGCACAAAGCCTCAAATCACCTCACTTTTCAAATTTCCAAACCCCTTATTAAATAGTTCAATCAATTCAATCATAATGGTAGAGTTGGGGGTTAAAGTGAAACGTGTTAGGAAATATTGTGGTCAATCTATAAAACCATCAAGTATCCTATTTATGAAAGTTTTCAATTAATAAATATAATATAATATGTAATTACTAGACAATAATCTTAAATTTTGTTTAATATTTGCTCCTTGCTATATGTTTGACCACAGATAGCTAACTAAATTTTGTTTAATAAGTATGAGATTATTAATTGATATGGCTATATACATATATTACATATTCTTGAGTTAAAATCTCCCTCTTGATTTTATATAGAAAGACTAAAGTTCATGATATATTATATACTCATCTGTGGGGTGTGAGCCCTCTTTTGTTATCGTTGGTAAACGAATTAACACCAGAGAAGAACAAGTCCAACTAGTAGCTAGTTAATGATAGAATTAACTAGAAAACCTTTTTAGAATTGATCACGTCTTTTATGAAGTGTAACTTCACGATGATATGCTTTCCTTTCATTAACCATGTTCTTCTTGGATAATTGCATAACACCTTGATTATCACAATACATCACATACTCACTAGGAAACATTTTCAACTCAACCACAAAACCGTTGAGCCATAAGACTTCTTTAATTTAATGGCTTCTATAAGAGCAACACATTCTACTTCTGCGAAGGATAAAACAACCATATGTTGTAACTGATCGAGTTGTTCAACTACCACCATTCCAAGAACTTGAATGCACTTGTTATTCACCTCCCCTCATCTAAACCTTTAGCATAATTTACATTAACAAAACCATGACCAAATACCTTTTTCACTGAACACCAACCCAACATTCTTAGTACCATTCAAGTACCCAAGAATCCACTTAAAACTTTTCAATGTGCTTTTCTTGGATTAGCAATGTACCTACTTAGAGCATAACCAATATCTAGTCTTGTGCACACCATCAAATACATGAGACTACCAACAACACTTGCATAAGACGCTTTCTTCATATAAGATTGTTCTTCATCACTTTCAGAAGAATTCTTGCCATAATTTAAAATGAGCTGCTAATGGAGATTTGAGTGGTTTACACCATCCATTGCATAACTGCTTAGAACCTTTCTCATATATGAACTTTGAGTTAATCTTAGTTGTCATGGACCTATGTCTCTTTGAATATCCACTCCTAATATCTTTTTAGCTTCTCCTAGCTCCTTCATATCAAATTCTAATATCAATAATCTTTTGGTATTTTCAATTGCAGCTTATTTTTACATGCTACAAGCATGTCATCAACATACAACAACAAATACAAAAAGTTGCCTCATAATACTCCTTATAATATAGACAATTATCATATGAGCTTCTTGTAAAAAACGATTTACCATATATTCATAAACTTTTATGTACCACTGCCTAAGAGACTCTCTTAGGCCATAAAAAGAATTTTTTAATATATAGACCTTATCCTTTTGACCATTCACTTCAAACCCCATTGGTTAATTAATATAAATAATCTTCTCTAATTTTCATGTAAAAATACACTCTTTACATCTAGTTGCTTCAACTCCAAGTCTAAACTAATAGTTGATGATAAAATTACCCTTATAGAGGAATGTTTGACCACTAGAGAAAATATCTTATTATGACCCACCCCAACTTTCTTTCTGAGTGAACCTTTTAGCAACCAGCCTTGTTTTAAACATTGGTACCTCATCTCCTATCACATCTATTTTTAGTTTGTATATCCATTTAGTCCACCCTATAGGCTTATCTATAGATCATTCTTACAAAGGGATGACAGTTCTTCTTCCATGGCTTGGCACCACTTCTACTTGTCAACATAACTAATTGCACCATCAAAAGTCAAAGGTTCACAATTCACAATTACTTCCTTGTATTGCTGCAAAAAAAGGCAATAGTAGAGACATTATCACTATCTTTATATCTTAAGGAAGGAACATTTTGCCTTCATTAAACAGTTGTTTTAGTACCAAAACTCCCCTCAAATTGACCAACCTCTATTTCTACTAAACGAAGCTCCACTTAATCTGAACTTCTAATTTTGACTAAATCACCAATATCACTTCAATCATTTTCTTTGTTAGCCATAACATCTTTATAAAGTACATCTTTGTTATAGATAACACTTTACTAATAAACATTTTAGGCTTCCTATCACCAAATCTCTAAAGCCTATAGCCTTTCACAATTTCTACTAATAAACATTTTAGCATTCAAGAATGTTTGCACTGTACAACATTTCTTTATGTTATGAAATCATGTTTTCTTGTGTAGTTCACGTAATTATGTCACACCAAACATTTGGAGATGTTAATTATACATCTACTAAGTTCTTATGTGTTATCTCTAGCAAATACGAAAGTTCATATGAATAAACATGTTACTACGGCAGACTAGACAAACTAAAGCTAGCTAGTCGATCCGCTGTACTTTCACATCGTTCATACACAAGTTGTGCTACTTTGTCTTTCCAACATGAGTGGAACTAAAAAATTTTCTAGTACGTCGTCTTATAACTGGAATTAGTTATATGTGTTTTCAAAATAAAAAGGGCTTATACGTAAAATTGTAATAAAGGAAATCTTCATTTGAGCTACGATTTATTTCTCCATGTTGAATTTTGAACGTTAATACTATAAGATTATGAGAAGTTTATATAAAAAATGTTTTTTTATATATCAAATTACTGGCTCGTAAAAATAATTTCTAGTTTTGCTACTCACATAAAGTTAATATCAAATTACTTTAACAAAAACATATTTTGTAAGTTATAGGTCAATTGCTTTGTTGCTTTTGGAAACCTTTTTTGACTGAGCAATTATTTGACCTGGTCCATATTGTTGAGCATTATATTATTGATCTGGTGCTCCACTAGCAACAACCGCTTTATTGACCTCACATAATATTACATATGATCTCATTTGGATTGGATCACACATGACATGCTATTGTTTCATTCATCTTATTACATATAAGCCTAAATCAATATTCCATAGCTTCAACCATTAGAATTTTGTAATGATTCCTAGAAAATAAATATATTTAAACAACATTTTGCAAGCTAGGAAAACACCTCTTAGGAATTGAACACAAGTTAAAGCACAGCATAATTGCCTAATGCAAGACTGATAGCTAGATTAAGAGCCATGCACCCATGTGCTTTAGCTGCTTTAGCGATTGAGCTAGATCGCGATAGCACATATATTTGTAGGGTTGTGTTTGTAATTCAAAATGGAGGTCATGGAAACATCGATCGTTGTTTGGTACAGTTGCTGCTGGTACCTCCGAGACCAAGTCCATCAAGTCCCATGGGCTAATTCTTGCAAGCTTGTGACTGTTTCTTTTTGAAATTATCTTTACAGCTGGGAACAATCTTATCCCATATGGTTTGCCAACCATTTTAAAGTTATTTTACAAACAAAATCCACAAACAATTTGATACAGTACTACAAGAATTGTCTTCAATAGAGACGACTAAAAGCTTTGGCATGATAGTCGATGCGCCAACGTGTCGCCACTAATAAACTAAATCCGCTTTGGGGCACCAGATATAAATCTGGCCGTTGATTAGATGCCAGATCTAAATACAATCCTTTGGCGGCAACCAGATGACCATTAGCGACAAACTTTTACTTGCGACCCATTAGCGGCGACCTGTCGCTGCTAAAGGTAACAACAGCGAAATATAGGATCATTTGTAGTGATATTGTACGCACAATTCATTGCTATCTATCTATATTAAACTATCCATAGTCTTGTAGCCTAGTAACATTATTGATTGTCATCAAAATATATAATGTCAATTTTAGATTAGAAGTAAAAAAATGTTTTTAAAAGATGAAATCTATCAACATTAAACCCATAATTAAGTTGATCAGTGATCGAAATTGATCATAATGTAAATACAATGCAAACTATTTTGCCCAAATCTTGAATTTGCCTACGATATAATGAATAATGAATAATACATGTATTGGATGTAATTTTATAAAACAAATGCGAATGAATTACATCCTTACTACAAACAGAGATCAATTTATTGAGTTGGTAAAGTTGTTATAATCATATTTTGATTATAGTGTATTTAGTTATAAGTGTACATAAAATTGACTGACTAACTATATGAGTGGGGTATGAGACTATGAGTACGTGTTGATGTTTAATTACGACCATGAAAATAAACACAACAGAATGCAACCATTTTTGGTTACCCTACTAGCTTGCCCACCTAGATATGTGTCACGATTTCTCTAAATAAATTAAATTAGCATTAACTTCAACACCCTTTTATACGTTACTCTTAAAATATTTTTTTTAACTTTATGAAATGTTTTCTTTCTAATATGATGTAATACAATCCACTAATTATCCTTTCTTATGTTTTTTATTAAAAATAAGATAACAATGGATTCACATGGACACGTTTATATATCATTTAGTTGACTACTACAATCAGTTAGGAATGTCGAAAATAATTAATTTCAAGAACTTTATTTCTTGGTACCACAATTAAAAAGAGATTATCGTCTACTTTGCATTATTGTTTTCTTGAACGGCATTTGAAGCTTACCTCAAATACTCGAGCGAACCTTGGTAAGACGGAATGCCAACCTTTGATACTGATTTTGACGTACGTTTCACGCCGAACTAACACCACCAAAAAGAAAACCCACCATCATGAAAAAACCTCTTGAGTTTAATTTGAACTTAAAAACTTAAAGATCCAAAACCTAAACAAATACCTCTATGTAATGAACCAGAAAACCAACTACATCTAGCTACTTTGCATTATTATCTCTTCTGAAATAAGTAACTCTATCTGATTTATTCTCCTTGCTTTTATCATCTATTATAACTATATATATATATATATATATATATATATATATATATATATATATATACACACACACATAGATGAGGGATCCCTTGAAAACCATAAAAGCTAACGGTTACATATATGTAAGTACGTGTTACAAAGTGTACAACTGAAAGTATATATGGGGGGAGGGATCTCTTGAAACCATATTATAAATAAACACCATGAAAACTAACAACTAAGAGTTACATACCTATATGGAGGGAGAGATCTCTTGAAAACCATATTATAAATAAACACAATGAAAACTAACGGTTACATATATGTAACTACGTGTTACAAAGTGTACAACTAAGAGTTACGTACATATATGGGTTATGTATATGTAAATACGTGTTACCAAGTGTACAATTCAAAGTTACGTACATGCAACTATTACAAGTTACGTATATGTATATTGATTAAAAATTCATGATTAACTGGTGGTGAATCTTCTCAAACCATACAACATGTTCTCACATGATAAAACATGAATGTTTCTTTTATAGTACATAAATAATTTTATCTGTTGTGTGATGACTTCTTTAACTAAATTTAACTTAAAGTTTTCTAATCTCTCTTTCCGATTAAATAATAAGACAATTATGTTTAAAAATAATAAAATTATTTACTTATTTGTTATTGTTTTTTTAGAGTAGTTAATGTACAATAGATTATTTTACCATTGAAAATAAATACGATTCTTTTATATCAAATTGTATTAAAATTTAAAAAAACAAATTAAAATAATTAATCTGATTTTTAAATTCTAGACTTAATATTACATAAATAAATATAACTAATTATAATAACATAATTTTTTTTGTGTTTTTACATAGGATCAACATCACTTTTAAGAGTTTTACTAAGTTTTATAAAAAAAGGATTTATATATAAGCAAGTTGAAGTAAAAAATAGAAAGACAATAACTAATATACAAAAAAAGATAAAAATAATAAAACACCGAAATAAAAACTTATATAAAAACGTTGCAATTAAATACATTGGTTTCATTTGATATGATAGATAAACTAATAATATTAAGAGATTGAATTATTTCCATCAATTTAATACATAAGTTTCAAACTTAATATAGTTTTATATGACTAAACATTATCTTGTTAACACTCTTCATTTTATAATTAATTAGACGATTATGTCATTTTCTTTTTTGTTTAGTTGAAGAAATGAATCGAAGATTTGTTTAAGGGTGTTGTTATATATACCCTTTTTTTATCTTTTTTTTATTTGGCATACCCTCTCCCTTCAAGCTTTTAAATAATACAGTTTCATCTTTTTGTTTTCATTTATCCATTTTGACATTTATTATGATAATAACGAATAAACTTTTATACTATTTTTAATTTGTTTTCATTCTAATAACCTGTAATTTATTTTTTTTAAAATTCAAGAGATATCTTTTACATTGTTATGATATTTTCAAGTTATCATATTAATTTACTTTATCAAGTAAGTATATTGTATATATTATTGTTACAATTACATTACCATACACAAGAATCAAAAACATTTACTACTTCTACATAAACCAAAAGATCGATATTTAAACTTATACATAAAAAAATGTCTATATTTTCTACTGATTAACTATATCTTTTACTCAAAGGTTGAAATTAAGATTGTACGCTTTTGTTTTTTATATCAAATTATATTACATGAGCACGTATAAATTATGTTCGTCACGATCAAACTGTTTTGTTGTACCCGAATAAAGTTGTTTTTATACTCTTATTCGACATGCTTTTCGATTGGACTTTTTTATTTAATCATTAATTTTTTTAATTTGAATGTTAAGATAGAATTGGTAATTCAAAAGTTTTTTAAAAAATAATGATTTTACAAGGGGGAAATATGAAAAGTTTAAAATTAAATTTCAAGGGAGGGGGGTATGACAAGTAGAAAAGAGGGGTATGTATAGTCCAACCCTTTGTTTAATTACTAATCTTGACTACATAATTAGTATTTGGTTTAGTTACTTAACTCACAATCATTATACTTGTAGACTATAACTACACGTTACCTATATGTTGCCAACAAAGTTTTACAATGAAGGTTATTTTAGTATGATCTTGGCATGCTAGTATATCTAGTCGGATTCTTCTTGTAATTCCAATCTTCTAGTAGAATATATAATTTCATAGCGATCTGGTTTGATCGCTTCTTCAGTTAGTTGAACTATATATAAATCAGAATAATTATATGTAATGTAAGTACTAAACATGATGTTAGAGAAATTAGTATACAAGAAAACATCGTTTGCATGAATGTAGTGCATATACGAAGAAATCTCATTAAAGCAGAATGAAAGTGATATATAGTGAACTATAAATTAAAACAAATCAAATAAATATTCCCCATGAAAATCTCATTGAAACCGAATAAGGTGCTCAGAAGGACAACTTTGTAGCAGCCCACGTCGGCAATCTTCATACACCATCGGAGGGGGACAAGGGTATGCAAGAGGATCACCCCAGCTAGTAGTACTTTCTGCAGAAGAGCTTGTACAATTGCTCCTATTGATGAGGTTATCCAAACTCCCAACCAACCCATGATCAAACTGCTCTAATTGTGTGGCGTTGTAGCCAAATTCATTGATCTCAAATGGGTAATTGTTGAATTCTTGAAATAGGTTTACACCATCCCCATTGGCTAAATAGGGTGTGTTTGGCAACTGAGGATAATAAGCAGATATATGTTTCTTGCTATTTTGATCCAACAATTCTGGTTGGTTTGTGATGGTGTCAAAAGGGTATTGATCAAAAGTGGGATTTTGTGTTTTCACATGAAATTCTTGACGATGATGATTAGGGTTTGCGAGTAACAAAGGGAACTCTGTAGGCCAGTAAGATTGATGTAGATTCATGCTCATGCTTAAAGATGATGCATTTATATCATCAAGAACATCTTTCTTTATTTCTTGCTTGACTATACCACCTCTCTTTAAAAATTGTTGATCTTTTCGCTGCATTCCCATAACTTTCTTCTTTAGTCTGGTGTTCCAGTAATTCTTGATATCATTATCAGTTCGGCCAGGTAATTGTGAAGCTATGATTGACCACCTACAAACCAAATCAACAACTAATTAATTAGCACATGTAAGACATATCAATAAAGATTATCATTTAGAGAAAGTCGAAAATTTAAAAGGGAAATATATATTACCGGCTACCAATACTGAGATAGAGGGTGCAAATGATATGATCTTCTTCTTCAGAGAAAGATCCATGCTTGATGTCGGGGCGAAGATAGTTTAACCATCGAAGACGACAACTCTTGCCACATCTCTTGAGACCTAATTAATGGATCAAACTAAACTCATCAAAGCTATACATAGATTCATCATAAATTTACAATATGTATGTAGAAGATTATCAGATCAGCTTGTTTGAGTGTGATTTTATGTAGTTTATAGGATTAAAGAACTCACAAACTAAAAGAAAAGAGTACCGATTTTATGAGGTAGCGCGATCCAGTTGCCGCCCGTGCCATGGTCTTGGATGTATGACTTGAGTTTAGCATCTTCTTCAGGTGACCATGGTCCTCTTTTAACGTTGGCTTTGTCACAACAAGGGGCTCTTCCCATTGTAGTTATTAGGGTTTTTGATGCTTCTGCTTCTTTCAAAGTGGAGTTGTTGGTGTGTTTAGTTTTTTCTCTTTATATTCATCTACCCATGGCTTTAATTAGCGTACATGACGATCGATGATAAGAACATATATATACAGATGTATAGATATATGTAGATATATAGAGAGAGAAGCAACTGGAGAAGAAAGATGGGATTAAAGAGAATGATCACTGGATTTTCAAAAAGGTTAATGTGGAAAAAGAGGCATGTTGCTTTTAGGATATATTAATCAAATTAGATTATATTATATTAAGGTGACTAAAAATTAAAAAATAATAGAATAACGAGGCAACCCGGAATGCTACAACTGTTAGCACCAGGTATTTTCTCAATTGTCTTTCTCCCACCTCCCGAATCTCTGCATTTTATTTATTTTTATTGTTTTAAGCATTCTTGTCATTCAACACCACATTTGTTTGTTAAATTAATATAAACATAAGTTTATTTAATTATATTTGTTACATATACAAACAAAAACATATTTTTCATATGTATTAGAAAATTCTACTCCAAATTAAAAAAAAGAAATGGATATAGAAAATCCCAAATTTTCTAATTAAGTAAACTATTGATGGTTCTTGTGATTTCATGTAAATTAAGTTTTGGTCTTTAGTTCTGAATGTTACAGGTTTGGTATGTGGTAGTAGTACTTGTTTTAGAAATGGTCCCTTAGCCGTTAGATTTGTAACAATATGATAAAATAACTATTTTATTATTTTAAAAGATAAAATGCAACCCTTCGATTCATTAATATTAGAGTTGATTACAAGAAACTTCATTGTGGTAAGACTGTAAAACTATATTTCACTTTTGGCTCTTAATTAAGATACATAAATTCAATTCATTTGTTGGATCAAAATTTTTATATCCGAGTAACAAAAAAGCTCACTGACATAGAATAAATATTATCTTATTTTTTGTTAAATGACATTGAAATAACTAAACTAATTTAAATAATAATAAAAATAATAATCTCAAATGTTTAGGTGGCTCCACCCAAACCCTAATCCACACCCCCACCTCCCCTTGTCGAGTGTTAAAAAATATTCGAATTCGAAAATCCGAATCCGAAATACCCGAATTCGGATAGTGATTTTTAAAAGTTTCAGATATTTGGATATCCGATTATCCGAAAACTAAAAATAATTTTTTTATTTTTTTTAAATTTAGATATATCTTTGCTTTAGATTGAGATTTTTTAGTGTATATTGTGACTTTTGAGATATGATTTGGTTTTTTATATTATTTTTATAATATTATATGTCTATTTATTGTAAATAAACTAAAAAATAAAAAAAATGAATTTTGAATATCCGAATAACTATCGGTATCCGTATCCGAAATTTCAAATATCAGACGGATATTCGAAATTTGGCTACGCATACGGATAGTGATTTCCAATATCTGAAATTTTTGGATGAGAAAAGCAAAAATAGTCCCTGTGGTTTGATCATATTGCAAGTTTGGTCCCCAGATTTTAAAAATTACAAATTTAGTCCAAACATTTGAAAGTTTGTTGCATATTTAGTCCCCACCGTTAGTGTCAGTTAGTTTTTAACGATCTAAGGACTAAATATGCAATATGGTCAAACCATAGGGACCAATTGCGCAATTTTGTCAAAAAATTTAAAAGAAACTAAAAAATCATATAAAAATTAAAAAATTAAAATTTAAAAGTTCATATGTCATGTTTTTAATCGAAAAATACAAAAACCTTATGAAAGTATAAATCCAAAAAACGAAAAATGAAATCGAACCATTTTTATAATATTTTTTTTATACTTTAATATGATTTTTTTAATATTTATTTTGAATTTTATAAATGTTTATTAGATTGTATTTTTAATTTTTATTGGTTTTATTTAATTTTTTACTATAATCACATACTTTTTTTCAATACTTTTCGCTTTCTCTTTTTACATACGTTTTATTTTTACTTTTATTTAGTTTTGAATTTGATTTGATTTTTAACCTTTATTTTATTTTTTTAAAATTACTGAAATTTATTATTGATGTTTATTTGAATTTATTATGTTTGATTTTATTTGATTTTCAAATTTTTTTTAGTTGTCATTTTTTTTATTTTTTTGAGCAAATTGCACAATTAGTCCCTATGGTTTGATCATATTGCATATTTAGTCCCCAGATCGTTAAAAACTAAAGAACACTAACGGTGGGGACTAAATTTGCAACAAACTTCCAAAAGTTTGGACTAAATTTGCAATTTTTAAAATCTGGGGACCAAACTTGCAATATGATCAAACCATGGGGACTATTTTTGCAATTTTCTCTTTTTGGATATTCGAAATTTCGGATATCCGACTTTGAACACCCCTACCCTCGCCCACTTTTAATCTACCGTAGCAAGCGCCACCACCTCACCACCGCCATGCATTTTGTCGGCCACCACCGATGACAACCGCCACCTCACCACCGCCTTGCTTTTTGCCGGCCACCACCACCTCGCATGTAAGTCACTCTTATCTCTCCTCTGTCTCTCTACTTTTTCTCGTATTTGCTATATGGAATTTGAGTTGTAAAATATTTGTAAGTTATTTGCAATTCACAAAGTGAAATTTTATTTTTACATGATCATCATGTGTCGGGTGGTCGGGCTATATTGTTTTTGAGTGAGGGTCGGGCATGTATTCAAGATATAATCGAGTTGCTCGAGATCGTTAAAACATAAGCTACAAATTATTGGGTATTTATTATCGCATGAGTTCTTTAATACTCATCACCTATATTTAATATGTAACAAATTATGCGAGCATGAAAACAAAACCGACATGTTTACAGCAATGGTGATACCGATGAAAGAAAAAAATTTAAAAACAATTTAGTAAACCATCTCCTGTTTTTACTTCTAAGGTTGTATTGTACCCATGTCTAATTGACATATTAGTTAAGATTTAAGTTTGGATTGCAGTAACATAAAATGTTAAACTAGTAAAACACAACAAGTCAAATAATGTCTTTTAAATAATTTTGATGTTTATCTTTTAAAACATGATACAACATCAAACAAATTATACGCATCAGTAACTTTAAGATGAAGTAGTTTCTCAAAGTAAGAACACGATTGTTACTTTAATAATACTATGAAAAAACTAAAATAGTAAACGAAAAGGGGTTATAACCCCATGTAGCGAACTTAGGACGTATATTGAAACATAATTTTTTATCCATAGTGACTCTATAATTTTAAAATATTTGATATATTTTAGGTTAATTAAGTTGATGTAAAGAAAGGGAATCCAAATTCTAATCCTAAGCAAGATTACTTAATTATGATTTACAAATAGTCCTAATTTCTACGTTAGCTTCAGAA
Organism: Flaveria ramosissima; assembly: GCA_025215565.1. Classification (NCBI taxonomy): domain Eukaryota; kingdom Viridiplantae; phylum Streptophyta; class Magnoliopsida; order Asterales; family Asteraceae; genus Flaveria; species Flaveria ramosissima. Next base: position 68,583,260 of record CM046035.1, read on the forward strand.
TTTGCAACCAGAACCGGTTTAAGGTTATGAAACATTTTATTTGCCTCTATGTTTTCATGCAAATTGTTCAAATGCAAAATAATTTTATCTCTTGCTTTTGATGGTGCTAGCTAGAATCCGAACTTTTTAGTTGGAGGTTATTACTAAAACTAATAGGCCTAACTCATGTTTTTCTTAACATAAACATTTCATACTGTGCAAAATTGGAGCATGCAAAAAGTTATACTTATACTTATTTACCTTGGCTACCTTCTTTTAGTGTTATAGATTATTCAAACAACAAATGTTCTCAAATGCATATGTAGATTGGATGGCAAGTTAATTGCTCAAACATGTTGGTGATTATGAGTTCTACTCATTGGAACGGTACTTTTTGTTGGATGCTAACCAATGTTGTTAAGACCGGATCGGACCGGCCGGTCCGACCGGGATTCGGTGCCGTGTCCGGTCCGGTCAGGGTGTTTTCGTTTTTTAGAGGTTGAACCGGCAGGTTCGTCCCGAGCCGGTGGTCGGACCGGGAGAACCGGACCGGTTCGGGCCGGATTTCAAATTTTTTTTTTTTGGTTTTAGTTTTAATGGGTAAAAACGGGATGTTAAACCATAAATTAAGAGCAAAAAAAGCAAAAAACCGGCTTCACGCGGACCCGGTTTATTTCGAACGGCATTCGTGCGTGGGCGACCCAAATTTTCCAGCCAGAAACCCGTTTTTGCACCCCCCGCGCGCGGGTAGGTCATGGTGTAAAAGGTATCATAAAGACATTCAATACCTTTCACCTTGTTATCACATATAAACACATAATGGTTTATTTGTCACACCAATGTGGGACAAGGGTGTAGAGAGACTCCCTTTCACACCCTTATTAGTTATTTCCAACAAATATTTAATTACATATATAAATATAATTAAAATATAGTTAAATCCGGTCCAATCGGTCCGACCGGTCCGACCACCAAACCAGTAAGGCGTCCGGTTCGACGTCCGATCCGGTTCTGAAAACATTGATACTAACTTTTGACCTTCACACACTCAAGTAATATTTTATTATTTAATTTCCATAATTCATTAAATTTTTTTGACATATAAGTTTCGGTTACCACTACATAAAATTTACTGATATCATAATTCACCGATGTGTTTTTATGGACACTCCAATACTTAAAACAAAGTTATCATGACTTCATGCGTTCTTTATATATATAATTACATATTCTTTTTACCCACGCTCGAATACTTAAGTTTCGAGGTTTTTAAATCAAAGCCAAATCAACGTAGGTTATTACATTTATCTTTACGTATTTAATTACGTCTAAGTGCGAACAAGAAAATATCAAAATTTTGACTTGAGCTTTAATGCGTCGCAATGCGCGGGGTCGTAAAACTAACTTATACTTATAAGTAAAGGTCGGTGAATATTTTTAATTTTTTATTCTTGTTAAACTCACCTTATATTTTTGTATTTCAATATATTTAACATAGTGTGATGTAGTTGGAATGATTAGAGTGTAGGATTTTGGGCGCATTCTCTCCGTTTGGAGTCAAGTGACATGCAAATTTATGTTTTTGGTTTTTCCCTATTTTTTATTTTCTTTTTTTCTTTTACTCTTTTAATATTACTTTTTTTCATTCACTTTTATTTTTTGAGCGATTGCCGTTTCAACGTTATGTTTTATTAACACCGCAACGTACTAGACAAAATACTCTTCCTATCTATATCAAATCGTCAAAAATTCACACGTTTCTTTGACGTGGCTTGAAAATGCGCCGCATCACGCCAATTAATTTTTTTAAAGCAAATTGCTTTACATTTTGATGTTAATTTAGTTCTCAAACGAGCCGGGGGACTGTAATCTATACTTTATCATGTCGAATACGTCGTTGTTGCAAGTGTTTTTTTATTTACGTTTAGAGTAGGTGTATGTTTCGACATATATTTTATTTGAAAAAGATTCAGTTCAAATATAATACGTGTTCATTCAATGGTATAATTCGAATTACAAAACGATTTGGACGTAAATTTAGTTTGAAAATGAGTTGACTCGATTGTAGCCTATACTTTATCACATCGTGTCCAACAAAAACTAGTTTTGTTTTTAAAGATCAAAAATATCTGTCATTGAAGAATTTCTACGCTTACCAGGTTAATGCATAAAATAATCAAAAAGCAAAAGGAGGGGGTGATGCATTATGCATTACAGGTTGATTTCAATCATATACAAATTGCCTTCTTTGACAAATAGTCATTTCATATTTAAACTCCAATGTATTCCTCACATTCATACGACTTTATTTTTTAAATAAAACCTTACTTTATGTTCGAGTGGACGGTAATTATTAATATATGATCCACAATCGTTTTCATAGCATTATTTTCTTGTTTTTACTCGACATTTTTATATGATATATGCGCAGAAGTCATTCATGAGTATGTAGGTTTGAAAATTGATTTGCTGTCACGGTGAATGCTATTTGTTCTCGAGGTATTACTTTCTCTAAGTGCCTATAAAATGTTTGACTACCTTATAGAAATTTTGGAGCAATGCATTGACTTTTACAAAAGCACAAACATGAAAATCAAACAGAAGACTTAGAGATCAAAGTTGATAAGTCTCTCTTTAGGATAATTTATTAGTAGTTTTAGTTAAAGTTTTATAATATTATTTCATTCAAGCGGAAATTTCATTTATAAATATGATCATGTTTTCTTTTAAACATACATGTTGTGTATTTGACGGGACATATCTCTTATTTGGTACTGCTCGATCTTATCTAGAACTATATTTTTGCTCACCCAATAATACATTATAAGTTAATCAACTTAAATCCATTCAGCAAACTATTTGATAACTACATCAATTTCATGGATATTAGTGTACTATATGTTTCTAGATGCTGCATGACTCCTTAATATAAGTAAACACTTAAAATTTATATGATTAGTCGTATTAGTGACTTAATGTTTATATAAATAGTCTTTATCTGCTTCTATATAACCTTAGACCTACAATTTCTTACATACGTATACTTTCTTTCTACATTAGCTTAGATAGTTTTATTTTATATTTTTATTAGTTTAGAAACCTTAGTAATACACGAGTTGACTAAAAATATTAAATTAATAGTTATTTATTAATATTTAAGAACTAAAATTTAACTTTTTTGAGATAATATATTATTGAAATTACGTATAATGCTTAATTTAGGTAATAAAACTATAATAATATTTTTTCAAAATTTCATCTTTTAAAAACTTTTGCTTTAAAAAATTATTATTTTAAACACTTTAATTTTTTTTAAATACATTTCTTAATGACGACATTTTCTAAAAGTTCTTTTCATTAAAAATTTCATATTTCATAAAACTTTGTTTTTTAAAAAATAAATTTGTTGATAAAAAGAAACTTGTTTTTGAATTATCATAACAAAAAATTATTTCATAATTTGGAAAGTATATAAATGATATAATTAGCATTTAGTGCATTTTTAATTTGTTAACTTTTATTTTTGTAATGACATATTTGCAATGCCTAGACGAAGCCTAGGTGGAGTGGGCAGCAAGGTGTTAAATGCCACATAGAAATTTTGCTTTTTTAGAGTAGATTAGGACAATGCAACGCAACTGAAAGAAATGTGTGATTAAGTATAATTCGAGTGTGTGGTAAAGAACTCTGATTCGAACCCTGCAACCTTCCTACTCACGTACGGGTTCAGGTTTGGGTATTGTTGATAAATGTGAAGGGATCCTTACACCAAGTGCTGCCAAAATGTTTGAATCAATCAAAAAAGAAGCAACTAGATACAAAGTTCTTTGGAATGAAGATGATAAATATCAAGTTAGTGGTCCAAGCAGTGATCAATGTGTGGTGATATGGGTGCAAGATGTTATGCTTGTAGGAGATGGGAAATCACTGGAATGCTCTGCAAACATGCAGTGGCAACAATTTGGTTCACGACTACCAATGGACAAGATGTTAGGCTTTTAGAGAGTTGGGTTCATACAATCTACACAATGGAAAGGGGGAAGCAAGTTTATGGTTACAAGATCAATCCATTGAATGGCAGGTCTTTCTGGGCAAAGTCTGAAGTTCCTACAACCATTACACCACCAAATCATCACAAACAAGTAGGAAGACCTAAAAAAGCAAGGAAGATGTCAGCAGTTGAGATGGAAGACATCACCAAGGGTGGAAGGCTGTCAAAGAAGAATACCACAGTTACATGCAGCAAGTGTGGAAACAAGGGCCATAATTCTAGGTCATGCAATGGGCAGAAGCAACAACCATAGAATGTGTTTGGAACATTGGCAACAACAACTGCCTTTGGTCTTTCTTTTAGTATGTATTTGGAACAATTATGATGTAATGTATTTTGAAACCTTAATTTATCAGGTACTTGGACAATATGTAATGTATTTTGTTTGTTTATTTTGGCAGTTGAACATGCTTCTGTCAAGATTTAGGAAATAACTTGCTAGCAATTATGCTTGTGTTTTATTTCCTACTAGAACAATACATTGATTAACCAAACAGGACCATAACGGCTAATTTATATTACCACTAAAACAACATTACATTACAATTATGCATAAAGCATTACTAAATACAATCAAAATACATTACAGAAACTACTTGCTACTTAACCAAAATACAATCAAGATGAAACCTATCCAACTAAAAAGCTAGGGGCTAAGGTTTGTCCATTGGGATTGGGCATGGACGACTGGGCCTCTTAACTTACTTAGAGTGGGGCTGGGTTTAGCTGATGGCCATCAACAGCTTCTTTAGTTTCGTTACTTCATCTTCGGATGCTTTCACATTTTCTTCCAAGTTGTTCTTTGCTTTAATCAGACCAGAGATGATATCAACAGATCTTGGACACATTTGAGTATCAAACCATCTAAAGAATATGCATATTGAACATGCATAAAAGCGATGGCCTGAGTTATGAGGTGTCCATGAGGTTTGGATCACCGCTTCTTTACCACAAGAGCAAAAAACAATTCTTCTTGATGAAGGATCGGTGATGAAGAACTCTAGCTTAATCCACTTGCTATGAAATGAGGGAGGTTTTATTAGATAAGGAAGGGGGTAATAAGAAGGGGGTACAAAAAGACCATTTTGCCCTCACGTGGGAGCAACATGGGCTAATTTAACATGAGAAATTAACGGGTGTTAGGCGATAGTATAAAACGTGCAAACATTTTTAAACATAAAAGATATTTACTATAATTTTCTTAGTTAAAAATGATTTTTAAAAAATGATATAAACTTAATGGATGAAAAATATAATTTACTCTATATAATAATAATAACCGAACAGAACCTTCATCAGAAGATAATGATATAAATTTTATAAGACGTCCAAAAAAGGTGTAAGGAGTTCACATAAGATAACAAGAATTAATCACCAATCACCTTTTTCACCAACGACAAAGGGAAAAAGAATACCAAAGACTAACATCATTATTTGCATAAAGTTATCCTAAAGACTTCAATTTTCCACATGAGCTTTATCATTTTCATATGCTTTTCAAGCAGAAACTGACAAGATTTGTGTATGAATTCTATGTATATGTTTGATGAATTTAGTGTTATTAATATTGTTTAAATGATACAATGCTTTGAGTCAGTTTGAAATCGGTTTTGCCCAAACTACTTTTTTTATTCGTGTCGGTTTTGGAACCAATTTGGATACAAAATTCAATTTTTTTCGCCCATCTCTAGTTTGAGCAGATAATGCTAGAGGTGTACAAACCGGGTTTTTTTATAAAAAAAAAACTGGCTCGGGTTTGAAATCGAACCGGACCGATCAATGCTAGTCAAAACCGGTTTGGCTTTCAAACCTACTTCAGAGAGGAAAATAACCCTATACCAGCCGGTTCAGGTCCAAACTGAATTATTTTTATATAATTATTTATTTTGGTTGTATTAAAAAGTTCAAAGTTAAACAAAATAATATAACTAAAAATTCGCTTACTTTATTTAGTACTTAGAATCTTGAAACACATAAAAATAAATTACAAGTTCTAATATTTGAGAGTAACTTTTTTTCCAAACGTACGAGATTATTAAGTGTTTTTTAGATTTTAGAGAGTAGATAGTGTTTTAAGTTGTGATTCAACAAAAAATCCATTAATTATTTATATTAGCTTAAGGGTGGAAATGGTAAAAAAAAAATAATAACTAAAAAACGGTCAAAAAATTGGAACCGGTTTGTAAAACGGTTTGGGAACCGAACCAGGTTGAAACCGGTTTAAGTGAAACCGAGTGCAAACTCGACGGGCTAAGTCGGTTTGAAACAGGTTTTGGCTAAACCAGTTTTTATAACTATATCGAGTCAGGTTACAAATGTGTTTGTTAACCCAAACAGGTTTTTAACACCAGTAGACAATACAATACAATGCAATTCAAATAGAGATATGGGCTTGTACTCGGTATTTCCAACTTCCAAGCTCATAAAGGTAAACCCAATGTTAGTCGTCGGCCCAGTCTCATATTTGAGCCCACTTCTAGCAATGGGCCTTCAACACTGTGATCATGGGTCATAATCCAAGCAAGTAGGCACAAGCATCTTGTAATCTAGTAACCTCATAGCAAATCCCACTTGTTCATGTAGTAAAAGTCTATGAGATCCATATAAGAGTTATCGGCCTAAAAGCTTTAGGATTTAGTTATAAGGCTTAAGGTTTTTTATTTAGGGTTTGAGGAACCGGTATCAATTAGTGTTTTTTAATCGATTCTCTTTAATTTTTTTTACTGTTCCTTTTAAACTTCTTATATATCACTACAAGGAATAGGTCCTATAGCAACAACAGAAACTAGAGTTTTCCCTGCGTCATGTCATTGCTATAGGGCCTCTGGCCCTATGACGACAACATTTTGTCGTTGTAATGTTGGTGGCTACATAGCCATGGTAATACGTCTCTTTGAAAAGTTAAAGCTATACAAGTAAATACTAAATATAGATAAGTTTGTTTACCAAATTATTATAGGTTTTTATAAGATAGAATTTACATATTCTGACATATAACTAACTGGTTTGTGTCAGTGTTAAGTATATATAAAATTAAACCTACTAAAACCCTTTTAATTAAAGTAACTAATATACTATCTAGAAATTATTAATTACTTCATATTAAAATTTTTGATTGCTTGCCCCAAATAATACTCATATAATATTATATCTAATTCAACGTGTCAAAAGAAGTTTAGTACACGATACAAGAACTAGTGATATATAAATTTATTGGTGACCTAACTTTTCGATCATCAGCATATATATGTAGCCGGCGATGCATTATTGAACATACCTTTTATTATATGAATCAACGAATGAATACCAAAATGTTAAATCATGTTTGTAGGTCCCATTAACCATTCTCTTCAACGTTTTAATTGAGCAATTATAAGATGTAATTACAATTACTTAAAAACTAAAAAGCAAGACTTTTCTTTTCTTTCTTAAGAAAACTAATAGTTAATCAATTTGTTATCCGTAAGTATCATAAATAGATGTTTATGAATACGACTACATATGTAACTATCAATATACAGACAAATGAGTGTGCAATGACGACCTTATCCACCACAAAATATGAATGTTTTTAATTAATCCGTTACCACTCTTCTTTCTTTAATAAGATGGTTCTTTTTATCATAACAAACAACAACCCATGAGATCATCCACATAAGCTCTAATGGACATCTCTATCTTCTCCCACACTTTATAGACGTTAAAGAGTGCAATATATCATCCACACAAACCCTCTATTTATGTATATTGGCAAAAGAATCTAACAAGATAACATGAACCCCATTTCATGCAAGTTGAACCAATTGTACAACAAGCTAGGGGCCCTTCATGTGAAGTTAAAGAAATCGATCGAAGAGTACAAAAAAGAAAGCACGAGCACTAACATGGTTCTGTCAATCGAACCTACAATATCCACAATTGAAGTTGAATAGCTATTACTTTTTGGCGAAAAAATTGTACAAAACTCTTAGAGAAAATCATATACATAAATGGTACACTATTTCAGCATGGTCAAGCTTACTATTGAAAGCCTTTAAATTAAAGTGAAGAGCTACATGAATATAAGTCCGTGACATTTATTAGCTAGCTACCTATGTATTAAGCATGACAATGGCTAGTGAAAGGCTCTTTTTAAAGAACTTTTTTAGATTTAATTTATAGATGGTTTTGGATTCTATTAAATGATTTCAGGGATTTTTTTATTCGAAGTTTTGTTTTATATATATTGTTAGTTTGCTTGTATGATACATTAACGAATGGATGCAAAAATTATATTGAGTTTGCTTAATACAATACATGCAAACTCAAATACTTAATTTTGGGTTTTACATGAGTTTGCTATCCATGCAAACAAATTGCCAATATATATTTACAAAGGATTACAAAAATTAACTAGAAGTGCTTAATCATTCCTAAACCACCTATGACTCCAAAAAGTTGCTTAACAAGTGCTTAATCATCCCTAAGATAATAAATATAGGTTCATGTATGTGTGGTTACAAACAAAGTTCAAGGCATTCAACAATTCTAACATAATAATTTACCGCCCATATATAGTTTACCTGTGAAATATAAATTTTTGGTAGTTTTTATTAGAAGGGTGTGTATCAACCGTCCAATTGTATACTTTAAACGGAAAATATTTATTTTACATGTATAACAGATGTAAGGTCTTGCTTCATTGTCATCGTTGGATTTGATCTAATTGGTGGTTGATAATTATAGGTTAATAGCATGTGGTTCTAGAAACCAAAAAGTGGTTAAGAATCGTATCAACTGAGTTAGGCATCCTCCAAAGATGATTGAAATCATTTGTGGGCATATTTTCCATAACCAAATGATTTTGAGTACTCCATACATGTCTATCCGTCAATCATGGGCAAAACATTTGATCATGCTCCTCCATTTCCTCAAAAAACATAAAAGATTCTTAATTTTATGTTGACATTCCTAATTCCACCTTTGGGACTTTTTTTGAGAAGAAAATGAGTCCAAAAACATTGTAAGTCAAGATTAGAAAACTGTAGCTAGATTAATATAACTCGTTAGAAAGGTAATATAGCACCTTGTCCATTAAGGAATATAATATATCCGGTTATTAGAGCGAAATCACATACTATTGCACTTAATGTAAACTGATTATTTAAAATATCTTTATCATCGATCCTTAATAACATGTTTCTATTTTACTATTAAGAAAAACCTTTTTATGGTGACATGTTTTTTTCTTACAAAAATTAAATTTTTAAAAAACTAAATTGTTACTATTAACCGATAATAATTTATAATATTAATTTAATCAGTGTCACTCTCAACTTTTACTTATGTTATCAGTAGTCATACTAATAACATAATTATCATATATTAACACTCGATAATCATAAATGTGTAAAAAAGACAAGGGTTAGGGCTATTTACATACTTCTTTTTAGACGCAATACCTAAGACTATAACTCGTCGCAACTATTATAAACTGAAAACAACTAACAAGCATGTGACAAAATATATTTGTGGACGTATTACAAAGTTCCATCCATCATAGAGTTCCATGACCAACGCTAGCAAAATGCTCTTAGTGATCCATCGTTGAATGATTCAACTTGAATCCAAGCGTTTATTATAAGGTATATTTTTATTTTTATTTTTATTTATTTATTTATTTATTTTGCGGTTTAGACTATTTGTTGATGCCCCGTCAGTGATTAATTACTTTGAATTTTCTTATTTTATATTTTGATTTTTATCGGGGTATATCACTGATTTGTCAATAATATATCAACAAATCAATAGAAATACTTACTATTGTTTCATAAGTAATACTCTATTTCTTAGTGATAATCTTATCATTCAACTTCGACAATTTTTCATTTTTAACTTTGGTTGCTTATTCTTGTCTTCTTTTACAAAATTTCCGTATACATTCCGCTCTAAATTTTGAGAGATAATACGTCATAACGTTCGTGTGTGGTTTAACGTTGTTATGTATATTCTTTCCTACTTAACAGCACGGTTGCAACGTCCGGATCCTAGATTGACTTAGCTATTGTTTTTAAAGTTTTACGTTTCACAAGCGTGGTTTAATGTTTTAACATCTACTTTCCGTTCGGTTTTATTTTTTTCTTTCATTTTTCTTTCTTTACGAGTTTTCTGCCGTTGACGGTCGCTGATGGTGGTGTAACATTGATGCTATTTAGCATGATTTTACGCCCGGGCTTAATACTAGTTATCTCTAGTTATTAAGGTTGAAAAGATGTTATATTCTATAGCATTAATTAGTGTGTTGAATCAATTGAGTAACCTTGAAGTTTGCTTTAATTCTTATTTTGTTATTGCTCAAAAAAGTCAACCTATGTATAGTAAGAAATATCAAACATAGCTTTTTCGTTTTATTCATTTATTATGTTCTTGACCCAAGCAATTCCACTCACACAAACCAAATTCCATTTTGCACACATTCACTCATCCCTTTTAAACGTCCTCATACCTTTCCACACCCCAACCCCTACCAATTATTTTCCTTCATAATATCTTCATTAAATTCCCTTTATTCATATACATACACCATCTTCAATTCTATCATAAATCCAATTATCAAATGGAATTTGATAGTTCTTGTGTCACAAGACTGTCATTAGGATTAAGCCTTAATTCATCGTCATCCAAGGTCAAACTCACCACCATGAGTCCCACCAAGCAACCTTGCGCGAGCTTAGATCACTTTAACAAGGGCGTGACTGAGACCATATCGAGTTTTGAACCATCGTTAACGTTGGGTCTTTATAGCAACCATGGTGACCATAACCATAACAAGATACGTCTAGCTGCGGGACTTGGTGGTGATCATGGTATTTTGCATCATCAGGATAGCACTATGATTAGTGGTGGAGGTTCGTCGTATTCAAACATGAGCGCGAAGAGGGAGCGCGAGGTTAGGAGTGAAGAATCAGAGAGAGTGATGAGTGGTGTTACAAGTGTTGATGATGTTGAAGATGATGATGATTGTGTTAATGGTAGGAAGAAACTCAGGCTTACCAAACCTCAATCTGCTCTTCTTGAAGAAGCCTTTAAACATCACAGCTCTTTAAACCCTGTATGTATAATCCTTCTCTTTGTTCACACACATAAACACATACAAAACCCTAAAGTTTTATATAATTAAGCAATCTAATGATGGTTCATGATGAATATTAGCAGAAACAAAAGCAAGAACTAGCAAGGGAACTAAAGCTGAGGCCCAGGCAAGTTGAAGTATGGTTCCAAAACAGAAGAGCCAGGTACATATTATTCATTTCAAGATCATTCAAGTTTATGATTAAATTCAGAATTTCTTAAAATTATTTTAGACAACTTTTCTATAGAAGATAATCCGTCAGTAAATCGCCATTAAATTATCTTACTACAATCAATGTTATTTTTTGGTATCAGTAGATTTTGTCATTAGTGATAGTTTTTTTAGTAGTGAGATATATAAAAGAAAGATATTGATTTTCTATTAATCAGTTGTTATGATGGATGTATTCATATGTTCACTTCTTTATGTTCTTTTTGACATATGCAACATCCATCATTAATTAAGCATATCAACCACCTAGTGACTATAGCAGCTTTATAAGTAAAACATTATGATAAGATGATATATGTTTTTTAATTCCAAATTAATTAGTTTATATTGTTCTAACAATCAAAAGCCAAAGAGGGCATATTTTATTGACCCGTTATCCGAGTTTCCATTGTTTTATTTGTCTTTTTCCTCTTTATAGAAAAAATAAAAGAAAAGCAAGAAGAAACAAGCCATGATGAATAAGGTTGCAACAACAGACCAAAATAATAACGTGGGCTCTTTGGTCTCCACTTGATTGCAATATATAACCACAATTATTCCGAATACTATTGCTGCCTTTCAACACACGTCATTGATTAATGATTAACACTTGAAACTATTAACTAGAATAACACAAATTGGTTTTTTTTATATAGATAATCTATCCTAACAATTTAATAACTGACATTTCTAAATTTTAATATTTAATACGTGATTTTATTTAATTATAGGACAAAACTGAAGCAAACCGAAATGAATTTTGAACACTTGAAGAGATGTTGTGAGAAATTAACAGATGAGAATCGAAGACTTCAAAAGGAGCTTCAAGAACTCAAAGCCTTAAAGTCATCGTCACCGTTTTACATGCAGTTGCCATCAACTACTCTCACCATGTGCCCGTCTTGTGAAAGGATCGGAGACACCAAACCCGTCCTCATGAAGAACCCTTTTACTATGGCTACTACAACACTTCTTTGATTCCTTCACTAATCCATCTGCAGCCTGTTAAGTAGCTTTCTTTTGTGGTTATTGAGTAATTACATATATATACTTTGACAGTGAAGAACATTATTTAAATCGCCAACGCTTAACCCTTTCTTTTTTTTAGAGTCAAGGGGTTGGCTTGATTTAATTGGTATAGTTAAGTTGGTTTAGTAGAAAGATATTATAATATCTTGTGAATATTATCTTCTATTTGTTATGAGCAAAAAACGATTTAATGAAATGGATCTCTGATCTATTATAGTGTCTTTCTGTTTCCTAGACCTTGGGTCATGTTGTTATGATTTTTTACAGCACCTAAACTACACTTTTTAAATCCTTCTTTTTGTTGTGAATAAAAACCATCTCAACTATATGTGGTTAATTATTGTATGAGTTTTGATACCTCATGAAATGATTAGTCATGAGCTCACCAGCAACGAATGACATTGTTTTGAGTCTATATCACAAGTGAACCCTGAAACTTGTGAGTATCATCATCACTTTAATTTGAGACACAAATGTAATATACAAATGAGAGTTATTATAAAGGATCATACGTTTTCACTATCTTAATATGTATCAATTGTTTCAGAACACCCAAACATGAGTGAAATGTTACATATATATTAGAAGCAAAAACATCCCAGTTTACATATAAGGTCACTAAAAGTATACAACACAAACGCTGATGACAAACTTCCACACACTTAAGATATTCGTCAAACGAACATCATACTCTATTGAATGACAGTTAAACACTATGTTGTGTTGGTTAGGATTTTATAACTAACATGGTTTTCTAATAAATCTATTTGGCCGTTAAGAAAAAGCTATTACAACCATTACAACTCTATACGCTCTCATTACAACTCTTTTGATCACATTCTCCCCTCAATTATATATATATATATATATATATATATATATATATATATATATATATATATATATATATATATATATATATATATATATATCTATATATATAGATATATATATATATATATATCTATATATATCTATATCTATATATATATATATATATATATATATATATATATATATCTATATATATAGATTTATATATATATATATAGGGGAGGGATCAAATGAGAACTAGCTTTTTTTGTGAGAACTCTAGGAACCAATCTCAACCACTAGTTCTCAATGGCAAAATTGTAATTAACAAAAACATATTTAAAAATTTATAAATCAAAAAATAACATAAAAATAAAAAAAATAAAAACAAAAAAATGTTCCCCTACTTTCCCTCTTTCATAAAAAAAATAAAAAAAACTTACAAAAAATAAAAAAATTCTCGTTTTTTTAAATGAAATTCGTTTTACACATGTGTAATATCGGATTTACACATGTGTAAATCCAGTACTACACATGTGTATAACGAGATTTACACATATGTAAACAACGAATGTACGACTTTTTTTAGAAAAGTATTTCAATATGGTAGCCGTTGGAAAGATAAAAAATACTGAATTTTAAGGTGAATTTTTTTTTTGAAAAAATGATGCCGTGAAAAAAAGTTATGAACTTTTTAAAAAAAAGGGGGAAACGGCATATGATTTGCATGTGATAAAAAATGAGTGGCTGAAATTGGTTCCTAGAGTTCTCACAAAAAAAGATGGTTCTCATTTGAACCCTCCCCTATATATATATATATATATATATATATATATATATATATATATATATATATATATATATATATATATATATATATATATATATATATATATATATATATATATATATATATATATATATATATATGTATATATATATATATAGGTTAAGATCATTACAGAACCACTTTTTATTTTCAGAACCACAGAACCATTGATTTACATAAACGTAAATTAAGTCTGATGTTACTTGCACTGTTTTACATATGTGTATATCAGATATGAACAATAAACTATGTAAAAGAACTAAATATCACCAGTTTTAACTTACATATATGTAAATCAGTGGTTCGTAATTTACATATATGTAAACCAATGGTTCTTTTGGTTCTGAAAATAAAAAGTGGTTCTGTAATGATCCTGACCCTATATATATATATATATATATATATATATATATATATATATATATATATATATATATATATATATATATATATATATATATATATATATATATATATATCTATCTATATATATATATATATATATATATATATATATATATATCATATATGGTTACTTTACTTGTGTCTTTATCTAATTTAGCAATTGATGTACGCCAAATTGTATATATTTTTACATCTTATATTCTTATATTTTAAGCATTATATATGACAGAACTATATGAAACAATAGTTAATGAGTATATATTTGCTTTGAAGGCTTGAAAAAGGGGTGTTCTAGAATAAAAGAAGGAAATCAAAGTGAAAACAAAAGAAAAGAAACCAACTCTGAAAAAATCACCGGACTTAGTTTCTAGACAAAACAACAACCTTTGGTCCAAAACAAGAAGGTTGGACTATGGATGGGCAAATCGGGTTTTGGGCCTTACCCAAAACTGGGTATAAACCGGATTCGATCCAACCGGGTTTTTTGTACTAAGGATCATTGGTCAGTACTAGACTAGCTAACAAATTAATAAACTTAGGATAAAGATATGATAAATAGAAAGTTTGTGACACTCAACAACAATGTGTTTATATCATTTTAGATGTTCATATTTGGCATTTGCAGACTCATCTTCAACATCTTAATAGTTGTAATTGAGAAAATAAGCAAATCCACTTTCAGATTCTAAGATATCTAATTCAACTGATCAGTTGATAAGAAACTATACATGATCATATCTACAATTTTCCCTTTGTTAAATCCATACTTCCTCAAATATCCTTCCTTTCTAAATCCCACTTTCTCCAAAACCTTCTGTGATGCAATGTTTTCATCTTCAACAAGACCTTCAATCCTCACCACATATGGTAACTCTTTAAACACCACAGGGATCGCCATCTTCACTGCTGCAGTTGTTATCCCTCGTCCCCAGCATTCGCTGCTTATCGCGTACGATATATGAGCGCGATGATGATCGGCTCCTGATTCTGGCTTCACGGAGATGTATCCGATTGATTTATCGGCCCAACAGATTGATCGGCGCCATGGGTGTGGTATGGCAACTTCCTTGAGGTATTTGAGAGCTTCTTCTGTGTTCTTGATGGTGTTCCATCGGAGATATCGGGTTACTCTGTCGTCGCTGGCCCATGATAGGAAGTCATCGGCGTCGGTGACGGTGAACGGACGGATTGATAGTTCTGATGATGATGCCATGGTAGAATAGAAGAGGGAGAATGTTAAGAAGATAAACTGTCTCTCAAAACTCCAAACAATCTGTAAGCTTTCGATTTTAATTTATTAAATTTATTTAATGTATTGAATATCCTAAATAGTTTTTAAAAGGGAAAGATTATTGAGCAAGCAATTTTACTTTTTTCTAAAATATTTGAATAAAAATAACTGTAACAAATAAGTTTAGAAAAGAGAAAACTCTACATATAAATCTAACCGACTTTCATAAATGCTTTATTTTTTTTAACGGTAAATACGTGATCATGTTTTAAAGGACATGTGTTATATTAGTCAGGTCCATTTATCTGTTTTCCGGCCGAGAACACACCGCTAACCCCTCAGGAGGAAACCTATTGCTAAGAAAACAATCTGGTTTAACTATAAGTATTTTGCTTAAAGTGAGACTTGAACTCATTACCTTTTCATGTTTTAATAAAGTCATTTAAATAAAAATTTATCTCAATTTAGTCACTCAACTTATAGGTAATATGTTAACCTTATGTGATTTACTTGTCTAATAGGTTAAAGTGCCGACGTAGCTATTTTTATTTATTCTTTTAAATAAAATTTGTTGAGCTGGAATTATCTGTTATTAAAAGTTAAGAAAAATAATGTAAAACAAAACTGAATCTAATTCAACTGAAATCACATTTTTTAGCTGAACTATGAAACTCATACATTCGTTTTTTTATTTGTTTTTTTTCTAAATTTTAAGGTTAAATGCATTTTCCCTTATTTTCAGTGTATCCTCGATTGAAAATATCAATTTCTAAATTTTAAGGTTAAATGCATTTTCCCTTATTTTCAATGTACCCTCAATTGAAAATATCAATTGAATCACTTGTCTTTTAAACCATGTGTAATGAGACGTTAAACTCATACATAACGGCACATAATGCCCCCATCACCATTACGGTGGGGCGTTATGTTTAAAGAAAACCTCCCAAGCGTTATTATTTTAACGCCACAAATCACCTAATCTATAATGATGAAGGGGTATTATAGGGGCATTAACCATTATTTATGTTTTTAACAAATAAGTAATGGTGACTTGACGCTGATGTGACAGAAAATACCCCTTAATGGGCATTAACCATTACTTATGATCTTAGTGTGAAAAATAGTTAATATAACTAATATCATGACAACTTAAAAAGAGTAAAACTAATAAAAGTGATGTAGTACGTTTAACACATCCTCGAAAAATTGAAGTTTAGACTATCCATAACGCTAAAAGCCGTCCTTCCCACAAATAGTCCCAGTCAGTATGTCACGTCAGTTTCCCACTAACTTTCAACCATCCTTCCCACAATCAACTTTTACCCCTAACACCATCCTTCCCACAAATAGTCCCAGTCAGTATGCCACGTCATTTTTCCATTAACTTTCATCAATCCTTCCCACAATCAACTTTTACCCTTAACACCATCCTTCCCACAAACAACCATTAAGAAAACAAAACAACACACATTTTTATGTGTGGGCCCCACAAAAAGCATCCATGGAGCGCCCTGGAGCGCCCGTAGCAAAGGGCGGGTGAAGGACGGATGGGTCTGCACAACGCAGCCCTTCCGAAGGACGGCAGAGAAGGGGCTAAGGGCGTTGCGTTATGGATAGTCTTAGTTTGGGTGTTCCTCGTTCACACCATCAATTATTACCACTATGTTGTCTTATGGCTTGTCCTTTCTCCTCACTGTGTTTTCTCATGACGTACTGCCCTAAGTATAAACTTTTTATCTAAAGGGGATGTTATCCTCTTTATGGTCGATTATGTTAGATTTTTGAAACGTTTGATCGGTTAAGATAGCTCTAAGTAGGGACGAAGAAGAAAGTCACTGGACTTGTAGACAGCTTGGAGTGGTTGATAACCTGTCGTTTGGGTCATTCAAAAACCTAATTAACCTAAGTAGCTAGGGTAAGTCAGGTATCGTATCCACGGGGAGCATGTGGTTAGCGTTACGCAATTCGTTTGATTATTTAACTAACTTAATAATTAAAACTAGACTATTGTCACTTTGACTGTAATGGATGTGGACGAGAATAATTAAACTAAACAATTAATTTTAAATAAAATAAAACTAAAAGATGATTAGAAATCACATGGACATGATTAGTTTGTTATTTCTGTTGAAACGTGATTACTAACTAGATAACGGGTTATTAAATTAGATAGTAAGAAACTAACTAATGTCAAACCCAGTTAAATTATTAATAAACATCAATTTAAGATAATGTAATAATAAATAATTCAATGATTAAAAATTCTAAGATTAATAATTTGATGAACGATTTACCAAAACAATTATCCAAATTGGATCAATCAATGAGAACAAACAAACACATAAACAATGAGAGATGATCAAGCAACCAAAGTTTAAGTCTATAATAGATAACAATCAAGATAGACACAATTCTCTCATTAACCCTACACCCGGGGAATGATCACGGGTGAACTAGCCGCTCATACTTATGATCAGATCTTCTAATCTTGACGCGGTTGAGTGCGTCGTGCGAAGTACCAGCAGCCAAAAGGCTGCCCTTTTTTCCCTTGCGCAAGCTGCTGTCGAATCCCCTCTCCAATTGCAGCCGTCATCCCCTTTTCTAAAATCCACATGTTGATATTCCTTGTTAATGGGCCTTTTAGCCCAATTTGATGAGATAAATCCATCACCTCATCAATTGACAACATATATTTCAAACGTGTCCTTTTAATATTGACTTTAAACCCCAATGTTCATGACCAATACCATTTGAATCTTGATTTATTTTCTGATGAACTTCATGTACACGTGGATTTCAAACACTTTCATTATCTCAGCTACACTGAAATTTGTAAACAATATAATAATTAAAGGTTATATATAAAGACATATTGTTCTTAAATAAACAATAATAAATCAAAACTACATCTTAAGAAATATTACTAGTCATAAAGTATGTTTAACTATCACTCTAGGTCTTAAATTTAGTTCAAATGTATTTTTTTAGCTCGGTCTCTTAAAATATTTAAACTCTAAATATGAACCGACTAAATATATATTAAGGCTTAAAAACGTATAATTAACACATGTAAATCACCCATCCATCAGTGGTAAACGATGGACAATCGCACGAGCAAAAGGGTTCAAAATGTGAAATCATTAAACATCTGACTTCATTCGTTTTTTTGTCATGATTGATTTTGTTAGGTTTCACATGTAAGTTGCAAAAACTAAAAGCTTACAGAAAACAAGTGGTTAAACAACTTTTTTTACAATTAAACAAATTTATGTTAACCTAACTAATTCTTCCCCATTGAAGGAAATGAGTGTAGGAAAAACTCATTCTTCATTAAAGCAAATGAGTATATATCTAGAAGTTTTGAGAATCATGATATATATATATATATATATATATATATATATATATATATATATATATATATATATATATATATATATATATATATATATATATATATATATAAGTTTCTTGCCTGGTACTTTCTGAAAGAAAGGTTTCTCTCTTTGATTCGAACTGCGCGACTAATAATTTAAAAGTTAACCTATCAGGCTCACAACCAACCTCTTTCATCAACTCAAAGGAATCCATGGCATGTTCAATGAGGTTGTAACTCATCATAGTTTCCAACAACACATTAAACCCCATCTGTCTTGGCTTCAAATCTACAACTTTCTCTTTTCAAATCAAGAACAATGATATCAACCTTGTCATTCAAGCCATTCTGTGCCAAAACCAAGATTATTTCAGCAATTAATGATACCCCGGGCTTATACCAATGTTCATTTTGAATCTCCGCAAAAACCTATATCAAGAATAGATCATGTTAGAGATGGTTTGATTTAAGCATGAATTAAAAAAACTCTGTAAGTAAATATATACATGTGTGTGCGCGTGCGTGTAGGATGTTCAGTATAGAACACATTTTAAGTACAAGATTGTCATAACTGCAAAATGACTTGCACCACTTTTTCTCACATTATATCTGACATGTGTTTTCGGTTCTTGTAGTTCTCAACTTGAAATTTGTTTTGCATTGAAAGCTTCCTTTTATTGTGTCTTTGTCCCTCTATATATAGATAATCTTTTTAGAAGCATAGCGACATTCTTTCATTTGTTTTAAACTTAGTCATTGAACTTTAAGCATCATAACTAAAACCACCATGTTTTGAAAATTAGGTTCTTTTGAGTAACTTAAACAATAAAAACTTAACGGATTAGAACAGTTTTCATAACAATTTCTAAATATTTGATGGTTCTAAGATTTTGTCCTTTCTACAAGGGCTTCCTGTTCTTGCTTGTCTCTCATTGTTACCCGCATCCTTCCTCCGTCCTTCTTCCCCACTTCAAGTGACGGAAATCCCATAAAACCACAAGACGTTCTTGTTCGTACCCAAACCCATAACCACAACAACTAATACTCCTGATTGCCATGCCTGGCTATACTATAAGATACACCAAGAAGTGTATGTTTTCAGCTAACTTTAAGTATTCCTTCACCTTAAGCAGGACTGGCCCAATAGTAATTAGAATGAAGCAATGGACGTGGGGTCAAAAAAATAGGGCTCCTAATTTTTCAAAAAACATAAGTATTTTATATACATGAGCCATTGATATTCAATATTTTTATGGATCTCATTTAGGTTCGTACAATGTCAAAAGGATTTAAATGTCATATGAACTTGGAGTTGATCCCATGTATGAACTTGAGTGATCTACTAAACTTGTAGTTGATCACTTATAGATAGGCTATTTTAAATATTAAATTTTTTTACATGTATGTTTGGTTCTCTATTATAAAACCAACATAAATAAACAATATATATATATTTTCGTAACAAATACACACACACACACACACACATATATATATATATATATATATATATATATATATATATATATATATATATATATATATATATATATATATATATATATATATATATATATATATATATATATATATATATATATATATATATATATATATATATACACGCACACATACTAGTTTTAGTAAACCCGTGTGTTATATGGGTTAAATAAAATAAAATATTAATATAATTAAATTTATTAATTATAAAAGGATATTTTAAGATATGATATGACTGAAATTACGTATGAGAAATAACTATAAGTAATAAACCAGTGATATCAACTTTTTAAAACAAATTGTATAAAAATATCATTTTTAAAATTTTCTTGTTATAATTTCCAAATTTAATTATTTTTTGTTTTAAAAAATTGACTTCTATAAAAACAATTTTAAAATATTTCATATATTTTAAAAAAAGTTTTATGCTTTAGAAAAATTTATTATTTTATAAAAAATTTATATTTTTAGAAATAAAATTAACAAATAGATCTCTTTCTTAATTTATTAAATCTAAAAAAATATTAAATAATATTATTAGTAATTAAGCGAATTATATAATAGGAAAGAGAGATGGAAAAATTTTGGTGATGATGATTGTGATGTTGCCACGTATCATCGTAAGATACTTTTTTATTAGAGTATGAAGATGAAGATATATATATATATATATATATATATATATATATATATATATATATATATATATATATATATATGTTTATAGTTTAAGTGATCATGCTCATTGGAGTAAACCTAAACAAAGTACATGAACAATTAGCCATTGTTCATTTTTCATGTCGTTTACAACAATAGTTAGAAAGGTTCCATGATCATAACCTTAGGACCAAACTTTAAGATTAATGTCTTGTAAACATTTGTACGTATAAGTAGGTAATATACAAGTGTTGGGAGTTAGAAATAGAGAACCCGGATTAGATTGTCCAACGTCCACACTCCGCTAGAGAAAGGTCTAGCCAGAAAGGAGTGGCCTTAAAGGGAACCTAACTTCGGATGAAGAAAAAACCAACTAGCCGAATTTCGACCCAATCCTAATAAATGATTCCAACTAGGATGGTACATTTAAACAACACTCTAATAATTAAGCCAATGTATCATAAAGATATGTATAACACATATGTATGTAACATAAATATACAAGTACATAAGCAAGGGATAGAGAATAAGAACGTGTGGTTTCAAGTTATACCGAGGGAGAGGGTCCAAAGACAAGGGTGAGACCCAGGGTGGATACACGTAGAAGTGAGGGGTGGGAAGACCCCCACTCACTTAAAAGGTCACAAATGTAAAAAGTAGACTAAATTTGCTTTTTAAATCTTATTATTATGTATCCACATGATCTATTTTGAATCATTCGGTCTTGAACTTTTTAGGCAACCCTCATTAAAGAAGACAAAAACATGAGGAAATAAAAAGGAGAGCATGTTCATTTGCTAGATCCATATGCATATCCTTTTTAATCATCATTTCCAAAAACAAACAACAAAAAAGACAATTTTGTTGGCCAATAATGAAAAGACAAATTTTAATTATAATAACAAAGAAACAACAAAAGATACCCTTTTGTTCAATCGTATCCTCATTCACCTTATTGCTCTGTAGTAAATATCTATAATTGCCAATCATCCAGTGTAACTAGACACTGCGGTTCCTTTCAAAGTGATATGGGATCAATCTTGTACTATTGTAAGTTGATTATGTATTATTTAAAGTAAAAAAAAGTTTGTTAAAAAGATTTTACATTTAAAATTGTCTATGTTACCAGTGAGATTATTATTATTATTTTTTCCTTTTAAAGCATTTGAGAACATAAAATGTTACCAGAAGAATTAGTTCACATAATTATAGAAATTGAAATTAAAATAAATTTCAATAAAATTATGTTTGGTTAGAAATAAAGAAGTAAAAATGTTATAAATTCTTTTGTTAGAAGGAATTCTAACATTCACATTCCTCATTGAAGGAAAGTTTAATTCCATTGTAATTCAAACAAAGGACCAAAATATTCCTTGTTTTTAATAGCTTCTTTGTATTTATAAATGGTTCTTATATTTAACACGACCTCACCCTTTAGTGATACCTAGGGGTGTGCAATCAACCATAATAACGAACTGTAACCGAAATAATCAATGAAACCGAACTGAAAAAACCGAAACCAATAAGAAACCGATGGTTTGATTTGATGGTTTTTAAAAACTAATTTTGTTGTTTTGCTTTTGGTTTTGCTTGTCACAAAAATCGAACAAACTGAACCGAATCAATACAAACCAAACTTTTAAATTTAGAGGTGTATTCATACACTTATAAACAAGATTAACCTATCACTTACTTATTTAACTTGTATTATTTTTTTTTAATTTAGATTTTAAGAATAATCTTATTGATAGATTAAAACGTTTTATTAAATTTATACGAGAACATGTCCCATTTTGAAACAAAAAATATTTCATAGGCACAAAATAATCTACTTTTAACGACTATTAATTGAACACCTGTTAACGACATATACCTTTAAATTATATAATCTACTCTTAAATAAAAGCACCGACACACAAATCTAGTACAAATGAGATTTTAGTGGATAGGTTGAAATGTTGGATTCTAAAATGATTAATAGAAGACAAAAGGACACAAAGGCCCCTCCCTTTCTATTGCTTTTGTCAATAAACCTTCTTTTGTATTATTATTATTTTTTCTTTTTGTATTCTTTCAATCCATTACTAAAATATAGAAGGCACAGGCCGTCGGGAACCCTTTCACCGTATTATACTCACTCTGCCCACACCACTTATTTTTCCTTTTACAACAACTTTCTATTCTTGAAGGACTTAAAATGTAAAACAAAATAACCGAAGGGCCAAAAATAAAACTCTCTAAATTTACTTTTCTCATCAGAATCTTGCATCTTCAAAGCCGTGTAAGTCGCCGACTCTATTAACCGACTTCCTCATC
The DNA here is from genome assembly GCA_025215565.1 of Flaveria ramosissima. Classification (NCBI taxonomy): domain Eukaryota; kingdom Viridiplantae; phylum Streptophyta; class Magnoliopsida; order Asterales; family Asteraceae; genus Flaveria; species Flaveria ramosissima. The sequence continues at coordinate 68,606,767 of CM046035.1, forward strand.
ATCGCCACTTTAGCCAGCTTATCAGCCATTCTCCAAGCCGACGTCGGCGTCAACGGCTCACCTTGCCCCTCATATTGAGCTTGAGCCTTGAGCCGCCGTTGCAACTCGCTCAACTCAGCTTCTAACCCGAGCATAAACCCATTTCCACAAGCCGAACCGGACGGCTCCATCAAGCCGCGAGCTGAAACCAGAACGTTGTACGCGCCGATTAGATCTTTTCCTTCCCTTAGCCGTCGTGACTCGGCTAAGGCTCGAGTCGAGATGAAGAACATTCTCAGCCGTTCGATGGTATAAGAAGCTGATGATCCAACGGTGGTGGGGTGAGGCACCAGCAGAGCTTGTTGTGCACCGTAGATGATCTCCTGAGTCAATGATTCTCTGTAACAGCAGCGCACGGATAGTACTCGGTGGGACCGCACTGCCGACGATGGTGTTTTCAATTCAACCAACAACTCTCTCTCTTCACCGGCCGACAACTCTCCGATATCGACGCTGCTGGTTCCGACGACGGTCGGCTCCGGCGCCGGTGAATACACGGCGGCGATTACCGCCGGAGTTGAAGCGGAAACAAGCTCTAACTGCAGCCGGAGATCCTGAACGGCAACGTTGAGTAAATTGAGTAAATTTCGTATGCATTTTGCTAACAGATGGTCTTCTGTTATCTTGAGTGAATGTATGCGAATGTCGATTTGGGAGTGAGGATAACGGAGAGATGTGATCGAAGATTTGTGGTTAGAGTGATCGGTGAGGAGGATGATGGTGGCTACGGGGTTTTTCTCCTGTCGATCTAGTAGCACTTTAACCGCCTTCTTCACGGCGTCTTTTGAGTTTGATGAACCTTCGAGAACAGCCATTGCGTCGATGATGCAACGGGCGGCTCGTTTGCCGCCCGTTGTCATCCTTCGCAATGGCTGTAGCCTCTTGGAACGTGAGGAAAATGCGACGATTGATAGACGGTCTGATGATGAAAGTGATGAAATGATTGATCTCATTGCTTTTTTCGTCGTGTGTAGGTTTTTACTTGTGATTCTGCTGCTAACGTCTACCACGATTACCACATCGATCGGAGGTCGTTGTGTTTTCTCTTGTACTGCAGATGGAGCTTTTACCTTGAGAACAACCGCATACGTCTCGTGTCTCCGGGAAGCAGAGATCATCGCTGCCTCTGGTAACAGACGAACTTCAACATCTCTGTTATGATCGTTAACAGGAGTACTGTTATTGCTTCCATTAACACAAAATCCTTCAAACTCTCCAACAGAATCCTCATCGCAACTTTCATCATATTCCGGAATTGGAATAAACCTAGCTTTTGGTGTCAGCGACACCAAAGGCTCATCATCATTATAAACTTTCAGAAGTTGGCAGCGAGATTCATTTTTATCAATAAATCTCGCAGCCAACTTCTCTCTGGTTTGATGTACATCAAACCCCTGTTGTAAGTGTTGACGACCCACGTCGTCAACACACAACAGAGGCATCTCTTTCCACAAAGAGCTGCACACGGGACAAGCAAGGCTCCCTTGCGTCCTCACATGATCGGATATACACGGATAGTGAAAATTATGCGAGCACTCTGCAGTAAAAGTCGCCATTCCTCGACCTTTCTTCACACTCCGTAAGCATAATCCACATCTACGCTGCATATTCACAAACCAAATCACCATTAAAATGAATTAATGATCATTGATGATTTGATTCATGTACACAATGTACAGATTCCGATGAGTTAAATCTTACCGTACGAAGGGTTAGGCCGGATTTGAGAAAAGAAAAGGGGGACCGTGGAGTGCTCTTGGTCTCGTACCGAAGCTCCGGACTGAGAGCCACCGCCGGGGACTGCGGGGCCGTGGCGGTGGCTCTACAGCGGAGGGTCGGGCTAGAGACCGAGTGAGATCGGATATGATTATTCTGTAGGTCATCAATGGCGGTTGAGTCGGGGTCTGGAGGTGTGGATGTGCAGAAAACTCTTCTCCATCGTAACACCATCTTCTTTACTTCTGAAAATGTTTTTGTTTCTGTTTGTAAATGAAACAGTTGGATTTTTATGAAGGTGATTTATGTTTGTATGTTTATCTTGGGAATGTTAAAGTGTTAAAAATGAGAAAAGATTGCATGAATGAGGAATATTTGTAGGAGAGACACGTGGCGGGCTGGTTTTAGTTTGAGGTTAATGCTGTGGAATTTAATGAAATGAACGGTGCTGGAATGACAGGCTGGTAAGTCAAAGCTCTATGATATATCATATACATATACAATTTGATATATATGAGAAAAAGTTATATCAAAGAAAAAACACCTATTAATATATATAAGTGAATATATTATTGAAGTAATCTAATTTTTAATTCTTCGATGTTAATATAGTTTGGTGGTGTTGGTAATTATACCTCACAAACATAGTACGGGTTCAATTAATAATCATTATATGCCGATAGAGTTATAAAATTTGATCTAAGTGTGTATTAATATGTGAAACAAGAAGAGTTAATGCATAAATCGAGTTATATAATATGCTTTCGTGATTTTTCATCAAAAGGATATGTTTATGATGAAATGTGAACGAAAGCCTATCGAATAATCTTTGATCCTTTAGGACATGCATTCATGTTTGTATCATAGCATATGCAATCAAGGATGATGTGGAAGGACCCTTCAAGAACTTAGAGCCATTAAATGTTTCAAGACATGTTTTAATGAATCAATTTTGCATTGGATATATGTTCTCCTTATCATCAAAACTTTTTCAAACTATATCTTTACTCCATGTTCCTACTCTAAATTAGAATGCGCTACGCGGATTTTTTAGAGATAAGATTCAAACTAAACCATGTATTTTGATTGAATATATATACACTTGAACCTACACTTTTCTTTTTGTAGGAATTGGTTATCTAAACACTTAAATGGATTATTGGTAAACCCAGCTCAGTTTCTACTTTTTTTCTATATGTAATTATATATGTATAGAGAGAGATAAAAAAGAAAAATTATGTTATGATAATTCAATATCATTGAATGTAAATATAACAAACCTCATTTTATATATATTATCACACACTCCTGTATTTATGTGACAACACTGTCGAATTATGTGCCAACATTACTTTACTGAATTGATTGATTTATTAAATATTCTGTTATCACAGTAAATGAATACACAGAATTATGATCCACCTAACATAGTTTTGAGCGTTTTTATCTAGTACTTGCCCTCTTGCAATTAAGAGCATCTCCACATCAAACACTTAAAAAAACATGCTACCTCACTAATCATTATTAGTCCAACTGGTTAATATAATATACTTATGATATGTAAATATGAGAATGTCATGTGTTTAATTCTCACTCTGAGCAAAACACTCAGAGTTAAAACAAAGAGTTTTTATTAGCAATGAGTTTCCTCCTGAGGGGGTTGGAGGTGCGGTTCTGACTGAAAAACGGATAGGTGGAACCGATTAAAATAACAACTATCTCCGAAGCAGGGTGACACATTTATCAAAAAAAAAAAAAGAAACATGCTACCTCACCGTCAAATATTCATTTTCACTCATTTCTTAAAAAAATTATTTTTACTCTAACAATACTTAATGTTCAACACCTCAATACCCTACAAAAATATACTTTTCAATATTGTTTGTGTGTGTGGCCCTCACTCAAGCATGTTTTGGCTCGTCTGTAGTGACGAAGTTTGAAATTACACCATAAATGCGTGGGTGAAAGTAAATTATTTTATGAGTAGCGAACTCTATATATACTAAAATGTTATACTACCGGGCCGAAAATTTATATTATCGGGCCAAAAATTAACACTCTTGATGAAAAAAAAGAACCCCCCCCCCCACTAAGCTTCGCCCCTGCTCATTCGAAAACTTGAATGTTAGACCCTTCGTTTGGTTTCAGATGTCCACTCCAACAGACTCCACTCCAGTATGATTTTTCCATCGAGGCCGTATAAGCATCGTTGGAGGTGCTGTAAGCCTGTAATGTCATATTCATCCTTAGTTTCAGTTAAAATTATTATTCTTCTCAAATTAAGGATGTCCAAATTGCTTAACGTTCAAAACTCACTCGAAATTTGCATGGAAACTCACTTGTTCGATTTTGGTTCGGTTGTAAACGAGTCGAGCAGTTTTGTTCGGTTTGTAAATGAGCTGAGTATGAGTAAAGGTAAGCTCGCTCGCTGCTCGCTCATTTTCGCTCGAATTATTTTTTAGTTCTTTAATTTATATATACACATTTCTTTATTTATTTATTTAAAATTTTTGTTTAATATCTCTACATTTAGACCTTGTCGTTTTATTCCTTTACCATTTTTTTTAAAATTACCCTACACCTAAGACCGTGAAGTCATGAACCGTCCAAATTTTCTAGTTTCCCTAAATTTCTAATCGACTCCTCATAGTTTATTTGATTATGAGTTAAAACTTATTGTGGTTTAATTTTGTATTTGTTAAACTTATTTTGTATGTAAAACTTTTTTAATTGGTGAATTAGAGTCGTAAATCTTGAAAAGTTGAATGAATGATACTTTGGAGTTTTGTATTAAATTTTAGTTTGAAACCGAACCAACTGGAGCAGAATAACGTGTGAAACTCTACAAACAAATATAAAACTATCACAAACATGTGGGATTTGGCATATGGGTCACATTGCGACAGGTAACGTAGATAAAAAAGAACTGTGCATCGTTACATCTAAAGAGCAAAGATGATGAGCTATGAACAGTTTAAAAAACCAAAGGGTTTAAACAATCATTTGGAAACACTAATCGTTTTAAAAATGACATTATGAAAATCCACATAGAAACGTAGATTGAAATAGGCATGTCACAACATAAAACTTGGAATTTTAAAAAACTAATGTATTTCGGAAGTTGTAAATGGAAAACACCCCCTTCCCCCCACACACACACCAAAATATCTATGAAAAAGTCGATATCTTAAAATAGTTTAACAACTGGTTCGCTTGTACTTTTATGATTTGGATAATACTACACACTAACTTTGTTTTAAAATAAAACTTACATCAAAACTTATATAAAGATAAGAATGTTACAACGATATATTTGAAATTTTATAAAAAATCCTGTTTTAGAAGTTATAAGGAAAAAATCTAAATAACTTTAAAACATTAAAGGGTAGAGTTATAGTAATAAAAATATTTTACCTAAAAAGATTAAGAAAACTTTTAGAGTTAGCATATGTTCTTTTATTGTTTTAGAGGAGATGACTACTTATTGTGTCAGATATTACAGTTCATTGTGTCTAATATATTGTTGTTTTAAATTGTTATTCTATTACTGTGTTTTATATATTAGAAGTATAAAATTGTGTTAATTTACTATGGTGTTTTTTAGAATTCATCATTTAAAAAACACAACGTTGTTCACAAAAACACAATAAAAAACAAGAAAGACACAATAATGAACAAAAAGACACAATTATGCAATCATTTAAACTTTTGTGTAAATCAATATTATACTTATTTTAAAAATAAAAAAAATATTCGTTTTTATGATGTAGTTTTTATAAAAAATAATACCGTATGTAAATTTATGAGCATATAAAATAATGAGAAAACTTGCACAACACGGGTCCTAATGATAGTTGTTAATCAAATCTGAATTTTTTCTCTTGTGATATTATATACTTGATATCTGTTTACCTTTTTAATAAAATTACAAATACATAATAAATCCTATTTAGATAACACTAACCTTTAAATTTGCAAATCTTAAATTGTATAATTCATGATTATCTTTGTATGATTTTCCTTTTGTAGATCTCATAAATTATTAAAAGTTCCTCTCTTTTATTTTGAATGGCAGTTTTTTTATAATTTTTAACTTTTAATCCTTAAATCAAAAGTCAAACCGAAATTAAGAAAACCCAATCGAATTATGAATTTGATTGTAAACCCAATACATCCCAAACGGTTGAAAAGATAACTTTTTGTGTACTCCTAGTTGTGTGTATATTGTATTATAAAAATATTTTATTTTAACATTATAATTTATTTAAAACTTATTTTATTATTTTAATATTAGTAAGTAATATTTTATAATTTTTATTTTTTAATATTTTAATATCATAATTAATTATACTCTTACTTAAAAACAAGGGTCGGTAAGGTTTTTTCAGTAGCTTGTTCACCCCTCAACTTTAGTTATTTACACTTTCAATCCCTGAAACATTTTATAAACTTTATAAAATGTCACTTTAACTTTTTTTAGTTTCCGAAACTTCAAAGTTACCCTTGTACAATATAAATTAAATTATGTATAGTTTTAATGTATTCAGAAATGATTTGGGTAAAATATACAATGCTTACGTGCTTAACTTTATATACACTTTAAAATTGTCTATGTTTACATACATATATTTTAACGTAAATATTGTTCAAAAATTAGTTCAGTCATATATAAAATATTTTTGTGCTTATTTTTATGTAGTTGGTGTACATTGCGACGTTAGTTTTGATTGTAAATGCAGCGGGTCAAATATAACGCGTTTTCATATACTTTACTAAATGTGCAATAAGTATACCAAAGTTTGGACTAACTCGTAAGTTTTAAAGTTTAGGACTATATATGCAATCTAGTTAAACCGTAGTGACCATTTACGCAAATTTCTCTAAATATTTAATAATCAAAGCATATTTATTTAAAATTGTAAATGTTATTAACTAGTATATCACCTTCACTACGTGACGGAGGCAACAATTTTAACATTGATTCAAAATGTCATTGCTCCTAAATCACCTTAAACAAATAAAAAGCCAAAAAGAAAAATTAGAGAAAATCAGAAAAAGAAAACTGAAATCAAACAAGGAGTCAATAAAACATTAGATAAATGAAACAAGGAAAAAATTGGAAAAGAAAAGAAAAGTAAAAAATTTGAAAAAAGGATGAAAAGACGAAGTATTTAAAAATAAGGAGATGTGTCACCACAAAACAATAGAAGAATTTAATGTTTTAAGTTTTTCTATGGATTAAAAACATAGTGAAAATTAGTTGGTTGGATCGAAGGATTTGGTGTATTTAACTTCATGTGTAAATTGTAATACAAGCGTATTTTATAGAGTTACCTAATTACTCGGTCAGAAGGTGGTGACCGGGTAAGAGTTTGTTTCAAAACTGATCGAGTAAGGGGGAAAATAGGCATGGATCAGTGGTTTCGGACCGGGTCAGACGCGAAAAGATGATAATCAAACACGCTGAGCAGCCAAAAAGTTTGACCGGGTCAGTGGATCAGACATTTTAACCGAGTCAGAAGCAAATCAAACAACCCCTAGTTTTTTCTAGCCCCTCTATTGTTTACTAAATATTAAAAAGATTTATCATGTAAACAATAAAATTAGCAAGAGAAAACTAATAAATGAGTATATTTTATGATCTGCGTTTAATTAATCCCTATAAAGAGTTTATCCTTACTTTTTCTTTCTTGTAAAGAATTTAGGATATAGTAAATATGATCATCAATAAAATTTCCACATGAGATATGATGAAAAAACAAACGTTATCAAATAGTCTATAGTAATATAGTATGTCCCAAGATTGAACTTTTAGTCAGTTACACAAGACCATAACTAAAACAAGTTCTCTAAACAGCAACAACTAGGAGTTTACCCTCGCGCTTCGCCGCGGGTACGGCTACCTTGCGACCTTATACGTTCACGCGTGTTAATACTTCGTAAAATAAACATGTTAGAAGGTTATGTTTAAAAGTTAAAAGAACACTATGTTGTTATGAAAATAAATATCAACACTATGCATGAAAGAACATTACATTGTTGTAATTAATTAAAATCAGGGATGATATTAGTAGACCGCTCACTTGATTGTTCATATGTTTTGAGATTTTAAAATAAGGGTAACTTTGCATAATATTAACAATATAACTTGATTTATTATAAATTTTAAAAACTCGTTAGATAATTACGTCGTTAAAAGGTCTGTTAATAATCTGTCACATATCAGATTATTAATGCCCATATTTTCGATAGAGTATCACTGACAGATTCGTTTTGTGGCTATTTATGATTATTTGGAATTTCTTTAGGGTTATCCAATTCTTTTGAAAGTTTGAACTAAAACTAGTTATACCATGCGATGCGGTGTGTTTGTGAACTTTATTATATGCATTGCGACAATAACATTAGTGTGGTTAATTACTTAAAAAGACGTATGAAATTGCAATGACTAGGTTGTGGAGATCGAAACATAAATAGAAAACTATTATATAACGGTACCAATGTCTTTTGATCCGTATAAGTTTCATCGTTCATGGAATCGACACGTTGCCATCGACCGATATGACATAATACCCACAAAAATACCCTATTTTAGGTACAATTCCATGTTTAAAAAAAGTATAACAACGTGTAATGAAAAAAATTCAAAACAACCACAAATTAAACTTCTTTTGGAAAAAGTAATGAACGAAAGTTATCACCACAACGAAACACTCAACAACACCCAACAACGCAAGGCGGCATGGTGTTTCCGGCTTTGTTGAGCCCTTTGCCACCCTAACAACGTCGTATTACACATAGCCTTACGCTAACAAGGATAATATACTTTTAAGATGAATAAAAATCATCAATGTCACAAAAATCTAAGCTGAGTATTATTTCAGATACCTTATCATAGTTTCTTTAATTATGATATTCTTGTGTAATCAACTTATCACATTTATGATTATATCTGTAATATTAAACGTTCCTTAAATATATAAAACCTTTCTTGTTCAAATAAACTAGTTTGTGCATGGTGGCATATATCGAAAGCAACGGGACGAAACCACAACAAAGTCGACAAAATGAGAAATGAAAGAGGTGGGGGTGGTGCTACTAATTAAACTAATAGTCCTGCAGCTAGCTCACGTGTTTACTACAAGACACAATCGCCGTCCTATGCTCTTCCATTCGTACGTACTAACAGACACCTTTTGCTTCCATTTTCAACCATTCATCACTCATCACCAACCTCTCATTCATTGTTATGTGACACAAACCATAAACCGACCAGATGAGGTGTCTTCTGGTCTGGTTTTCGGTTTGTAGTTTCGTGTTATTATTTGGGTTTGATTTAGAACCGGTAAAAGCTGATCAAGTTATAGACAATTTGGTTAGGTATACATGCAACGTAAAAAATGTAACTTGTGCTGGTTACATATATAGTGATGTTGGATATTAGTGATATTATCGCTCTAATATCAAGTGAATGTTTGGGAAAAAGGCAAAAGTAACTTTTTGATTTTTTGGAGGGATAAAAAGATCAAAATACCCTCTAAAAGTCACAAAAAGTTAAAAATTATAACTTTTTGTGACTTTTGAAGGAATATTTTAGTCCTTTTATCCCTCTAAAAAATCAAAAAGTTAGTTTTGCCATTTTTCCAAACATGGCCCAAATTATAAAAGCATATATCATACATGTGCATGGTTACCCGTTGGTCATTCATTACTGATTGGGTTGACAAGTATATTCATGAGTTTTAGGTTTATCCATTAATGTTTTAATTTGGTTAAGCATTATTGTGATGCATGTTACACGGATCCCAATCTTTCACTAATCATAAAAAAATATAAAATATAATTGATATTTCTAAATAATCACGTAATTATTAATTTCAAGTTTTCAATAATTTTGGCATACTATTTATTAATTATATTTTTTCTCAAATTATATAATATATATACATATTTAATTTTGACACACGTAAATGGCTTTAGGTATTGGGCATACGTACCTCATTCATCCCAAAACCGTGAAAACTTTAAACTAATTTTATCTTAGGTCTCATACTCGGATACCAGTTGTCAGGGACGGCTCAACAACTTAAAAAAATAAGCTAGGGCTTTAGGCCCACCCATTCTAATAGGCCATCGAAAATTAAATCGTATTATATAGTTTATTCTCAGTCTAAGCCTAAAATTAACTAAATTAAAAAAAATTTAAAGAAAAAACGAAACTTAGGTTGGTAGGTCGTAGATCTTCAACATAGGCTATTGCTCAATTCCTGATTGGGGGGTTGGGGCGGGGGGAGTTGAAACGAAGAGACGTACAAAACCGAAAGGTTAAGATAAACAACCGCGCACCTTCGATTTCATCATTCCCCTATGATATTGCTTGCCCCAAGCGAACCCAGTCACCAAGAACTTCGATTTCTTCACTTGAGTCACGAATAAGAACCCCCCTAACCTTCGTTTGCTTCTCTGATTGCATCCGTTGGAGTCACAATTTGCTTCTTTGATTCCGTTGCAATTAAGAAGCATTTAAACTTCGATTACATCTAGACATCTAGTGGAATAACGGACTCACGATTAGGTATTAGGCTGAACGGGTTCTTTTATTGATTGATTCTTTTCCTAAATTAGGTAAATTGCTTAATGTGTTACTAATTGTTTTTCTTTAATTCTTTATTCTAGAGACAAGTTGTTAATTTCTAATTGTTCTAAATATGTTTTAATTTTGCATATACTTCTTTTTATTTGATTTGCATATTGCTAATTGTTTATTTGTTTTAACGGTTTACTTGTTATAGTTTATTAGAATATAAAATCATTGAATCAAGTAGGATTCGCTTTGAATAAATTGATTTAGGAATCATGAATCAACTAGTGCTTGTGCTTCAAAACATGAGAGTTTTTAAAGACAAAGTTTTAAAAGGCCTCCTATTTCATATACGCTTTAGGCCTCTATAAACGTTGAGACGCCCCTGCCAGTTGTGTTCCTGCCCTAAAAGTTTTAGGGTTTTTTATTTTTATTATTATTGTGTTAGGCTCTCTTTCTATCCCTAGTTACATAGAATTGAAGAAGAATAAAACAGTATATACGGCTCAAGCATTTTAAGAGCCCAATGCAAATTTAAAATCTCGAGCCTTTTTTCCAATTATTTTTGGATTTAGGTTTTAAAATCAGGACGACATGAAAGTTACTAATAATAAACTTATATAAGTCAAAGTCTCCGAGATCACATTATGTGTCAAAAGAAAAAACATACAAAAATAAACGATACATGAATACCACACATTTAAAGCAAAATAAATCAGACTTAGTTTTTTCTAACAACAAGTTAGTGATTAGTAGTTAGTAAAATCAAGTTAGTAATTATACGCCAACAATAAGGTTTAAACCCTTAACTTTCAACAGAGGCAAAACCTCCCACCTCCTTCTTCGACCATCAAACCAAGAGATCATTGGCAAAAATAAAAAAAGGACTTAGTTAGGACACGCAATAAAACCATGCAAAATACGATAGTATTAGAGTAACAATAGATGAAGAACACGAGGATGCATGAGAAAGACGTGAATATTTCTTCATTCACTACGATTACGTATGAGAATAGTTGAGGGTATTGAGAGGCTTTAATTTTCTTCGTAAAAACACTTAATCTAAACATGTTAATTATATAGTTCAACCGGCTACATGCACTTATCATCTAATATTCGATACATTTTAATAATTTTTTTAAATTAATTTTCTTCAAAATGAAGAATTGTAGAAATGTAATTCTTTTTACCATTAAATTACATTCAACTTTTGCATAGTAGCCTTAACACTAAACTACATTATATTTAATTTCATTTAGGAAAAGAGAGGCCCAAAATGTTAAGGCCCAGATCCCCGGCTTGCCCTATTTGGGTGGTGGGCCGGTCTTGTAACAATTCGAAACTTAAAACATCAATCGACATATTAATGATTTCATTCGATTCTGAATATTTTCGTTAATAGCAGGACAACAAAACATTTAAACATATTGGGGTTTAATACTATATAACTACATTACATAGATTTTATAATCAATTCAGTTACTAAAGCTGATCGTACTTATATATCCAAGTTGGTTTATATAATTAAAAGAAAAGCATATGCTCAATAACAAAAAATTTCTATGGGTGTCATAAATTTTTTGTGCTCAAGTTTGTCGGTAGATTTTAGATATTTCAGTTCGGTTTGGATCGGCAAGGTTAGGCCACATAATAGATATATAAAACCAAAATTAACTTTTAAATACATAATAAAAATGTGTCAATCATAACTAAAAATACATTATAAAAATACAACATCTCTACCGTTGCTTTTATGATTTTTCATTTGTTGGGACAAGAAATCAAGTCATAAAGTAAAATAAAGAGAAAAAAAGGTCTTGTACAATTGTATTGACTGATTTTTAGAAAACCCGTGACTTCTCGTCAAATTCTTCTGATAGTGGTCGAGTAATTGAGTTCTTCTGAATGTCTGAACTTCTTGGTTCAGCAACTACTTTTGTGCGACTATATTTTTTCCACAATGTTGGTTTAGATGAAATGACATAATACTTCATGTAAGAGCGTGCTAGTTGGTGGTTAAAGCGATTAACATTAAATTGGATTACCATCACGAATAACTTCATTAGAGAGAACTCCTTTAGAAGTAACTTAGTTACCCATGATAATTGGTTCATGCTAGTAGTAGTTTAGTTACAGTATATTGCCTAGTTAGTATTGACTTCTCTATGAATTGCTCGTCATAGTTGTTGCTCATCACATCTCATTCTGATCATAATGGTTCCTCATCACAGTTGTTACACATCATAATTGTTGTTGATCAATCAGTTCCTAATGATAATAAACAACTCTGACAAGGGCTTAGCCCCTTGGTCCTTAACTAGGAACTCCCTCAAACCTTTCGCCTAGAGGTTATTATCAAGTTAATCAAATTAAGATGTACGTGTGTGTGTGTGATATCAACGAACTTCAAACAAACACAATCGAATATTATTAATCAAACGATTACAATAACAAAAGAGTTTATATCGTTGAAGCTCGATTCACCCGAGGTGAGCTCCCCTCGGGTGGCCTATCACACAACCCTCTACTCTCTCACTCTCTAAACAATTTCACAAATGAAACACACATAATGAAATAGAAAAGAAAAACATCTATTTGTACTCTCTAGATAGATGTTCTCGCGCGATAGGATTTGTATCCATCATCTTGAAGTTCTCGCATGATTACGTTTTTGCTTTTCACTTGATATTGTAATCCATAAATGCTAGGTTTTTATAAATTTGGATGCTAAAATTAATCCTATCAATTTGAAAGAAAGTAAAGACAAGATAAGAGTAAAAAAAAAAAAAGAAAGAAAGAAAGAAATGATTTCCTTTCACTTTTCTCCTAAGTAAAATCAGGAATACTTAGAGCCCACCAATGAAGCATAATGTTTTGGAACATCTAACAAGGTGGTATTGTCCCTCACTCCCTTCGGACCCAAAATATTGTTCATGAGGTTTGGAAAATTTTGATGCTCGTTGAGTATAGCTAAGTATTAATGTTCTTCTGTTCGATTCATGAGGTCAGATCAAAATATTGATAAAAATAAATTAATTTTGTATTAAAATAAAGATAGGTTAAACATACCCGCTTGTTACTTGTCATACCCTCCTCAAAAGTATGTTTAAAACTTGACATATTTTACCCTGTGAATAGTTTTTTTATTTTTAATTTTTTTAAAATAAAAATTATCAAAACCACTTTCTATAAAAAAGGATATAAAATCATGTAAAAAAATAAAAAGGAAGTTCTCTAATTAATAGCAGAGAACATTTTTGACAAGTATACTGAAAGATTTTCTACCAAAAACAATTTTTAAAAATAAAAAATATTTTTTTAATTAAGAACAAAACTTGTTTACTTAAAAAACACCATCTAGAAAAATATCAAAAATCATCTTTTAAAAATATGTTGACGTAATTAAACCTTTTTGTGAGCCAATCCTAGTAGCTCACAAATCAGTTTCACTCATTATTCACCCGTAACACTATATGTATATATTTGTCGATCAATTCAATGGGTCTTTAGATTTCATTTCGTTTATAGGTTATAATATATTTGATAATGCTATTATGATAATATTAATAAAAATAAAAAAACAATTAAAACAATAAATAAAATTTAAAAGACTAAAAATAAAAATAAACAACTAAAAAGTTTTGTGTTGAATATATTAAAAGATAATATGTTAAATAAAAAGTTAAGTAAATTACAAATTGTGTCCTTTATTAATACACGAAATTACATGATATGTCTTTTAGTTTTAATAATTACATTCAATGTCCTTTTTTTAAAATATGTGCACATCTATTGTCCTTTACACTAAATTTCAGTTAAATGTACAGTTAACTCAGTTATGTATATTTCACATGATGTGTATTTTTATCATTTTGTTTCCACATCTAATATATTAAACAAATAAAAATTAATTATTTTATATGAAATTAAAAGATATAGGACTGGGTAAGTGAGTGAACACGCGTTCCTCTTATGTTCAATACCATTAAATCTATCATCCCCCTTTATTTGATAGCCCAATACCGGTCATCTTCACCACTTACAACATCTCACACACCATTTAAACCCCTTGAACTCGAACAAACAACGATGATAAGATTAAAATCCCTGATTCACTTTTGGTATTTCATTGCTTTTTACATTTCTGGCTTATGTTGTTGTGTGATTAACGAGCAACTCATAGTTAATTTCCTCGCTTTTGCAATTATATAAGCAATTCAAAGAATCACGGATAATCTCCAAGTTTGTGTTTCTTATTGATTTTACATTATTTGTTGGTGTGAGTGGTTTATAAAGTATTTACGTGTTTTTTTATGTTTATTGTTGATTTCTCGACCTTGTAAATGATTTGTGACTTAGACTTTTTACTTTAGTAAATGTTATTGGAGGTTGTTGTCATTAAAAGTTTTTCGATGATTAGTCAAATGAACGCACACCAAGAGTGATTGGTTTCACCGACTTACCTAGCGGTCCGATATCTTTTAATTTTTTTTTTTCATTTAAAATTTTTATTTTATATAAATTTTTTAATATATTAGACGTGAAAAAAATGATAAAAATACCCTCATGTGAGGGGGCACATAACCTAGTTAACTGTACATTTAGATGATAGTTAGTTTAAAGGACAATATGTGTGCAAATCTTTTAATAAAAGAAATCGTATGTAATTATTAAAACTAAATAATATACCATGCAATTTCATAACACAATTTGTATTTTGCTCTAAAAAAGTTAAAAGAAAATAGTAACTATTCTAAAAAGTTAATAAGAGATGCTCAACAAGTAAAATAGTGTGAAAGGGGTATGTATAGGATGTTCTTTTATCAAATATTTATCAAAATCCTGATTTACAACTTCATATTCTAAGAATTTTGGTTTTCTTACTGCTTTCTTTTATACCTGTTTTGGAATATATTCCAAGATTATGAGCATAATATACTTTACGTGTATATAAATAACTCTTTTCGGTTTTAGTGGTCTTTATTCCATTCCCGTCATCAATAAACTTGTGGTCTTGGAAAAATTCTAATTAAAAAGTCTTGAAAAGACGTAGCAGCTTGACATGGAAGTGTTGAGAGAATAACCACTACACCTAATAATTGTATCAATAGCAATAAATAAATTCATAAATAATAATAAAAATAACATAAATATTAATATCGATTGATCGAGAAACGCCTTTAATTTCCTTTATTCTCTCACTTTACCAATCATAAAATCGGTGTGACTCATTTTTCTTCAAATCAACCTTTTCATCTATATATTCAACACAACCACCCCACACCATTAACTCATCATCACTATTTCCTGCTTTGTGAACATCATGAATGAGCCAAAATATGCCTATCCTTATCCTGCTCAAGGTATACTACCAGTTTTCACTATTTTTGATCGTCTATTTGTTCAATTAACTTGTCATTTTACTAAAGAAAATAATATTGTATTCATCAGCTGGTGGAGCAGGATACTATCAAGGGCCGCCGGTGATGGCACCTCCGCAGTACGCCGCTGCGCCTCCACCCCGAAGGGAACCCGGTTTCCTTGAAGGCTGGTACGTACTTCTATCCTCCTCCTCTTTCCATTTTACCGATCTCTTTATTATTGTTATTGTTATAGCTTTTTGTCACATGGATCTGCTATAACCCTACTACTAATATACACTAATTTACTAGAAACTCACTTGTTTTCGAATGAACATGTTTACTACATATTTTGATATTGTAGATAGAAAATATATAATATTTTGAAAAGTTAATAATTAACGATAAATTGATGTTGGTGCAGTCTAGCGGCTTTGTGTTGCTGTTGTCTTCTTGACGAGTGTTGCTGTGACCCGACCATTATTTTCTACTAAGATATGATGATCAGTTGCTGATTGTTACCATAAATAGAAAATTGTATTGTATGTTCATCTTTTTTTAGGGTTCTTCACCTTGTATTAGATGTTACTTTTTTTTTTGGATTAATAACTCTTTATTTGAATGGAAACTCGAGTTTTACAATTGTGGCACAAGGAGCGTAAATTCTTAAAAAGAATTTTCATTTGAGGTGTTGGTTTAAAATCTTTTAAGAATTTTCGTTTGAGGTGGGGTGGGTCTCATGCACTTACTTTTCTTTAATTTTCTTATAATTGAAGGGTGAAAAGGCAATCTTCCACCGTTTGACCTAAGTACAAAACGAGTTATATTTTTTTAAAACTTAAGACTAAACTTGTATTTTTTCAATACCAAAGAAGAAAAGTGAAATTTAAACAAAAACCTAAGGGATAATCAGTGTAATTTACTCTATAATAAAAGAAGTAAAAGTGTATTATATTTAACCTAATTTGATTTTACATAAAGTTATTGAAACTTAGATAAAAATAAATAAGTATTTTGTAACTGTATATGAGAAAATTCATAAAATATTAAATTTTAAAAGTTATATTATATATTCTTTTTTATATTTTTCAGTTATATATTATGTATTTAAATAATTTTAAAAATTTTCAAATAGTTTTTTATTTATTTTATAAATTTCTTTAAATGATGGTAGCAAAAATCAGGGTTCCAAACCTCCGGTGAGTATCGAATTGGATCCTAAATTGACTATGGATGATTATGTCATCGAGGTTTTCATAGTCAAGGTAAGGTTTGAGTTATCCATTTAAGTGCAGAACAAGACCTAAATTAGGATGAGATATTCTTAGAGCGGTTACTCTTTCTGTACGTTATGGAGTCTCCACTCCATGTTGAAAGCTCTTTCAAATAGCATGAGCGTTGAAAGTCTTCAATTAGACTAGAGCGTTAGATTTTTTATATTATTTCTTTCAAAGGGGAATGAATGGAATGAAGAAAAAAAAAGTAAGGAGGAAAGTGGTTCACTGGAGTTTGTCTCTTGAAAATAGTTATTATCTTGAAGGTCTTTTTTCTTTATTTTATATTATGATATTAAAGCAAGAGAATTAGGGTGTTATAAAAAGAACCCCAAACCTGCTTGTTTAGAGAATAAAATTGTTCCTGTCTGCTTTTTATTTATTTTATTATTATTATTATTTATTTTATGACCGATAGAAATGAAATTTTTTATTAGATGCCCTATACCCACCCTTTTTGGTAGATGGTTAAATATGGTTGGCATCTACCGTATTTAATGCGGAGATGTAATAAATATATCTCTTTGTTTCTATCACCTTGTAACTGAATCGAACCGAACCAACGGAACCTTGTTTATGTTTATTCACTAAGGATTGCAAGTGTTCATGATTACATAACTGAATAAAAATTTTTGTTCTTGTTTATTAAAGAATTAAGCTTGTTCACTAAGGTTCATGAACACATAATCGAATGGTTAATGAACACAAATTAAAAAATTCACCAACACAAACGACTATATACTATTAAAGTTAAGCGCTTCACATATGATCATACATGCAAATAAACAAACATTACTGAACGTTTAAGAGTATAAACAATCATAACGTATAGATATTATGTTAGTTAAAAAATTAAAAATTACAATAAATATATATTTAGTTAGATAACTTAAAACTAAAAGTTATTAAATAATTAAATTAATATTTAATGAATCCACATGAATAAATATAAACAAACAAACATGAACGAATGTAAACGAATATAAACGAAAGCAAATTGAACGAAAGCAGACTTAGATACATTATGTCCACGAACATAAATGAACGAATGTGACCTATGTTCATGTTCATTCGTTTAACTAAACAAATTGAATTTTTTGTTCATGTTCATTCATTTATTAAGAGGAAAAAAGATAATAGAGAGAAAAAAATATAATTAATAATCACCCCCATATAAATGCTCTTTTTCTCTATAGTTACTAGGGCTGTCCAAATTGCTAAATGCTCGTCGCTCGCTCGATGCTCATTCGAAAAATGCTTGAAAAATGCTCGTTCAATTTACGGCTTGATTTCGGTTCAGTTTGCAAACAACATAGGTCCGCTCGGTTTGGTTCTGCTTGAATTATTTTCCAATATATATATATATATATATATACATACACATACTCACACACAAATATACAAATACACATTATATTTATAGTTTTATACATACTAGACCAGTTATCCTAATAAAAATTTCAGCACTAAATCTAAAAGTAAAACCCTACGCTGCTAAGCGATAGTCTTTGACCCAGACTGTTATTCATAAACATGATTATACTATAAAATGTGTTTGCTTAATAATGCATACAACTTGAGACCTAACATATTCATTGTCTTTCTTTGTATATTTAAATTGAGTGGCACACTAGACCATAAAACTATCAAAATCATGGTTGTTAAGATTGTTCACCACTCACTCGAACATCGCTCGAAAAATTAAAGATCGAAAAATGATCGCTCAATTTTTAGCTCGATTGTAAACGAACCGATCAACTCGTTTTGGTTTGTAAACGACCAAACATGAACAAAGGTCCGTTTGGTTCGGTACGGCTCGTGAACCACCCTAATAGTTACTTGGACAATAATCAAAAGTCATTTGACCAAATGGTATCATGATTCAAGGTGTGTTGTATGACGACTTCTTTATAAAAAAAGTGTTATATGGGTGACTTTTTTTTTGAAAAAGTTGTTGATTCAAATCTTATTATAAACAAAATGGTTTTTGAGTTAGTCTCATTATAAACAAATGATATAGAAATTAAGAAGAGATAATGTATCTAAGTCTGCTGTTCAAAAGAAATTACTTGAAATTATGGTAATTCAAGTAAAAAGACTAAGAAGGTCATGTTTAAATCAAAAGAAAATAAGGAGGAAATGAAAACCCAATAAATTTTATTCACGAGTCCGGCGTCTCCACCAGTCCACCACCTTACCTCTTTTGGGTCTTGTTGAATGGGTTTCAGCCCATACCCATCATAGAGAGTTCCGGGCTGGAAGTTTTAATGAGTTCCATGCATCTACAAATTACAAATTTACAACTATTTATAAGGGTACGAATGAGTTGAACCGTTGAGGCGATAAGCCACTCGCGCGTTATTTGATATCAAATTGATAAAAATTTAGAAACAAATTTAGTCTTATAGAGACCCAACCGAGCCTTAAAAAAACCTAATTATATTATTGAGTCAAAGTCTGAGCTTCACATATAGAGCTTGAGCTGACTCGCGAGCCTAAACAAGCTTTTTATTTATATATTTATATATTTTATTTGATTTTTAATAGATTTATATAAATAAATATTATTATACATAATATTATGATAAATCATAAATCATATGTAGAATGTTATATATAAAATATACTACTTGTACATTAGTATTCAATCCGTAGATATGGATAAAAGTTATATTGATAACTCTGTTTGGAAAAAAAATTCATGTCGAAATGTGGATATAATTTAGCACATCATAACGAAAAATTTAGATTTTTATAAACCATTATAGTTTTATGATTATAAAAGAAAAACGATATAAAATTCAGAATCTTGAAGCAGGTTTTGAGAGCTTGTATATTTATAGTTTGATGACTTGTATATTATTAGTTTGATGACTTGTATATTATTACACATTATTACTTATTACTAAAATTGTTTTTATTTTGTAAATAACTATTATAATTACTTGAAATACTATTACTGTTACTATTATTATTATTATTATTATTATTATTATTATTATTATTATTATTATTATTATTATTATTATTATTATTATTATTATTATTATAATTATTATATTATTATTATTATTATTATTATTATTATTATTATTATTATTATTATTATTATTATTATTATTATTATTATTATTATTATTATATCATTATTATTATTATTGTTATTATTGTTATTATTATTATTATTAAACTTAATAAATTCATATAGATTAAAAAAATAAATTAAAATCCACCATAATATTACCATACTAACCCTATAGATGTCTTGATGTCAAGATAAAATTATTCTTTTCATATCCTAAAATGCTTTATAAATAGTATAGTTAATATAGATATTCATTATTATTTTCTATATGTTATGTATAATGAATTGGCTTGCGTGATGTGCGGGTGCTACTGAGTCTAACTTTTGACCAGCCTTAAATACTAATTATATTATTATTATTATTATTATTATTATTATTATTATTATTATTATTATTATTATTATTATTATTATTATTATTATTATTATAACTATGTAAATATTTAGTAAATATTATTTAGTTAATAGTATAATACTTAATTTTAATAGTAAAAATGTAAATGAAAAATATAAATATAATGTTAGTTTAAATTATTATAAATAAAGTAATACTTAATATAATGAATTTAATCATATGCATTAACTCATGTATTAATTAGAATAAGTTTATTAAATGAGTACAATTTAGAAACATTTGTATAAAAGACTTGTACCATATGCTTAAATAGTTGTTTTAAGTGCCATACAAAAATAAAAATTACCAATCTAACCATGGGTTTTGTATTATATTTAGTAGAGATAGAGATAATATATAATTATAAAAATATATATAAAAAATTTAATATATATTAAACAATTTGTTTAAAATACGAGCCGAGCTCGAGCTCTCTTAAGTCACGATGAGTTGAGCTCGGGCTCCGTTTGAATCGTTTGCACTTCTACAACTAGTGATGTACGAACCTGCTTCTTTTGTTCTAGTTTTGGTCAACTAAATTTGGAATTGGCTTTTAGTGGAACCTGTTAAGGCTAAGAACCAGTTTTTTGAAAGAGAGTAATCAATTTCGTTCTGGTTAAACTGATTAGGGGCATGCCTTATTACCCATAATTAACTTTAACAACCTTAATCATAATACTTAGGATAAACTATATAATAATACTTAGGATAAATAATTTAACACATATAAATACATGTGGATACTTGAAAAGAATATAAGAACAATGTATATGTCTGACCCGTAAGTGTGCAAAACTCCAGGAACAAAATGACAGAGAGTACTTTGCTATATGTTCCTCACTTGGACTAATAGAAAAACTATGCCATTATAAGGCTAACAACATGGAAGTAAACAACTAAAATTACGAGAGATAAGTGACACACAAATAGGATATAACTGTTGGTTCGGCCCCCAAATCAATCACACAAGAAGAGATGATTTATTGCTTAAAGCCTTCTTGCTTCTCATTAATTGCAACCAAAATACATATAAATAGACTAAGAAAAACTCAGAAGACATGCACGTAGTGCTCCTACAAAAAAGAGATAATGACCCACTAACTTTAGACAACTAAGGGTATTCACATCACGTTCTCTAAATTAATATAAGTGTATTCCCTATATTATATGGTATGTTTATAAGTGATTGTGAGTGAAATAGAGAGAAAATGTTACTGTTCAATCTGTATTTTGAGGAAACACTATTCAAATCCCTATATATATATATTTAAAATATTTTGAGTGTAGAAGAAAGAAAAAAGTATTGATAAAGTTATAAAATATATTATTTAATTGAAAAGCAGAGATAAAAAATAGTGATTTTTAGTGTAATTATATGTATGAGTACGGAGAATGGGATGTGAATGCTCTAACACACAAACAAAAACAAGCTAGTCTGCTGTAATTGCTGTTGACCTGTTCAACCCATGATTGTTGACCTGTGACCCGACTTGACCCGATCAAGATTAACCCAACAATAACGCAATGAATTAGTAAACAACCAAACACTCATGGTTTATTATGGTGGACGGCATCACTGTCTACATCAGTGCTACACTTGATCAAATTTGTGAGTTATCTTAAATAACTGTAGACGGATTGATTTAATCAAGTTGCATGTCAAAATCTTATAAACAGAAGAAAATATACCATGAGAGGAACAAAAGAGAAGTTATAAATCCATAGGAAGGATTGAGAATAGCATGTCCTTACAATTACAAATATTTGTACACAACGACGCAATATTGAAAAATTAAAAACCATAACTTGTGAAATCCTGAAAAAAAGTTATTTGCAATCTTCATTTCACCTGCGGCGTAGCAAGTTATTTGCCTTGATTTAGTTGTCAATGGTGCGTGATAGTCCTCTGATGCTCAGGTTGACATAGCTGCGGATTGGTAGGCATATGATTTTGTATTGCACCCAAGTTACACACAGCGAACTGATTATTCTCATCACATGTAGCTGCAGATGCTCTTGCTTCATAGAGCTGGTAAAATATTTTTCATGGATAATTATATTGATTAAAATTCTGCATATATGATTAATGAAATTATAAAATAATGATTACCTTCTTGTAGAGTTCTATATTTTGTTGATGTATCAGGTTCCCCTATAGAAGAAAAAAAATCCACATTCTTTTTTAGCCTCTTAATGATTTCAGTTTTGGGCTGTGAAAACTCTGTATTATTTTATAGATTTCTTATTTTTGTTTAATGAATGCTAATAAAAAAAATTGAATTTTGTTTAGGTGTGTAGTAGTAAAGTAAAATGAAAATGTGAGGGGAAATGGAAATAGGAACAAAGACCTTTGTGGTGAGCTCTTGTATCTCATTGGTTAAAATCTCTTCCTGCAAACCATATTAAACGCCTGTGCTTTTAGGTTTACTAGCTAAAAAGAGGTACCAAAAATAAATCAATATTCCTAATCAACCTAGCATGTTTGAACGTACATAACTTACTTAAGACAATTAGATTCAGTTTGGTTTTAAATTAGCGCTTCGGTTTGGCTTATGTTTCAGCCGAAAAAGCTTAAAAAGCTTTAAACTGAATAAATGAAAACCGAACTGATAAACAATCTTAGATAATCTAAATGTTTTGAACTTTAAAATTTGCACATTGTCTTACCAAATAAGTGTATATACTCAGATATGGTTACTTGAATATTAGTTTAAAGAGAAAATATCACAAAATATTAAATAAGTTTTAAAATTATTTTAATTAAGTCACTCATACACATTTTTACTCAATCTAAATAATCAAATCAAGTCGTCATCAAATTATTTTGAGTCAAGAAAGAAATGGAGAAGAAGTGAGGGTCAGGATTTCCAATATATGTAATTATATTAAAAATTTTTAGAAAACATATAAATTACATTTAAAAAATAAAAAATATCTAAAATTCACGTCACCACTCCATGTCTGCATAAAAAAACATTTTCTAATTGAAACAAAAAGAAAACATGTTAAAATTTTAATATTAATAAAACATAAAAACTGAGTTACTTAATTGGAATAATTTTTTAAACTTAAGCGAATTAATTGGAACACTTTTAAAACTTGATTATTGTTCTGTAAAGTTATCCCTAGTTTAAAACATGTGAAAACTTTAGAGCCTAGGTTATTTTCATTACCTTTTTCATCCGAATACCTTTTAGGCTTATTTCCAACTGGTTCTCCAATTTTTGCAAGTCTTCAACTCCTAATCCACAGAGTTCTTCTCCCATCAGTTTCCTAATCTTATCCAAACACATCAAATCAAATATCACTAAGAGAAATGTTCCAGCAAAACCTTTTGCTAGCTTTAATGTTGTAGATATACCGTTGCTTTCATTGGTTAACTATACTCTAGATTACTCATATTGAACCAATGAAGGGTCAAGAGGGTCTACTAATCCTTGATCACTGGAATTTATCGGTTTATATATATAAAAGTTTGATTTTCTTAAGTAAAGCATGACTTAGTTGTAAGTGGTGAGAAGATAATATTATGATGACCCCTATAACTAGAAGCTCTAGTTCTGTCATTTATGCATTAAGAAGTAATAATGAACTATGTGGAACTAACCGATGAGCTTCATGCAAGTTCTGCAACTGCTGCTTCAATATTGCTGCCTCCATTTGCCATAGCTAGCCATCGGTGTGAAGTCATGGTTGATCAATATTGTATATGCAAAGTAAGAAGATGCACATACAAAAATTCTGAATCAACATAGACTTATTCTAAAAATTATCTTAACCTAGTCTTGTTAGTATCTTGTTGATCATCTGGCTTCCTATTTTCATGAAGTTCAAAATGAGAATATTAATTAAGTTTTGATGATATAGATTGAATATCTTTGTTTTCATTTCTGAGATTGTGGATATTTCATGAACGCTACTGACGCAAGACAAACGAACTACCTTCCAATGGAATTATATGTCTAGATAATGAGAAATTTGATGTCACAAGATTCTCTGCATATTCATCTGTATCCTTTTCAAGCTTTTGAGCTAGTTTCGCAAGCTTTGAAAGTCAGGAAGTAGCTCTGCTGATATGAGATGCATTTAGAGGGTGTGTTGTGATTAAATGATTGGTTTAACATATATGATTGTATATGTCATCTTGCAACATTAAGTCATTAATTTATATGTTATTATTATAAATATCACACTCCTCAACATTTAGTTATCAGGAAATATTAAATGATTAAGGCAATTAGGCACTTTATATTTCCACTTTTTGTCACATTTAAATTAACATCATAGCCAATGAGCCTGTTAGCTAGATGCTTACTCTCCATGATCCCCTCCCACCTTAGAATTGAAGTTTAATTTTCAATTAATTTCTCTAAATATTATATTATATATGGTCTTATTTAGTGAAATAGTGTCAAACAGGCTTTGGCAAAAGCTACATGGTGCTGCAAAGATCAGAGACCAACCAAATATACACATTACTTGACGATCATATAATTCCATTGAAAAATAGTTCGTTTTTCTTGAGTCTGAAAGATTCCATGAATACATATCCGGACGTGCTAAACGTACCCTCTCCAACACTTTTACTTGTTGCACCTCCATCAAGTTGTAACAAGTAACAACAGTTATATTAATTCCCCATTTTCATACTAGAAACAAAACTGATTCTTTCTATTTGATATTATCAGTGGTACATTGAAAATTAGGGGGTTGAAGTTTAGTGTTTCTCATATATATCTTGTGGTGTTTACTATGGGTGTTTTATATATGTTTCACTTTACTAGCAGTTGTGCTATCAAGATTAGGGTTTTCTCAACATTCATGTTATGTAGGTAAGTTACATATACACATTCCCTTCCCCTTTGGTGATTCCCATATCCTGTTCCATTAAGGAATGAATCAGAAGACATTACACATACCTTGACATTTGGCATTGCGGTCACAAGTTGATTGTTTTCTTCTTTAAACCGATTGTAGCGTTCAATCACTGATGTCATGCTGAATTATCATAAAGAACGAAAAATGTTATTAATCATTTATGTGAAAGTCTTTGTTGTTATCACAAACGAAATTAGAAAAATGCTTATTCATCATTAATCAGATGAACTCCATGTCTTTTTGCAGATTAAGAAACAATGGATTAATCCCATCTTTTATGTATTCACAATGTTTATTCTCTTTACATCAAAATATTTATATAACTTCATCAAACTACAAATATTGTTGAATGCAACCTTATAAGATTCTGACAGAAGAAC
This sequence comes from Flaveria ramosissima, assembly GCA_025215565.1. NCBI lineage: Eukaryota > Viridiplantae > Streptophyta > Magnoliopsida > Asterales > Asteraceae > Flaveria > Flaveria ramosissima. Next base: position 68,632,474 of record CM046035.1, read on the forward strand.
CATATGCAAATTCCAACACATTGGTAATAGAACCAGCAGTGTCAAAAACTACCAATATAATGTATTCTGAGTATATGCAAAACATTAATCTCGAAAACAAACATGTGCAAACATTGTTTTAGATAGAAAATACAACTGAATATAAAAGAGAAATAGCAGACAGAGGTTTCTGTGGGCGTATGTGAATACATATCTGAAAGTGTTACATTAAAATTGTAAATCATCTATGTGGTTATCACATATTAATGTTCAACCGAATCTGTGATATGTACATCAACGTTTTAATTCAGAAGAACATGGAATCTATCCGTCCAACCCCGTACGAATCTGGGATATGTATATCAACATTGTTAAGCTTAATTTTAAATTGGTTCACGTTCTGTTGAGGGTACAGATAAATATATATAGATTATAGACTGATGTAATCAAGAAGAATAAAGGATAAAATGATAATAAGATCGTTAGAAAATGCTACTAATCAACCTGCTGCTTGAGTATTCATAGAGCTTGTTGGTGCTGGAGAAGATGATGAGGATTACTTCAGCATCACATAAGATGGCTAACTCTTTTGCCTTTTTCAGTAATCCGTTCCTTCGCTTTGAGAAAGTTACTTGCCTGCTGGTTGAGTTATCTATTCTCCTGATTGCAATCTTTCCTCTTCCCATCTTCTTCCCTCTGCAACTTCTTGTTTTGAAAGCTAGGTTTCTTCAGAGAGAGAGAGAGAGAAAGATTTAGATCTTAATCACTGGTTAAGCAAAGGTCTAAAAGCTACTTAAAAGGGGAAAATATACACTAAATACAATGAAGTGGAAAAGAACATTACTTTTTTCTTTAACAACAATATATGCACCTAATTTGAGTCCCATAAACTACTCTTAATAAGATTTGAAACTATATGATTTTCAATTATATAGTTTTTGAATCTTATCATTATTATACCAACCCAAGTGGCGAAAAAAGATTACTTAGTGAACTTTTTTCATGAGAATTTTACGATCATGAGATTTTAACGAACACAAAAATAAATTGCAAGCATTAGGACTTAAGAATTAATATCGACAATGTTTTCACGAATGGCACCAACACTTCCACCAACGATCGAATTGATCGAATTAGATATAAAACCAAACGTGATAAATAATATATATATAATATATTATTTTTAAACTTGAAAATCCCTCATATTTTTTTATAAATACATATAACTTTTTTATATGTTATTATTGTTTTTAAAAAAATTATATCATTAAACCAAGAATTTTTTATCTTTAATTTGAGTATAATATTCATATCTTACAAAAATTATCGTCAAACTAATTTATACTACATATATGATGGTGTCAAAATACTTTGATTTCTTATCTTTGTGATAGCATAATCATATCTTAAGTGATAAAAATGCTAATTTGAATAAATTTATGAAAATTATAATTTAGATGATAATATTACTACCATATTATATGTAGTAAATAATATCAATGTTGTTTTTTTTACAAATCAAATTAAAATCACAAAAAAACAATACGCTGAATTGTGTGATATTCATTATTATCAGCTTGAATTCATCAAAACGATCATGTTATGACACCCTCCAATGGTACGTTCTTCTTTCAAACCACTCAAAGCCTTCCGCTACTCGTGAATCATATAACTTTTTCATTTTTTGTCAACGTTAAAAACAAAATAACATATTGGGGTACTTTGAAGGTGTTCAACTATTTACTCGAGTGATGTCATTAGGTTTGATTTCTATTTTTCATTATGCATATGACACTAGTAGCATATATATATATATATATATATATATATATATATATATATATATATATATATATATATATATATATATATATATATATATATATATATCATATTATATGTTTGTTGTATCATACTCAAATTACCTTGAGTTACTTTTTTCTTTTTTATATAACAATATTATACTCAAATCAAAGATAATTTTTTTTGATTTAATGGCATAATTTAAAATAAATAAATAAATAACGTACGAAAAAGTAATAGACAATTAAATTTGAAATAGGGCGAGTCTTAAGTTCTTATATTAAAATGAGTTCTCAAGTGAAATAGTGTAAATTTTTTTAAGAATAATAACATATGAAAAAGTTATAGACGTTTAAATTTAAAAAGAGAGAAGTTCTCAAGTTATCAAATTAAAAGAGGTTCTCAAGAAAACCTTAACCCTATACATATATAACTGGTTTATAACAAAATTTAAAAATAATATATGTTTTGATGTATTTATATTTTCTAATAAATTACAAAGTTTTTTTAAATATAATATGAACCCTCCAATACTAAATTAATAACAAAATCAGTTTTCATAGAACAAAAAGAAGGGATACATTTATCACAACCCCTCAAAAAAATATGTATGTATGTATATATGGGAAGTTTCATATCAAAACCTATTTCTTGTAAAAAAATCTCATGTCAATAGGTCGATAACATTTTATAAATAACTTTGTCTATTATTTAAAAAGTAGTATGTAAAATCAAACCCTCTCTGTTTTTTATAGGGTTATTGGATTTTAATAATCCTAATTTTCATTTATTGGCCGAGATTAATTCCAACTCAGGAAATGTTTACAGACACCTCTAACTTTGAGATTATTTTCTTTCAACAATCCCTTACTAACTGAAAGTTAACGTCCGTTAGTTTTTTTTGATGAAATGGGGCTAACTTTGAGTCAGTTTTCAACTCCGTCGCCGGCCAACCTCTATTAAGTCTTTTTTTCAGTGTCTAGGATTCATCGTCACTTTCAATATACCTTTAAGGAATCAAGTGGTTCAAATCAGAAGGTGAAAATTGACGGGTTTATGTTGCAAAAGTTTCAGATTGACGGACCTTACAGTTGATATCAACTTTCTGTTTAGTGTTTTGGCCATATAAGTAGTCCACGTCATCAAAAAATTAACGATGTTAACTCTCAGTTAGTAAGGGATCGTTGTTGGAAAATAAACTCAAAGTTAGAAGTGTCCGTAAACATTTGCTGAGTTGGGATTAATCTCGGCCAATATATAAAAGTTGAGATTATTAAAATCCAATAACCTTTTTTTATATAACTATCTACATATACATGATTTTGTCTCAATATTATCTAGCTTTATTTTATCATTCAAAACCTCAGTTTGATACTTTTGATTTTGAATCTTTCATCAAAAGAAGAGTTTTAATTATCGCTGTTGATATTTTTGAGTTTTTCGTTACAAGAATGATTAGCAGAATTCATATTTTCTATTGATTCCTAGGTATATTACAAGGGTTTTTATTAAACAACATTTCATTTGATTTCTTTAATACGTTTGCATATATTTTTGTTTTATGTTGACGTTGATGTATTGTTTAAATTTTTACATTATGTTTTGTTCCTTTTTGTTTACACGCACACATACATTCATAAATAATTAAGATATACAAGAATTAGTTTCATAAAAAACCATTTTTCATTAAAAAAATGTATGAAACCACCGGAAAATGACACGTGTATGTTTTATGGGCTAGTGGTATTTACATTTATTATGTACACTTGTTTCTCGTCCATATATGTACGTAGATCTCTATCACACAAAATATGATAACTGCATGTAGATCATATTGTCATATTCAATACCTGTTTTATACATATGCATATACAAATATATGTATACACACATAGTGTAGAACATGTTAAACGCACCGTGTAAAGGGTCAACCACATTGTTTGTTGCATAGCACACTATAACGTTTATGAAAATATCATGTTTTTAGATATGCCAATACTATATACTTTCACTACAAAATTTTTGATCATTAGCGGCGACAGCTGTCGCCGCAATTAGCCCCAAAAGTCGCCGCTATTACCTTTTGCGGCGACATATCGCCGCTAAAGGTCGTCGCTAATGACCAATAAGTTGCCACTAAAGGTGTCGTTGCTAATAAGCATTAGGTTGCCGCTAATGTTGTCTTTTAAAAATATGCTGGATGACTATTAGCGGCGAGATGTCGCCGCTAATAGTCAAATTTTTTTAAAATATTTTTTTATTATTTAAATTTTCAGTTTTATTTGGATAACCAAAATAAACCTAGATTTCCAATAACATTCAAATTTCATACAAAATAAATATAGATTTCGCAATATCATACAATCATACTACATAAAGAACAAACATAAGTAATTTAGTCATGATTAAAAGTTAAACATAAGTACTCTAAAACAAACGTAATCCATTGATGCAATACACTATTCATCCCCCTCGCCTGAATTGTCATCTTCGGCTTGATTTGGAGCCTCTTGCGAAGCAATTAAGTTTGTAATTTGTGACATAAAATAAGCATTTTGAAACAGACTTGAAATTTGCCCCTGCAAAAACAAAATATACATTTAAATTTTGGCAAAATATATTAAGTGTCAGTTAATCATGTTGAACCAAACACACTTAATATACTTAGAAACATTCTAAAATTATATCATTTAAACCTATTTTGACCCGTTTAAGCTAAACTTAGATAATTAAAGTCTATTTTAGCAATAAAAAGTCATAATAATCTAAACCCACTATGATGCACTCAACACATCCAACTTTAAGTCATTTAAACCCGTTTAAACTCAAATCATGTCGGTTTCCCCCATTTTGACCCGTTTAACCTAAACTTAAATAATTAAAGTCTATTTTAGCGATAAAAAGTCATAATAACCTAAACCTACTATGATGCACTCAACACATCCAACTTTAAGTCATTTTGACCCGTTTTAACTCAAATCATGTTGTTTTTCCCCATTTTGACCCGTTTAAACACTATAAACAAATAATTTAACAAATAACATGTACAACTAAATTAAAGATTCACACAACTAGCATAACCTAAATAATTCACCCAACAACACAACTAAATCAAAAATTCATACAAGTATCATAACCTAAATAATATAACATAATACATATGAAAAAAGAGAGATAAAAACCTCAAAATGACACAAGAACCGAGTTGGTGGTGGTGGTTGTGAAGTAGTGGTGGTGGGTTGTAGCAGTGGTGGTCGGTTGCAGCTGTGGTGGTGAGTTGCAGCAGTGGTGGTGCGTTAGGGCTTCAGGCAGTGGTGGTCCGTGGCTGCAGTGGTGGTCCGCAGTGGTGAGAGGGCTCAGGAGGTGGTGGCCGGCGGCTACTCGGGTGATGGCCGGCGAGAGGGCTCGGGAGGAGGTCCACAGTTGTAGTGGTGCTTGGCTGCAGTAGTGAGAGGGCGCGGGAGGAGGTGGTGGTTGGCGGCTACAAGGCGTGGTGGTTGGCGACTAGAACGCGGTGGTGGCCGACGGATACAAGGCAACTGTCGCGCGAGTGGGATTTTCAGGTGGAGGGAAAAGGGTACTGTAGAGGGAGAAGTCGTGGGATCTGCTATATGTTCTAACCAATATGTCGCCGCTAATAGTGTGCCGCTATTGGTCACGTGCAATAAATTTGAGACCGTTAGATCTGCTGCACGTTTAACGACCATATCTAACTGAATAAGTTGGAAACGGATCACTTATCAATAGCGGCGACATGTCGCCGCTAATAGTGTCGTCGCTAATTCCCTTGTCGCCGCTATCTATGGCATTTCCATTAGTGTATATTTTATATATTAAAGGAATAAAGTTCTATAAAGATTATTTGAGTTCAAGAAAAATGATGCAACTATCTTTTAATGAAAAAAAGCCAACACATTTGTCAATTCTCTCTTTTACCTTTTATAGTCATTAGTAACTTTTAAATAATTATGAAATTGTCAATCGTATTAATCCTACCATTAAATTCAGACAAATTTGATTTTAATAATCGAAACTATTAATAACTAAAGTCATTAGTAACTTTTAAATAATTATGAAATTGTCAATCGTATTAATCCTACCATTAAATTCAGGCAAATTGGATTTTAATAATCGAAACTATTAATAACTAACTGGTAATAATTCATGTTATTAGTTTGACCGTTAATAATCACAAATTTAATTTTTATTACCAACAACAATCCCTAGCATAATTATCATATATTCACACTCGATTTGTACTTATTTTAAGCTCGAATTAGCTTGTATGTTTTTTTTTACATTTTGTTCATAATTATTATTGTGAATGAAATTGAGTTGAAATCCAGCGTAAATTATTAATAATTATGTTACCAGGATTGTTGTTGGTAATAAAAATAAAAGTTGAGATTATTACCGGCCAAATCAATAGTATGGATTATTATTGATCAGTTAGTAATAATTTGGATTAATTAAATCAAATTTACCTTAAATTTATCTGCATCAATACTCAAAATCCTTTGTGTGCTTATCCTTAAAAATAAACTTTATATCTGCTCATTCATATCCATAAACACATCTGTGTTTTACTCTTCACCATTCAACCATGGTCTCACTCCTCATCGATCTTCGCTTAACTATATTTTTTTATTTTTCAAATACAAATAATTTATTGTATATAAACAATTATGCGATAAAGTCAATTCATTATAACTTAAATATATTTTTTGCATTAATAACTAAATCATTACATAATAATTGTAACATCCATCCTCTAATATCATTAATATTATTCGTTTTACTCACGAGAAGCTTACGGATTTGCTTTTAATTGTTCAAGTGAAAACTTTCTAAGGGGTCATCTATCCCTAGATTACTGCTTACTAAGCACTTTTAATTGTGTAGTTTTCCTCTCATCCACAGCCAAATCACCTAAAACGCGTTGTTGATCTTACAAGCAAGAGAAACATCTCTCATATACATGGCTGATATAGGATTTCCCTAGGGCATTACAATCACCACTTTTTGGACTTATCATCCTCAGTGAGACTTTGAAATCTTCATCCTTGATGAAGTTTTGCCCACCATATGGAACAACACAAGAGTGACTTTGATGTCATTTTGTAATATTATGCCTTCATAACATCAATATTGTGCACTTTGCCCATGAAAAGCTCATAGATTTGCTTTTAGTTGTTCGGGTGAAAACTTCCCAGGATATTAGCATCATTGGATTGCTGCCACCTAAGCATGCTTAACTATGTAGTTAACCTCTCATCCACGGCTAAAGCACCCAAAACGAATTGTTGATATTAGAAGTAAGACATTATTTACGAACCCAAAATCTCTTATATTCATGACCAACGTGGGATTTGTCTAGGGTATTACATAATTATAACAAGTAAGATAAAATGGCTGCTAAAATTAAGATAACTAAATAAGCTAAAAGCTACAAACCGAGCTACTTAAGAATATCCTTCTTCAATAATTGTCCCCTTCACGTTCACCCATTCAAAATTCTCAGTGTTAAACTATGAGATATTTTCATTTTCTTATTCGCTTTTAATGCCTTTCATTCGGATTTCTTTAGGTTAAGTGGCGTGTAGCTAATCTCGCTAATATCTCAGATCGGGGGACAACTCTGTCTCCGCTTTTGCTCGTGCACTCGTTAAAGCAAACTCATGGCCTAGTTCGTGAATGAGCCTACAAGTGGTAACCGCTCTGTATCCGTCATCTCTTTTGAAGAAGCTGCTGAGCTAGATGCGGCGCTTTCCCGCTTATTCATTAGGGCGAGCGGCTTTGCACCTACGAGAGAGCCAGTTAGTCTTCCTTCCTCGCCAGCTAGGTGCTTGACGGCGAGGGGAACTGCGAAAATTTGTTATGCTTTCCTGGTTCTATTGGGTTAGTGTTAAGTAGGTGATTTAGCCCTCTATCGAGAGGGAAGAGGGAAGCAGGGCGACAGCTAGTTGCTTTCTGGTGAGTTGCTATCGCTCCTCTCCTTTCAGTTGATTCGGTTCGTGTTCAGTGTGCCCTTCGCCCTCAACTAGTTGCCTTCTTAGCCTCTAGCCCTTCAAGTTGCCTATCTCATTCATATAGGGAATGCTACTTTCAGATATATTTCCCTTCAGGGAGAAGAGTACAAGGGCATTTCAAACGAAAGGTGCATTTCCTCAGTTGATAGAAGAAAGAGTGCAGCCCAGCGCTACGGCTTAGTTAGGGGGCTAAGAGCCATGGCTGACTTATAAGGAGAGTCTACGGTAAGCAAGAGAGTCCACGGCACCTAAGCTATTCACATATTAGGATTGGCTAGTAGTCTTTGATTATGATACTAGGGAAAGTGAGACTATAGCCCTAAGCTCTTCTTTTTTTGCCTTGCTTCGGGGCCTTTCCCTCCCGTTAGCTTAGCTTGGCTTTAGTTAGAAAAATGTCATGTGACTCCTAGTATTTCTTGTTTGTTGTGATTTGGTCAAGTAACAAGAAGTGTCAGCAATCTGTATAGTGCTCTTTATAGTACTTTGACTTGGCTACATAGCGGTTATCATTCTCACTATGGCGCGTTCTCCTCTTTCTGTTTTATTAGAATTCCCTATACTACATCATAGTCAGGACTGCTCTGGAACATAGCAAGTAGAAAGAAAAGGAAACTGCAGATGCACGAATGGAATATGCACCTGGAATTGGTATTGGTCTAAACATAAAAGGAAGAAGCAACGGACTGAGCGACGAAGTGACGGGATTGAGCGCTTCTCCTAGCGCAGGAGTTTTCGTCGCTGGATTAAGACGACTTAGCGACTTGCCTGAAAGCAGAAACCCGAAGGTTAGCCTTGCATGAACTAGGGAATATTTTGTCCCTTCACGGATCAACTTTCCTAAAGTTTTGATTTTTTGTGATAATTCAGGGCACGTTCTGGTGTTAGATTGAAGTTTGTGTTGGCTTGGCATAATAGGATGGTAGCATTGTTGTTTCGCCTGCCATACGACATTAGCGGTGGTGAGAAAATGGAGTTTGGGTTATATTGCTTGGGTGGAAAAGATGCTATTAGAATGGGTTATGGTTGTTTAGGTTATTTTAAGTTTACTTTTGAAAAAAAGTGCAACTATAATAAAGATCTTAGAGAGCATTGTCTGTAACTCTTAATATGTTAACACTTCTAAGAATTTACTTACATGAATGACCATTGGAGGGGGGCCACTTATGACTCTCACATTCATGGCTCTTAACCTTGGCCCAAGCCAAGGCACCATGATGTTTCACGTGTGACCATTACGTCACATCGGCTCATGCAGTGAGCCATGAGATGTATAGTATATATCCCACCACCTTATGTGGTAGTGGGGAGTAAGGGGCAGACCTAGTATGTCCCAATAGAATCACCCACATCCTATGAAAATAATTTATATATGTATAAATACGATATAATCACGAGTTACAACCATAAAATTTTAATATCATTCTTATTGTATTGACACATCATTGGCATGAAATAAAGTTAAAAGAGTGGAAGATGTCAACAACAAAATCCACTAATTATATAAAAGAGAAACATAAAAAAGATGAATATGAAACAAGAAAGTAATGTTTATATGTTTCTTAGTTTACATGTTAAATTATGTTTTAATGTTGTAGGTCTCGGTGACGGTCTCGGATCTTCATGTTTGACTTAAACCTCACTGAACAAAGTGTAGAATCTGCGCTTGGTGTCTCATGTTCGTGACTACAATCAACAAAGCATAATCAAGATCATCATCAACATCATGATAGCATGCATGTAATTTAAATTTTGATTTTTATTTTATCAATAATAAAGTTTTATAAAGTGTTACACTTGAAATGTAACATCCCAAATTTTGGGTGAAAACTCGATCAAAGGAGATAAAAGGGATGGCTCTGATTTTAAGGAACAAAAGTAATGGAAACTTGGATACCCTAAAACCCCTATAAATAGAAGGTTTCCACCATTCACACTCTTTCTTGCTTTCGAAGGTTTCCATAGAGAGCTAGAGAGAGGAAGTTACGGTTTAGAGAGAGAAAGTCAAGATCCTAGCGAATGTAAGGATTGTTACGTGTTAATCGATAGATCTAAGCTAGATCGTTAATGGATAGGTGAATATACATCAATTTGATTGATAAAGTTGACACCTTCACGTGTGATTATGTTGATCTCTGTTGTTTCTTCTCGGGTTAGGGTGGTTTCATCGAGTTCTACATAAGGTGAGTTCTAGATCTCCATTTTTATTTGTTTTGTGTATTTTAAGGCTAGTATGCATAATATAATCGATTTGCTAAATTGTTAAAGGATTTATAATAAAAAGTTTAAATTTTAAATGTTTTTATGAAATTGATATGATGAACAATAATATGTGTATAACCCTAGATTATTGTGTTAGATCATATGCATGTATTTTTAAATGTTTTTATGAAGTTGATATGATGAACAATAATATTTGTATGAACTCTAAATTGTGTTATTTGATGGTATGCATGATAGATGAAAATCGGTTATGTATAGATTGTTGCGAACAAGCTACCCTCACTTGCATTGGCATTCGGTCATCTACATCACTATTTGCCCATGTTTATCGTTGTCCGCATTACCTAAGTACATAGTTTACCCACATTGCCTTCATTTTTACCTGTATTGGTTAGTCTTTGGCATTAAGTTGTCTACCCTCATTGCCTATACTTATCCAATTTGAATATGTTTGTTTATCCGCATTGCCTATGCTACTGATGTTCGCATTGCTTCATTCGTATTATCCTACGCTTAGAATATTTTGATGATAGTTACCAATATGATACAAATCTATTGTGAATGATGTGATTTACCTATGTGAATCATGATATGTAAGCTATGATAGTGAGTAAAGAATCATAGGTGATATACTATTTATGGAACATCTATTATAAAATGCTAAAGTACGATACAATGTTAAAGTATGATAAAGTGATAAAGTATAATTACTGTTATGATAAAATGCTAAAGATAGATTCAAAAAAGATAATAGTAATTAAAGAAAGTTAGAAGGGCCTAAAATGTTAAAGTCACCGGTGAAAGTTAAAGTTAAAAGTCTTGCAAGCCAAACAAGAGTTTGTATTTGTTGCATGGTCACCCGATAAAGGAGTTTGCCTTATGAAGTCTCACTTGCTAAAAGAGTTGTCTCATTCACTTTCAAATGAAAGGGGCCTTGCTTTGTGTGGGTTATCTTGACAGGAGTTGTGGTATGTGCACTCAAAATGATAGTGGCCTTGCCTTGCATAGGTTTACCCTGACATGAGGTATACTAAGCGTATGCTCACCCGCTAAATGAGCTTTGTACCTATACAAGCTCAAAGATAAAGTGGGGTGATAAAGATAAAGTAAATAAAATACTAAGGTGATAAACTATGAATACTTATGTAAATTATTAAAACATAGTTAAAGCTAAAGTATGTATAAAGTAATGATGATCAATTTATGCTAAAGTTGTTGATTTAGAGTTGACTACTAAGATAAAGTGTTTCTCTAAAACTTTAAAAACAAGAATTCACCGAGTAAAACTGACTTTGTGTATATAATAGCTTGACAGGTATGTAAGTGATGGAATAAAGCATGACAGCTTAGCATGGATCTTGGGGCTACCTAACTAAATTCAAGACTAGACAGTGACCCATGAAATGACAATTAAATTTCTGCTACTATGATTATGTTGTTTAAAAGTTTAAAAATTTTGTTTTTTCTTTGTTTAAATATAACTGTGAGGTTGCTTGGAACCAAAGCCTTACACAAACACCTTGATTCACAACCTTTCTAGTCTCAAGCCCCTTTAAATGAGCACACCATATGCTATTATAGCGTGGGAGATTGCTAATTTCTCCTAGCATGTAGCCCCGGCGAAATTGGACAATTTTGCTTGGCCTTGGCGAAATCACGTATGTGTAATTCTGCCTAGTGCAGTTCACTAGTGAAACGTTATGGACTTTGACTAATCATAAGCTATACAATTAATACAATCAAATACATATCAATACGATTAAAAACTATCATTCAAGCTCTTGTCACACCGAACATTCCAACAAATATATTGTATTTTGATCACTTTGGACACTACATATGATAGGCTTACAATTCCAACTTTACAAGCATAGTGCAAATATCAATACTATCATCACACCTATATGTCTACTTTCAAAATTATGTAAATTATGATAAAAAGTTATGTAAATTTGTATTTTTGATTTTTAACGCGATAAGAAAAATTATGATGTTATCTATTTCTAACCATCTATGATTTAATTTTTAGAAACATTTATTTTTTTATATTGCATGTATAATTTTATCATTATATTTTTCAATGAAGTTTGATTATTTTTTGATTATGTGATTATCTAAATGCTACTATGTGTTTGTTTTGAGATTAATTTTGTTAGCTTCAAACTTATTAGTTGATATGGATTAAATTTGTAAATTTAGGGGACATGAGCGCAGTTAGTTTGGTTTTTTTTGTTATGCAACCCAACTCGACAGGGTGAATTTTATTTAATTTGTTACGATAGATAAAATCCACACAAAAATTTCCGACCCGCATTAAAAAATTTCTATGTCCATCACTGGTAGGAGTGATGATGTGTGTAAAGTGTGTGTGTGTGTATATATATATATATATATATATATATATATTTGATATGAAAATTCACACAATTTGTTTTAATTTTAAAGAAACGATTATCACCTTTAGACTAACTACACATAATAGGCAAGCACACCTATCGTATAATAGTATAACTTGAGGTAAGAACCGAGTATCGATCCGTGGACACAATAGCTCCCAATACAAAATCATCATCACTATATAACCGATTAACTGAGTTTGGATTTGTGAATATTATAATTAACTAAAACGATTAGCAAATGAAACTAATAAATTAAGGAAGTAAAGATGAAGATACACAATCAATTAAAGATACCACTTGAAGTTTGATTCCACTTAACATATAATTAACAACTAGCATAAACTCGAGATGAGATCATTTTTTACACATGAAATATGAAAGTAGCCTAAACCCCCGTCAAAGATATCTAGACATATAACCATTCGGAAAGCTAGAACGATAAACATAGAATAACCACCTAAAGTTATGCCATGCAGAACTAATGATACAATTATGTCAATGTTAAAGATGAATTAGACTCCCGTTAGGATTACCTAATTTCACAATTTTTTTGGAAAGTTAACAAGATAAACACATGACAACCACCTCAATTTGCTTAAAATAGACAAAACTATAACTACCCTTCAACTCATGAACACCAAACACGATTACAAAATCAATTCATAACCAATGACAAGAGAGATTCATGACATACACCATGGTATTCTCAAGCATAAGCATAAGGATGCATATTTACCCAATTTTACCAAACCCCCAACCTTCATTCACCATTCCTAGTCAAATGTCATAAAATTACATACAAAAGATGCAATCATATGCATAAATCTTGTAAGAACATGAGGTTTTTCAACATAACATACTTACAACACCCACAAGGTTGGACGTTGTAACGCCCGCCTCCCAGGACATACCCCGGGGAATGTTACGCATCGAATATACAGAACACATAGTAATCAATGAGTACACAACGGAAGTCAAACTATAATTATACATTATAACGTATTATACATTAGTCTTCTAATACAATACAAATATTACATTAGTTAAACTATATAGAAATCCAAATCCTCAGCATCACTTTATTCCTTTATCTCCTTATAAGCTTAGTCCATAATCTCTTATTCCTGTAATCACCTGGCACCTAGGATGTGTGTCCATAAAATAAAAACATTTGGGACTCAGCATAACGCTTGTGAGTTCATGAACATAGCATTCTTCAAATTCAAAACATATTAATATTGACTATTGCATCAAGCAGATACAACCATGGCAAACAGATAGGAACAGAGTAAGCACAGTATAAATTCACATAACCAGGCTATGTATACAAACTCCACTGGCTAAAGCAGAATCATACAAGCAGCCCTCAAGCATCCTATCAAGCATTGCCACATATCACAGATGCTATTGATAGTCAATTCTTCAATTATTACCCGTTATTAGAACATCACATCCCGTTTTAGAAAACAGTCCAGAGAAACTCACCTTGGTCTTTAAGTATTATTGAGACAAATAGACAGTTTCAAAGTTGTGTTCCTGATTAGGATTGAAAACAAGTCTTAGCAACTAGTTAGGTAAGAAAATACTACCTAGTAATAGTCATGATTGGTTTTGGATAACATTTACCTTGTTTAAACATGGTTGATCAGTCCATGCCTAATCAAAGTTAGGCTACCCAACACCTATCACGATTATGATTCTAAATCCTACTCTTAATAATATATTAAGTCTTAAACATATAATTACAACTTTAGAGATTACAAAACTATATACTAATTATATACTAAATCTTAAATTTAAATAAATTAAACTTAAAACATAGAAAATAACTACGTACCTGGAGTGGATTTAAAGTTGTGTGAAAGGTACGAAGATAAATGAATGCAATTTTTTCATAATACACACATTTATAGACGAATTGAAAAGTCGGTTCAAAGACATAATATATATACGTATGCTTTGAAGATTTAGATGCATAACATGTGTATACATAACATACACGTTGCAAGCATGCATACATGATTTGCATAACACATAACACGTATATATACACGTTGCAACCCCCACATACATGATTCTTTCCATTTTATATTGTTTTATTATTTTAATATTATAATTAATTTAGCTGCTTAACTCGTTTTTCTTTTATAACTTTTAAAATATAACGTTCTATAAAGTTTCAAATACGTCATTGGAACGAGCTTATTTTTCTCTACGAGTCGACCTAAGTTTCGTTAGAAACAGAGTACGTTTAAATATAATGTATTATTATATTTAAAATATTTAAACGGTCTCTTACGACATTAAGATTAGCCTAAAAACTTAAAATTTTAACTAGTTATTTTACTCGTTACTTACTCTAAAAGAAAAACTTCATATTTCACATATTTATAACTATTACCTTAAAATTTGGGGTGTTACATCCTCCTCCCCTTAAAAGAATTTCGTCCTCGAAATTCGAAGGCTATTAAAACAATTGAGGATATTTAGCTTTCATTTCTTCGGCTAATTCCCAAGTCTTCTCGGGTCCTTTCTGACCTTGCCACTGAACTAATACTAGTGGGATTGTCTTCTTTCTTAATTTTCGCTCTTGAAAATCAAGAATTTTTAACGGTCTTTCCATGAAGTTTAATTTCTCGTCTACTTGCACATCTTCTAATGATACTGCTTGAGTTGGATCAGCCAAACATTTCCTTAGGTTTGATATATGAAAAGTATCATGGATACTTCTTAAGCTTTCCGGTAATTCTAACTTGTATGAAACTGTACCGATTCTTGCGATAATTTTAAACGGCCCAATATACCTAGGACTTAACTTCCCGCGTTTACCGAATCTCATCACTCCTTTCCATGGAGAGACTTTTAGCATCACATAGTCTCCTTCTTGAAATTCTAAAAGCCTCCTTCTGTTATCTGCATAACTCTTCTGTCTATCTTGAGCAGCCTTTAGTCGTTGCCTTATTTGTTGGATTTTCTCTGTCGTTTCAAGAATAATTTCAGTTTTAGTCAACTGATCATCCCCTATCTCTGTCCAACAGATAGGAGTTCTACACTTCCTTCCATATAAGGCTTCAAACGGTGCAGCTTTAATGCTGGAATGGTAGCTGTTGTTATAAGAAAATTCAATCAAAGGCAAATGATCATCCCAACTACCTCCAAAATCAATAACGCAAGCACGCAACATGTCTTCTAAGGTTTGAATTGTTCGCTCACTCTGACCATCGGTTTGAGGATGATATGCAGTGCTTAAATTGATTTTGGTTCCAAGTTCCTTTTGAAAACTTGTCCAGAATCTGGATGTAAATCGACTATCCCTATCAGAGATAATGGATAAAGGTACCCCGTGTTTACTTACTATTTCATTAATATATATCTTGGCCAGTTTTTCTATTGGATAGCTCTCACTTATGGGTAGAAAATATGCTGACTTGGTCAGCCTGTCAACCACGACCCATATAGCATTATATCCTTTTCGTGTTCTTGGAAGTTTCGTGACAAAATCCATGGTCACTCTATCCCATTTCCATACTGGCAACTCCAATTGTTGTAACTGACCGGCTGGTTTTTGATGTTCAATCTTAACTTGCAGACATGTTAAGCATTTCTCAACGTATTGGGCTATAGATCTTTTCATATTAGGCCACCAATAGTGATGTCGAATATCTTTATACATTTTGTTTGCTCCAGGATGCATTGTGTATTTGGACTTGTGGGCTTCATCCAATACTTTTTCCTGAATACCTCCAAATTTTGGGATCCAAATTCTCTGATCAAATCGTAGGATTCCATCCATTCCTTGAGTCAATAATTTTTGTTTACCCATCATTCTTTCAGCCTGAATATTCTCATCTTTCAATGCTTCAGTTTGAGCATTCTTGATTTGGTCTTTCAAATCAAGCTTTACATCTATCTTTAATGCTTTTACTCTAATCGGCTTAATTCTTTCTTTCCGACTGAGAGCATCCGCGACTACATTAGCCTTTCCTGGATGGTATTTGATTTCACAATCGTAATCATTGAGAAGTTCCATCCACCTTCTTTGCCTCATGTTTAACATCTTTTGATTAAAGATGTATTGTAAGCTCTTATGGTCAGAGTATATTACACACTTAGTACCATACAAGTAATGTCGCCAAATTTTTAAGGCAAATACTATGGCACCCAATTCAAGGTCGTGCGTAGTATAGTTCTTTTCATGAACTCTTAGTTGTCGTGATGCATAGGCTATAACTTTATTTCTTTGCATCAACACACAACCTAAACCATTATATGAGGCATCACAATATATTACAAAGTCTTCATTACCATCTGGTAATGCAAGTATGGGAGCACTGCTAAGCTTTTGTTTTAGAAGGTTAAAGGCTTCTTCTTGCTTTGGTCCCCAGTCAAACTTTACATTCTTTCGAGTTAACGATGTTAAAGGGGCAGCAATCTTAGAGAAATCTTGAATAAACCTTCGGTAGTATCCTGCTAAACCCAAAAAGCTTCTAATCTCACTGGGATTCTTTGGTGATTCCCATTTCATCACAGCTTCTATCTTAGCTGGATCTACTTGTATTCCTTTCTCATTTATCATGTGACCGAGGAATTGAACTTCTCTTTTCCAGAAGTCACACTTAGAGAATTTTGCATAGAGCTTTTCGTGTCGAAGGGTTTCTAGAACCATTTTTAGATGTCTAGTATGATCATCTTGGTCCTTAGAATAAATAAGTATGTCGTCTATAAAGACAATGACAAACTTATCCAAGTATGGCTTACAAACTCTATTCATCAGATCCATGAATGCTGCAGGGGCATTGGTTAGTCCAAAAGACATGACCAAAAATTCGTAATGCCCATAACGTGTCCTAAACGCGGTCTTAGGAATGTCTTCCTCGCGTAATTTCAACTGATGATAGCCTGATCGAAGATCAATTTTTGAAAAGTAGTTGGCTCCTTGAAGTTGATCAAATAAATCATCTATTCTTGGTAAAGGATACTTGTTCTTGATAGTTAACTTGTTTAATTCTCGATAATCAATGCACATACGCATTGAACCATCTTTCTTTTTGACGAACAATACTGGCGCTCCCCAAGGTGAGGAACTCGGTCTAACAACCCTTTTTGTAAGAGTTCTTCAATTTGCTTCATAAGTTCTTTCATCTCCGAAGGGGCTAGACGATAAGGAGCCTTCGCGATTGGTTTAGCACCAGGTACTAAATCAATACGAAATTCTATTTGACGATCAGGTGGAAGTCCTGGTAAATCTTCCGGAAAAACGTCTGGAAAGTCGCACACTACAGGGATTTCATTGATCTGTAATTCCTTTTTAGCATCTATCATGCACAAGAAGAAGGCTATGCATCCTTTCTGAATACATTTCATTGCCTTCACTGCTGAGATGATGTTGGTTTTGAGATTTCCATCACTTCCATGAACTAGTAGTTCTTCCCCATTTGGCTTACGTACCGTCATCGTCTTATGTTCACAGTCGAGACGAGCACAATACTTATTCAACCAATCCATCCCAAGAATAATATCATATTCACTTAGAATGGTCGGCATTAAATTTACAGAGAATTTAGTATTAACTAGGGTAATAACACAATCCTTAAAGATATGAGTTATTCTATCTTGCTCACCACTGGCAGTTTCTACAATATATGCACAATCTAGAGTTTGTGGTACTAAGTTCAAATAAGGTACTAAGGTAGTTGAAATGAAACTTCTATTAGCACCAGTATCAAATAAAACTCTAGCATATATATTGTTAATGAGAAACGTACCAGCTATAGTTTCATCCCCAGCTTCTTTTAACACATACATTCGACCCTTGGACTTGTTCTGATTCTCCATAGGTTGTGCTTGTGGAGGGTTCTTGCAATCGCTTCGAAAATGTCCATACTCCCAACAGTTGAAGCATCTAATTTTTGGGCAGTTCTTTCGTGAATGATCACCCATTGGACATTTAAGACATTTAGAATCTTGATACTTTCTCCAAGACTCGCTTTTATCGTTCCTCCATGGTTTGTTGACACGGTTTCCTTCATTTCTTGTGATCTTTCTGTCCTTTCTTAGTATCTGGTTTCCATCCTCATTTCTCTTTCTTTTGTTGTTATCAGTCATTATGCCTTCTTCTTCGTATGCAATGGCACTTAATGCAATTGCAGATTCATAGGTTTTGGGGGCAGACATCTTAACTAACTGTCGGATATGAGGGGGTAATCCCTGCACGTATCTTTTTATGCGCTTTGCTTCGGGTGTTATATGCTCCGGAAGCAGTCGAGACATCTCGTCAAACTTGGTCGTGTACTGACGATGTGTCATGGTTCCGGCTTGTAGTTGTAGGAATTCTCTTTCAATTTTGTCCCTTTCAACTTCAGGACAAAATTTTTCCATCACAAGCTCCTTCAGTTCATTCCAGGTTAAAGTGGCAACAATTCCAGGTCCTTTAGCTTGTTTAACATTGTCCCACCAAAATAATGCCTCAGACCTGAATGAGTGAGTGGCATACATGACAGCTTGCGTGGCTGTGCATCCACTAATTTCAATAACAGCTTCCATCTCATGAATCCACTGAAAAGTCGCCATGGCATCTCTTTTCCCATCAAATATTGGAGGTTCGCATCCCTTGAAAGCTTTGTAAGAACAGCCCTGCTTCGGTTCAGTTGCCATAGGAGCATC
This sequence comes from Flaveria ramosissima, assembly GCA_025215565.1. NCBI lineage: Eukaryota > Viridiplantae > Streptophyta > Magnoliopsida > Asterales > Asteraceae > Flaveria > Flaveria ramosissima. The sequence continues at coordinate 68,651,567 of CM046035.1, forward strand.
ACCATTACCATTGGTGTTATAGTTATGATCATCTTGTCTGTAACATCTTGTAATTTTGGGTTTAATTAAAGTTAACATTGTTAAGTTTTGCATGGTCTAATTTTGTCATTTCTCTAATCAAATAAATAATTATAATAATAATGGTAATAATAACAATCACAACAACACTAATAATAATATCATTAATACTAATGGATAATAATAATAATAATAATAATAATAATAATAATAATAATAATAATAATAATAATAAAATTGATAATTATAATGTTAATAATAATAATGAGAAGTTTATTAACTAAAACTTGAAACATTAAACTAGGGGGTTAAATTGTTATTTTTAGAATTGTAAATGCAAGTTTTGTGCATAAAATAATAAAAACAAAACTGCAGGGACCAAATGGGTAAATTATTAAAAAAACCCAAACCCCACCCCCATCTCTTTCCCGTCGACCGCCACCCTCCCTCTCCGGCAGCCTTCCGGCCACCGTAACCCCTAAACCGAGGGCGTTTCACGACCTAAAACCGTTCACCGAACCGATCTGGGCACGTTACGAGATTATTACACCATTAAATCAAAGATAAAGCGACGGTTACCACTCCATTCGAAGGTTAACATCTTGTAATTTTGGGTTTAATTAAAGTTACATTGTTAAGTTTTGCATGGTCTAATTTTGTCATCTCTAATCAAATAAATAATTATAATAATAATGGTAATAATAACAATCACAACAACACTAATAATAATATCATTAATACTAATGGATATAATAATAATAATAATAATATAATAATAATAATAATAATAATAATAATAATAATAAAATTGATAATTATAATGTTAATAATAATAATGAGAAGTTTATTAACTAAAACTTGAAACAATTAAACTAGGGGGTTAAATTGTTATTTTTAGAATTGTAAATGCAAGTTTGTGCATAAAATAATAAAACAAAACTGCAGGGACCAAATGGGTAAATTATTAAAAAAACCCAAACCCCCACCCCATTCTTTCCCGTCGACCGCCACCCTCCCTCTCCGGCAGCCTTCCGGCCACCGTAAACCCCTAAACCGAGGGCGTTTCACGACCTAAAACCGTCACCGAACCGATCTGGGCACGTTACGAGATTAATTACACCATTAAATCAAAGATAAAGCGACGGTTACCACTCCATTCGAAGGCAAAACCGAAGCACGTTAAGATCCATAACCGTTTGAACATTAAACTTCAATCATAACCCAATTAACTGAACCAAATCGAACGTTTATCTGATTCTAATCGATTGCAAACATCAATTACACCTGAAAAACACACAAAATCTCTGTTCGATTGTCTTCTCATCGTGAACCTGCAACTCAACCCAAACCATCATTCGAACTTCAAGACTTGAAATTGATAGAGGGGTTTCAATAAACGAGTCCAATAGAAGCTATCTGCAAGTTTAATTTGTTTTCCATTGTTGTTTGAACATCGAACCAGTCACGCGTGTCTCGCGACCTGTTCTTGGTGTCTTTTGCATCAATTCGAACTCAAATCAAGTAAGTGAACATATCTATCTGCTCGATTTTACATGGGGAGTGAAAGCCCCATGATTATTGGCTTTAACAACAACGAATTGATCTTCGATTTGGGATTAGATGAATCTAGGGTTCATATGTGATTTGGGGGAAAAGTTTTAGGTTGATATTTAATAAATGGAACCTGAGATTTTGCAGGCACAGGCTACCCAGCCTAATGGTTTCACATTCACATATAGAACTTAAGGTCATGGGTTCGAACCCCATGCCCTGCATTTTTTTTTAAAAAGGCTTTTCAGCCTTATTTTAAATGTGAAAAATCTTTAATAAATATAAAATGATTTTTACAAACTTCGGATATTTTTATAATTAGCTAAATTATTTTCTGTAAATTTATAAATACTCTAACATTTTTCTATATTTTTAAATATTATCAAACATATATTAATACTTAGTGTATTTATAAAAAAAAAAAATAGATTTTGAATAATAGTTTAAATTACTTACTCATTATTTAGTCACTATATATTTTAAAATGATGGATTAATCATGATAATTATAGGACTAAAAACGTTTATATATATTTGTAATCAAATATCACAAATTATTTATAAAGGAGTTAATTCCTTAAAAATTTTATAAAGAGTGTTTTACTAAAGAATTCACAAATCTTATTTTATTTTAAATCCCCAAATTCTAATACCCTAGTTCACGTTAACTCGTTAATCATATATTAACTTAAATCTTGTAATATTTATATATTTAGGTGCCTTGTGACGTGTTACCTTGGAACGGCTTATATTATTTTTTTATTGATCCTCATTATATACTTGTTTGACATGTGAGTTTTCCTTGTCCCCTTTTTATATTTTTCACACTATTTTGGGGTGAAACATGATTGCTTATACTTGATACACTTATACACGTTTGAGACTTGTAATCACATGCAATTCAACTTATTATTTGTCATGGTTATTTGTGTATTGTAAGTGTTTATATGAGATACATAGTTTGTTACAATCATTAACTATTGCTAGCCTGGCGACGTCTTAGATCTTTGGGCCTGACAAGCCTATTTGGTGCTAAAGTCGAGGTATTGCCGACTCCTAGGGGCCGTACGCTTGTGCACTAGGGAACCAAATACACTTAGCCAATCTTATATACTTGTAATCAAGTCGAGGTTTGGTTGTAACGATATGTGTTCTATAACCTTACTAACTTATAATCCATGACATGAATTGCTACTTGTAATCTTATTATGTATGAAAACTTGGAAACTCACCAACTATTTTTAGTTGACTCTTTATTTTCATCATGTTTCAGGAAATCCCCAAGTTTAAAGTGGACATTTGAAGCTTGCAATAAAACTAGGATTTGGACCTAGTTAAATAAAAAAAACATTATGTTATGTTTGAGTTATGTTGAACTTATTTCTTTTGTGACTTATGGTTGTATTCATTTTAATACTTATGATAATAATTTTGCAATTTAAATATAGCGTTATGTGGCTGTGAACAATCTTAACCCTCACATCTCGACGTTTCCGCCGTCAAGGTTGGGGTGTGACAGATTGGTATCAGAGCCCATAACTATAGGGATTTAGGTTATTAGAAATGGTGACCTAGACTATAGCTTATGCATGAACCTCTTAGAAAAATATTTATATTCTTGGAAATATATATATTGTTACATGCTACATAATGCTATACCTTACTTATGTGCAACTTGATGCCTTAGCATAGGTTTGCCTTGTAATTATTTTAAATTTAGTTACTTGTCTCCCTAAACTTACCTTTGACACTTTGACTCTCCCCGAAAATGAAACTTCTTAATCTTATTCTCGTCGACACGTGGAATTGTATACTTATGCTTATGACTTGAATCCTTAGACTTATGTCTAATCTATGTAAAATCTCATCAGGTTTTGATTTCATGAACCTAAGATATTTGTGTGACACATAGACACCTGTATTCTGGATTTCCTGGCAAAAGGCCCTCGGGCTAAGGCAAGCATATCGCATAAATCCTACGGGACTAGTTATGCTTACCTGGGGATTTCTGGGATGAGTGATAAACTATGGTCAACATACACAAATTTCTAAGGCAAGTGGGTCAACTTACCTTGACGTGTCAACGTTTCCAAATGGTAATGCGTTACCAAATGGAACCATTCCATGTGCCTTACAACTTTTGCCTTATCCTTGTTGAACTATGATCCTTGTTATTCCAATTCTCGTATCTAACTCATTTTGTATATGCCTACTCAACAGGCATCATGAGTTGAGTTTACTGCTGCCTCACATGGTCGACACTGTCCCCCCCCGCAACATCGAGAAGTTCATTAAGGGTGTACCACCCCAAATTCAAGATGCTGTGGTGGTAGCCGACCCACAACCTTGGAGAACCATTACTATCACCGCTCACTCACCGAGAATCATATACGAGCGGGCACCATGTCTGTAAAGGGTGCAAAGAGGTGGAGAAGACGGCTACTGAGGTTGTTAAGGAGACAAAGCTGAAACCGTCTTACAATAACAACAACAACAACAAGAAGCGCAAGTTCACACCGGCGCGCAACTATGCTGTGGCTGCACCTAAACAACCTCAAAGACAACTTGTACCTGCGGCTGCACCTGTGGCACAAGTGCCTGGGGCTAGGGCTTATGCTGGTCCCCAGCCTATGTGCAACATTTGCAGGTACCATCACCGGGAAATCAACCATGCCGTATTGTACTTTATGCGGTAAATATGGTCACTTGGTGGCGACTTGTCACCGTGCACCTAACAATGCCGCCGTGGTCACGAACCGTGTTTGCTACAATTGTGGGGAACCTGGTCATTTCCGCCACAATGCCCTCGTATTGTGGGTAATGTTCCACAAGCCCGAGGACGTGCTTTCAACATCAACGCTAACCAAGCACAAGCAAAACAACGATGTGGTGAATGGTATGTTAATTTACCTTTAACTCTTGTGATCTAATTCTTTTCATGTGTTGCCTATGTCGTTAAATACCCTTAAAATTGAACAGGTATGTTCCTTATTAATAAAACTTATGCCTATGTCCTATTTGATTCTGGAGCCGATAAGAGCTTTGTTTCGTTAGAGTTTGAACCCATACTTGCTAAGCCACATACGAAACTAGGAAGACCTCTTACCGTTGAAGTCGCCGATGGAGAACCGATCACCGTTGACATTGTTATCCGTGATTGCATCTTAAGCCTTGACACGCATGATTTTCTTATCGATCTTATTCCTATGAAACTTGGAAGCTTCGACGTCATCATTGGTATGGATTGGTTAGCCAAACACCATGCCGAGATCATTTGTTTCGAGAAGTGCATCCGTATACCGTTACCCTCTGGAGATACTTTGAAAGTGTTCGGTGAAAAATCTTCCAAAGGGCTTAAACTCATGTCTTGCACACAAGCCCGAAAGTGCTTAAGCAAGAAGTACATGGCCTTCTTGGCTACGTGGTCAACACGAAAGTCAAAGGGAAAGAACTTAAGGATGTCCCTATTGTACGAGATTTTCCTGAAGTATTTCCCGATGACCTTAGTGGTTTACCTCCCGTGCGTGAAGTCGAGTTTAAAATTGACTTGATACCGGGAGCAAACCCCGTGGCTAAGTCACCATATAGACTTGCACCATCGGAAATGCAAGAACTCTCTAGTCAACTTCAAGAGTTATCCGAGAAGGGCTTCATCCGTCCTAGTTCTTCGCCTTGGGGCGCACCTGTACTATTCGTGAAGAAGAAAGATGGAACGTTTCGTATGTGCATCAATTATCGTGAGCTTAACAAGCTTACCATCAAGAACCGATATCCTCTTTCTCGTATCGATGATTTGTTTGACCAACTTCAAGGAGCTGCTATCTTCTCGAAGATCGACTTACGTTCTGGTTATCATCAATTGCGAGTCCATGATGATGATATCCCAAAGACTGCGTTCCGTACTCGATATGGGCACTATGAGTTTATGGTGATGCCTTTTGGTTTAACCAATGCTCCTGCTGCCTTCATGGATCTCATGAATCGAGTATGCAAGCCTTATCTAGACAAGTTTGTGATCGTCTTCATTGATGACATACTTATCTATTCAAAGTCCAACACCGATCATGAACTGCATTTGAGATTGGTTCTTGAGTTGTTAAAGAAAGAGCAATTGTACGCGAAGTTCTCGAAGTGTGATTTCTGGCTCGAGGAAGTTCAATTTCTAGGACACGTGGTGAATAGCCAAGGAATTCACGTTGATCCTGCAAAGGTGGAAGCTGTGAAGAATTGGTGTGTTCCTACAACTCCTACCGAAGTTCGTTCCTTTCTTGGTCTTGCTGGTTATTATCGGCGATTCATTGCCAACTTCTCGAGGATCGCGAAACCGCTCACTACTTTGACACAAAAGAATAAACCATTCGAGTGGGGTCCCGAGCAAGAAGAAGCTTTTGAAGCGTTAAAGCACAAGTTGTGCAATGCTCCTATCTTGACCTTACCCGATGGAAACGACGATTTCACCGTGTATTGTGATGCATCTAAACAAGGCCTTGGTTGTGTTCTCATGCAACGAGGGAAGGTCATAGCTTATGCATCGAGACAATTGAAGGTTCACGAGATGAATTACACAACACACGATCTTGAGCTTGGTGCTGTGGTCTTTGCTTTGAAGATATGGAGACACTACCTGTATGGTACGCAATGTATAGTCTACACCGATCACAAAAGCCTTCAACACGTTTTCAATCAAAAAGATCTCAATATGAGACAACGTCGTTGGGTGGAGTTGATTAGTGATTACGATTGTGATATTCGCTACCATCCTGGTAAAGCAAACGTTGTAGCCGACGCTCTAAGCCGAAAGATTCACAACAAGATGATCTCATTCCAAGAAATTCGCGATCGACGACAATGGTTTGATACTTTGGGTGAGTTCGATACTGAGATCCGACTTGATGTCAACGAGACCACCGTATTGCTACAAAACCTGAGGATAGATAGTGACATCGAGTCTAGTATCCTGGAGGCTCAACAAATGGTACAACGAGAAGGAAGAATGAAGGATGAATTGGAGCATAATCTTCTAACCCGATTGGAAACGAAACCCAATGGGTTGATGTACTTCGCCAATCGAATTTGGATTCCAAATCGCGATAACCTCCGTACCTTCATCATGAACGAAGCTCATCAAAGTCGTTATTCTATCCATCCTGGCTCCGATAAGATGTATATGGACCTACGTGGTCAATATTGGTGGCCTGGAATGAAGAAAGACATAGCGACTTATGTAGCTAAGTGTCTCACGTGTACGAAGGTTAAAGCCGAACATCAACGTCCAAGTGGATTACTTGAGCAACCCGAGATTCCTATGTGGAAGTGGGAACACATATCCATGGACTTCATAACAAAGCTACCCCGAACCCCTCGAGGACATGATAGCATATGGGTAATCGTTGACCGATTGACCAAGTCGGCACATTTTATACCTATACGTGACACTTACAAAACGTCAAAGTTAGCTCGTATATACGTTGATGAGATTGTAAGTCGTCATGGGGTACCTCTGCACATCATATCCGACCGAGATGCTCGCTTCACTTCACATTTTTGGTCGTCTATGCAAGAACTCTTGGGTACACAACTAGATCTAAGCACGGCTTACCATCCTCAAACTGATGGTCAAACCGAGCGAACGATCCAAACCTTGGAGGATTTGCTACGCCTTTGTGTTCTTGACTTTGGTGGCGATTGGGATACGCATCTACCGCTCGCGGAATTTTCGTATAACAATAGTTACCACTCGAGTATCAAGATGGCACCGTTCGAAGCACTTTATGGTCGTAAATGTCGTTCACCGATCTGTTGGACCGACATTGGTGAAAACTTCATCACTGGTCCTGAACTTATACAAGAGACGACCGATAAAGTTTCTATCATTCGCAAGAACCTTGAAGTGGCGAGAAGTCGACAAAAGAGTTATGCTGACAAGCGACGTAAGCCATTGGAATTCCAAGTTGGGGAGATGGTTCTTCTTAAGGTTTCACCGTGGAAAGGTGTGGTTCGCTTTGGAAAGAAGGGCAAACTGGCTCCAAGATTTGTAGGGCCTTTCAAAATCCTGAAAAGGATTGGGAAAGTGGCTTATAAACTGGAACTACCTTCCGACCTTAGTGGAGTTCATCCTGTGTTTCACGTCTCAAACTTGAGGAAATGCTTGGCTGACGAAAGTCTGCATGTTCCGTTGGAAGACATCCAGATTGACGAGTCATTGCATTTTGTCGAGAAACCTGTTGAGATCATGGATCGCATAATGAAGAAGACTAGAACCACAACAACCCCAATCGTCAAGGTTCGTTGGGAGAATAAACGTGGCGCTGAATTTACTTGGGAACGTGAGGAGCACATGAAGAAGAAATACCCGTTCTTATTTGTATAGTTTCATTTCTCTTAATTTCGGGACGAAATTCTTTTAAGTTGGGGAGACTGTAACATCTTGTAATTTTGGGTTTAATTAAAGTTAACATTGTTAAGTTTTGCATGGTCTAATTTTGTCATTTCTCTAATCAAATAAATAATTATAATAATAATGGTAATAATAACAATCACAACAACACTAATAATAATATCATTAATACTAATGGATAATAATAATAATAATAATAATAATAATAATAATAATAATAATAAAATTGATAATTATAATGTTAATAATAATAATGAGAAGTTTATTAACTAAAACTTGAAACAATTAAACTAGGGGGTTAAATTGTTATTTTTAGAATTGTAAATGCAAGTTTTGTGCATAAAATAATAAAAACAAAACTGCAGGGACCAAATGGGTAAATTATTAAAAAAACCCAAACCCCCACCCCCATTTCTTTCCCGTCGACCGCCACCCTCCCTCTCCGGCAGCCTTCCGGCCACCGTAAACCCCTAAACCGAGGGCGTTTCACGACCTAAAACCGTCACCGAACCGATCTGGGCACGTTACGAGATTAATTACACCATTAAATCAAAGATAAAGCGACGGTTACCACTCCATTCGAAGGCATAACCGAAGCACGTTAAGATCCATAACCGTTTGAACATTAAACTTCAATCATAACCCAATTAACTGAACCAAATCGAACGTTTATCTGATTCTAATCGATTGCAAACATCAATTACACCTGAAAAACACACAAAATCTCTGTTCGATTGTCTTCTTCATCGTGAACCTGCAACTCAACCCAAACCATCATTCGAACTTCAAGACTTGAAATTGATAGAGGGGTTTCAATAAACGAGTCCAATAGAAGCTATCTGCAAGTTTAATTTGTTTTCCATTGTTGTTTGAACATCGAACCAGTCACGCGTGTCTCGCGACCTGTTCTTGGTGTCTTTTGCATCAATTCGAACTCAAATCAAGTAAGTGAACATATCTATCTGCTCGATTTTACATGGGGAGTGAAAGCCCCATGATTATTGGCTTTAACAACAACGAATTGATCTTCGATTTGGGATTAGATGAATCTAGGGTTCATATGTGATTTGGGGGAAAAGTTTTAGGTTGATATTTAATAAATGGAACCTGAGATTTTGCAGGCACAGGCTACCCAGCCTAATGGTTTCACATTCACATATAGAACTTAAGGTCATGGGTTCGAACCCCATGCCCTGCAGTTTTTTTTTAAAAAGGCTTTTTCAGCCTTATTTTAAATGTGAAAAATCTTTAATAAATATAAAATGATTTTTACAAACTTCGGATATTTTTATAATTAGCTAAATTATTTTCTGTAAATTTATAAATACTCTAACATTTTTCTATATTTTTAAATATTATCAAACATATATTAATACTTAGTGTATTTTTATAAAAAAAATAGATTTTGAATAATAGTTTAAATTACTTACTCATTATTTAATCACCATATATTTTAAAATGATGGATTAATCATGATAATTATAGGACTAAAAACGTTTATATATATTTTGTAATCAAATATCACAAATTATTTATAAAGGATTTAATTCCTTTAAAAATTTTATAAAGAGTGTTTTACTAAAGAATTCACAAATCTTATTTATTTTTAAATCCCCAAATTCTAATACCCTAGTTCACGTTAACTCGTTAATCATATATTAACTTAAATCTTGTAATATTTATATATTTAGGTGCCTTGTGACGTGTTACCTTGGAACGGCTTATATTATTTTTTTATTGATCCTCATTATATACTTGTTTGACATGTGAGTTTTCCTTGTCCCCTTTTTATATTTTTCACACTATTTTGGGGTGAAACATGATTGCTTATACTTGATACACTTATACACGTTTGAGACTTGTAAATCACATGCAATTCAACTTATTATTTGTCATGGTTATTTGTGTATTGTAAGTGTTTATATGAGATACATAGTTTGTTTACAATCATTAACTATTGCTAGCCTGGCGACGTCTTAGATCTTTGGGCCTGACAAGCCTATTTGGTGCTAAAGTCGAGGTATTGCCGACTCCTAGGGGCCGTACGCTTGTGCACTAGGGAACCAAATACACTTAGCCAATCTTATATACTTGTAATCAAGTCGAGGTTTGGTTGTAACGATATGTGTTCTATAACCTTACTAACTTATAATCCATGACATGAATTGCTACTTGTAATCTTATTATGTATGAAAACTTGGAAACTCACCAACTATTTTTAGTTGACTCTTTATTTTCATCATGTTTCAGGAAATCCCCAAGTTTAAAGTGGACATTTGAAGCTTGCAATAAAACTAGGATTTGGACCTAGTTAAATAAACAAAAACATTATGTTATGTTTGAGTTATGTTGAACTTATTTCTTTTGTGACTTATGGTTGTATTTCATTTTAATACTTATGATAATAATATTTGCAATTTAATTATAGCGTTATGTAGCTGTGAACAATCTTAACCCTCACATCTCGACGTTTCCGCCGTCAAGGTTGGGGTGTGACATTGTCCATTACTATCATTGCTCATATATCCCCTAGAGGCGTTCATAACCTCAGCTATAATAGTTGGCAACGCATCTTTGATTACGCCAGCTACAGCCGCTTGGAATTGCGGTCCAGCAAATTGTTGCGCCTCGGATTCCGTATTACAAAGATTTTCATGATCATCATTCGCAGATGACATGATTTGCCTACTAGGAGGTCTACCACGACCCCTACCACGAGTATTTCCTCCTCTTGTCATAACAAAAACCTACATTAGGGAGCAAGGAATTAGTATTCACATGATGGATTATGATCCAGAACATAACAGTACTGATAGACAAGAAATAACAGTGGCCAGGTGTCATTGCTTATCTATTGCACTTACAATGTTCTAGCCATTATCCTCCATGTTTTACCAAAACCAATTACCCAATACCTAAGCATATAATCTATTTATCTTAAAGCATCTTCACTAGTTTAAGTCTAGATACTATCCTTGTACCTAGTTCACTTAAACTATGGCTCTGATACCAACTTGTAACGCCCGCCTCCCAGGACATACCCCGGGGAACGTTACGCATCGAATATACAGAACACATAGTAATCAATGAGTACACAACGGAAGTCAAACTATAATTATACATTATAACGTATTATACATTAGTCTTCTAATACAATACAAATATTACATTAGTTAAACTATATAGAAATCCAAATCCTCAGCATCACTTTATTCCTTTATCTCCTTATAAGCTTAGTCCATAATCTCTTATTCCTGTAATCACCTGGCACCTAGGATGTGTGTCCATAAAATAAAAACATTTGGGACTCAGCATAACGCTTGTGAGTTCATGAACATAGCATTCTTCAAATTCAAAACATATTAATATTGACTATTGCATCAAGCAGATACAACCATGACAAACAGATAGGAACAGAGTAAGCACAGTATAAATTCACATAACCAGGCTATGTATACAAACTCCACTGGCTAAAGCAGAATCATACAAGCAGCCCTCAAGCATCCTATCAAGCATTGCCACATATCACAGATGCTATTGATAGTCAATTCTTCAATTATTACCCGTTATTAGAACATCACATCCCGTTTTAGAAAACAGTCCAGAGAAACTCACCTTGGTCTTTAAGTATTATTGAGACAAATAGACAGTTTCAAAGTTGTGTTCCTGATTAGGATTGAAAACAAGTCTTAGCAACTAGTTAGGTAAGAAAATACTATCTAGTAATAGTCATGATTGGTTTGGATAACATTTACCTTGTTTAAACATGGTTGATCAGTCCATGCCTAATCAAAGTTAGGCTACCCAACACCTATCACGATTATGATTCTAAATCCTACTCTTAATAATATATTAAGTCTTAAACATATAATTACAACTTTAGAGATTACAAAACTATATACTAATTATATACTAAATCTTAAATTTAAATAAATTAAACTTAAAACATAGAAAATAACTACGTACCTGGAGTGGATTTAAAGTTGTGTGAAAGGTACGAAGATAAATGAATGCAATTTTTTCATAATACACACATTTATAGACGAATTGAAAAGTCGGTTCAAAGACATAATATATATACGTATGCTTTGAAGATTTAGATGCATAACATGTGTATACATAACATACACGTTGCAAGCATGCATACATGATTTGCATAACACATAACACGTATATATACACGTTGCAACCCTCACATACATGATTCTTTCCATTTTATATTGTTTTATTATTTTAATATTATAATTAATTTAGCTGCTTAACTCGTTTTTCTTTTATAATTTTTAAAATATAACGTTCTATAAAGTTTCAAATACGTCATTGGAACGAGCTTATTTTTCTCTACGAGTCGACCTAAGTTTCGTTAGAAACAGAGTACGTTTAAATATAATGTATTATTATATTTAAAATATTTAAACAGTCTCTTACGACATTAAGATTAGCCTAAAAACTTAAAATTTTAACTAGTTATTTTACTCGTTACTTACTCTAAAAGAAAACCTTTATATTTCACATATTTATAACTATTACCTTAAAATTTGGGGTGTTATAGACGTTCCATCAAACTAGAACAAATACACATAATCATTTAAGGATAATCAAGTTTTATCATGACATTAACATAAACAACACCAAGAATCATGTACAAGTTGTTAAATCATGCTAAGCTTCATCTTATCCAAGTGATAATAAGAGTTTAGCTCATAAGGCTTACAAAAGACACACGCAAACTCAAGAACATGGAAGAACTCATAATAGATATAGAGAAATTCAAACCAATTTTGAGTGGAAATGGGTGGATGATGATAGATCCTTCTTGAAAGTGTGAAATCTTCAATCTTGGCCTTCAAATCTTCCAAGAACTCTTGAGAAATGCTCAAAGACACCTACAGGTTTGAGGGAAGCTAGGGTTTTGAAAGAATTGAAAGTTATGTTGGAAATGAGGTGTACTAGGGTTATAAACCCGTTTTCTGCCTGAATATGGCCATATCTAAAGTGATATGATCATATTCAGTATAAAAATGAGCTATTTGGAATTTGACAACTTATATGGCCATATTCAGCTTCAATATGGTCATATCTGAAATATTTTTCCTCTTGAACTTCTTCTAATCTTGGGATTTCTTCATAAAAATCACCGAGCTTCATCTGAAAACTACAAATTTCAAATAAAACACAAGTAAGTGTCTAAATTATAAATTTTGCATAAAAAATGACTTGAAATGCAAATAAATATATATTGTAAACACGTATATTGATTATCGTATCAAACATCCCCACACTTGAACTTTGCTTGTCCTCAAACAAACTCTCATGCAACCATTTAACAAAAGAAATGTCATTGATATAAAAGATGATGAGAGGCAAACCATTTGTTAAATGAAGATCTAAACTCATAATTGACTATCAAACATGACACAATAATAAGAAGAAATCTAGTGTTTTAAACTTGTTCTTTTCAAATATACTAGTAATATTCAAATGAGTATCAAATGCCTACGAAATTTCTTTTATGCATGAGTGTAAACCGCTCACAAAAATCACTCAACACTCGGTTATTTATATGTATAAGTGTATAAGTGAATCACTCAATGCCAACCAATGATACAAACATAGTAATAAGCTTGCAAAGGGGTCAAATCTCCACCAACTAACATGAGAAAATGCATAAATCAAGAGGACTTTTAACGGGTTGTAACGGAGCTTGGGTAAAAAGAGTATGGAATTTTTGGTAAAAGTGGTTAAACGGATACAAATTCCGAAAATCTAGATGTTAAATATGATACATAACACTAATACGTAAACATGCTTTAATATAACTAAACTAATACAAATCTCCTAAACGTGAGCTATGCATGAAATTTGTTCTTTTTTATGCATCAAATAACTCACATTTATTTATTCATATTCTAAAAACATAATATAACAATCTAAACAATTTTTTCTCATTTTTTCTCATTTTTTTCATAATTTTCTTTTTCTCTCTTTTTTTTCATAGAACAATGGACGTCTAATTAAAACAAATAAAAATCAAACAAATTCGATTTCAAAATTTAGACAACTAGAAATAACCGGAATTTTATCACAAGGGTTTAAAAGACAAAAATGGCTAATTTGGTAAAGTGGCTAATGATGCGGGTAATAACAAAGAAACAAGGGAAAATGGCTTAACATGGTGACTAATGATAAGAATTGGGTGAGGTGAAAGAAAAGAAATTGGGCTTATAAGATGGGTATTCCTAATGCCTCTGTCATTTTCATGCAAATACTCAGTTTATGATCTTGAAATGCATATCCTAGGTAAGTTCTCACGCGAATGCACATTTGGCACACTCAAGAATCAACAAAATATAAGCAAATACTAAATCATATGATTTCATGTGATAAAGGCACAAATAAGTTTACGAAAATGGATGGATAAAGGTAAGGTTCAAACTCATACATAAATATCATATTTTCAACTTGTAATGCTCACTGAATATCCATGACATTTTATCACAATCCAAAAGTTTTCTCTTACTTCTGTGATGTTAACAATTCAATCATGCTTTAAGATCTAAAATAAATATAAATGGATGCCATTTATTCAAATTTTTGAAAATTTATGTCATAATGGGATTGTTTTAACGTGCTATGAGATATATGTAAAAAGAGTTACAGAAGTTCACAAAAACCCAGACATCCCCACACTTGAAACGTATATTGCCCTCAATATACCAATGTATGGACATGCAATGCAAAAACATAAAGGGTGGTGGAGAAAGGTGAAACTATAAAACTCCCCTGAAGAAATCCATTCAAACATGCCCAACAAATTCTCAAACGTCCGCTAAGCAATTCAGCACTTCAAGAATACAACGGTAACAGTCACTAACACAACTTCAAGAACAAAACATTAAGTTTAGAAAGACAAAAAAAATCAAATATAAATAAACAATACATAAAGAAAACAACCATAAGAAAATAACAACACAAACATGTTGTGAGTTTATACAACCAAAATACCAAAAAGTACAACTCAACACAAAAATAACCACAAAAGAAGATGGAGGTCGCTAGACTAGTCCTCCATCACATCTGTATCATCTTATGGAACATGTTGCTGCTCTGTTTGTTTGGGTTGTGTAGGTCAGGAAGTCGGTATAGAAAAAGGAGGAGGAGGAAAACCAAACTTATTTTCAGTAGCCCACTACGTGATAACCTGCATTATCCAATGCACCCCAACACAAATGTGAGCTTAATCAGAAGAATTATCAATAGGCGGTGGAGGATATGGCGCTGCGGCTCCCTCACCATCAATAAGTGCTATCGTGTGAACCTCTGCATTCTCAATGCAAGTCGATCTACCTATCTCCCTATTCGGGGGAAACCATATTTTCTCTTCAGAGTCTAACCAATACCATCCATCTGCTGACTCATATGCAGCGAGTCTAATGTTGATCAGCATTGATTTATTAATGAGCTTCATTTGGTGAGAATAAGAAATTCCAACGAGGTTAACGACGTTCAGCAGATGAAGAGATGAAGCAAGTTGAGTGATGAATGCTCCTCCACAGATTGGGCTACTATGCTTTCTACCGTAACATTTTGAGAAAAACATGGCGAGTGCGTATGCCAAGTTACATGGCTGCTTCCGGATAAGACCATATAGAAAAAAACATGTCATTTCAGTGACAACACCCGTGCTTGAACCTCGCCCATAAATAGAGCCTGAAAGTGCTCGATGAAAGTAGCGATGAAGAGGTCTCGCATTTGGGTGCTTTTACTCGATGTAGAATTGTAGTCTCCTGAATCGATCTCATCCCATAATGCGCTGAGGGTATCATTTGATGTCAACTTTAAACCATGTTTGAAAATGTTCCTACTAGTCTCATTACGGGCGTAAATACCTATCATCACTCCAAGATCTGCAACAGACATTTTATGTTCTCGACCACCAAGTTGGAACTGAATGTTACTTGCATCCTTGAGATTGTTGGTCTTACGATCAAACTGATAAGTCAAACAAAATTCCAACACAAGCATGCGGTATTGATACTTCTTTAAATCTTGGGTTTTCTTCACAAAAATCATCGAGCTTTATCCGAAAACTACAAAATTCAAATAAAACACAAATAAGTGACTAAATTATGAATTTTGCATAAAAAATGACTTGAAATGCAAAGAAATATATATTGTAAACATGTATATTTATTATCATATCAAGTGAACAGTGAAGACCACGTCCAATTGTCTTATAAGGTTTGACTAATGCATCTTAACACTTCAGTTTTTCATAACATCAAATATACAATTCCGCTTAGGATGATAAATGTTATTTTAATCGGTACCACCTATTCATTTTATAGCCGAGACCGCACCCCTAACCCGCTCAGCAGTAAACCCATAATTAGAAAAACCCCTTAGGTCAACCCAGAGTATTTTTGCTCTAAGCAAGACTTGAACACAAGAACTTCTCATTTTCAATTTTCTTGGATAACTCACCTCTAGGGGTGTTCAATATTCGAATCGGATTCAAAAATCTCGAAATTCCATTCGATTCGAGTCGAAAATCACTGATTCAAAATTCGATTCGATTTTTCAAATTCGAGCTAATTATCAAATTCAAATCGAATTGCGAATTTATGATTTTCAATTCGATTTTCAAATACACACACATACATTTATTTATTTTGTATTAATTTAGGAATACGCATATGAGAAATTAAGAATGAAAAGTTTAAAAAATATATAATCTAAAATGTTAAAGCCTAATCAACCTTCTGACTTATGTTACGCTTGTTTATATATATTGATCATTTACAAACGAACTTGTCGAATGAATTTTGAAAATGCTATTCGATTAAATATTTTTTTTATTATATATGAATCGAATAAATTCAAATTTGATTCGAATTCGAACTTTTTTCGAATACTAAATTCAATCTTGTTTGAAAGTTTCGAATTTGATTCGATTCGAATTCGAATCAAGTTTGGAAATATCAAATTCGACTTATTCGATTCGATTAGCTCGAATTCAACTCGATTCAATTCGATGAACACCCCTACTCACCTCCACCACCTGCCTTAATAAACATTGATTCTTAATAATTTTTGTATAAAAATAGTTTGTTTGACTTTCTATATATAATGTAAAAAATAATTACATGACTTTGCATATAATTTCTATTTGGATTTTTATATGATTGATTTAATGTTTAAATAACATCTTTATAACTAAGAAACAAAAAAACAAAACCCTAGATTGCTAGTATTACATTATTAACACTTTACAATATAATAAATAACTAGTACTTTTACCCGCCGCGAGTTGCAACTCGAAACATATATAAAAAGTCCGATTTGAAAAAGTTAATTTAAATGTAAGGCACGGATGATGCGGTGGAGTAGTACGATTTAAATGTTCGTTTGCGACACACATGTGATCTACGTTACGCTCACACGACCTAATAGTTAGAAAACGTAATTTAAATGAAATAAATATTAGAAAGTAAAAGAGAAAAGGTATTTTAAATATAAATAATATAAGAAAACTAAAAAAACACAAAAAAGGGAAAATAGGCAAAACAAGAAAGCACGGGACTGGAACCGGCGACCTAATCCAGGATTCAAAGGGGCAGAGGTTTACCACTCCACCAAGGTAGCAATTTGTGCTTTACCTCACAAAATAATTATTAAATGTGAACTCATTGGGAAAAATTAAAAATAAAATACAAAAAGTTAAGGACCAATCAGTTAGTGTCACGTGATAGGGCGATGAAACCCCCACCGATCTTGGTAAATAAATGATAGTTAGTGGGTGTTTGGGATTGCTTTTCAAAAAACAAAAATGCCACTCCAAAAGTAACCAAAAATTAAAATTTATTTTTAAACTTTTGGTGACTTTTGGAAAGGTATTTTTATCTTTTTACCCCTTCAAAAAATCATAAATAGTTTTGAAAAGTTTAGCGAAACATAAAGTCAAATTAATAGCTTTTCAACACGTGTACCATATGCTCTATAATTTCTTTCAGAATAACTCACAGACACGCGCTTGAGGGTTCAACACCCACCCATGCTTTTATTCAAGCAATATATTTTTATGTCAAGGTAGGCTCATTCTCTTTGAGGTCCCATCCTTCACTTAATTTTTGTGGTCAAAGGAGGCTTATTCTCTTGGGCTCACTCATAAATTTTATATATATATATATATATATATATATATATATATATATATATATATATATATATATATATATATATATATATATATATATATATATATATATATAGAGGGGCTTTCAAATGAGAACTAAAATTTTGTAAAAAACCAAAAGAACTAATATCATCCAATCAGATTTTTTGTAAATATTATAAGATTTTTTATTTACTCATTTTTCAAAGGGTCAATAATGTAATTTAGTGTTTTCAAACAAAGTTAGTGGATAGAATAGAACCGTTCCCTCCTTTCAAGAGAACAACCTGCAACTATTTGACCATGGTATTTTGTTATTTCATCAAGGAGATCAAAGGCATTAAATTTGGATACCCAATTAATTCAATTGATCCACGTTTTCAGACTAAAAAGTAAATGATTGCTGTTCCACTTTCATTCGACTAATACATGGTATTTATTTCTAGTCTTTAATGGGTAAATTCATTTCAATCAATGTTGATCGGTCATTTTTCTATATGTAACCGATTGTTTTTCGATTTGATGCTATTCTTTGTAGATAAAGAAGTAATGACCCATATGTAAGCAATGTAGTGATTGAATTTCATGGTGCTCGTGTTGCTGAAGATGTTTTGAACAGTGAGAAGGTTGTATCGACAGCAAACGAGGATGCTTATAATGTAAGAAATGCACAAATCAACTCTAGTTTGGTGTACGAGTTGGATATTCATGGTAATGTAGGAGGATTGAATTTTTAAAACACTTATACTGGTTTTTTAATGTTGGATTTTCCACAACTCAATAAGGGCAAATCGATGGTTGAATCTAGTCATCAAGAACATATAATTATGAAGACTATATAAAGGATGTTATTGGGATGACATGTGTATCTTCTTATTTTCCGTTTGTAATTTGTATAAATTGTATTGATAGAGTTGATATCATGTGAAAAAATAGTTTTCTTGATAATTGTTGTATTTCTTATTAGATTACGACAATGTTCTATTTTTAAATCTTAGATTATGTATTAGTTGGTTGAAAAATATGTTTGAGAAAACTAATTTTATGTTACTAGTTGAAGTATAAAGAAGTATAGGTTTTATAAATGGTCACTGTAAGCTTATATGCATATATGCATATATATATATATGCATTCATGCACATATGCATTCATGAATATTAGCAAAAGATCTAATACGAATGCATATATGCATTCATGAATATTAGCAAAAGATCTAATATACAGTAATGATGGTGTTGTCGTTAATTTCTATTTTTGAGTAAATAGTTATTTTAAAATAAACCAAGTGTGATTCGTGTAATTGTTCAACAAACGATATCAGGTTGGTAAAACTTGTATAAATGTTGTCTTTTTGCTGGAAGCTAGCCCCATGAGATTTTTTTTTATTTTCAAATGACATTAGTTACTCCTAAATGCATGAATCAAGAATAGATTTTCGAAAACTTATATGCATACTTTTATGTATTAAATTTAGATGGTTTTTTAGTCAATGGAAATATTATTTCGTTCGAGGAAAAAAATGTATAACTTTCTATCATCACCGTATTTATGGGCTTTCACATAAAAAAGATTTAACTAAAATTTGTTTAGTTTGAAAATATAAAATTTTAGAATTATTGAGACAAGGTTATACAGATTTAATATATTTTAATTAATGTTCAACAAAAAACTTAAAATAATTTTAAACTATAATACATGTAAACCTATGTCAAATAAGAGATTTGAATGCTAGATATATTTTATACAGATTTGAATATAGTAAATGCTAGATATTATTGCAATCAATTCTAAAAGAGAAGTGCAAATCGTCAAATAAGAAGACTGAAGAGAGTGGGGTTAAGAAATTTACAGTTATACCCTTTTAGGTGGTTATAATGCATAATTAAAATGAAGGAAAATTACTTTTATACCCATGTTATTTTAACCGTTGATCATTTAATCTATGGTTTAGAATGGTTTCTATGGTTTTTTACATTTTTTTAGTTCTTAATAGAATGTGACCCTATATATATATATATATATATATATATATATATATATATTAAACATTTTTATTTCTTTAAAAGAATTTGAATAATTTTCGTAATAAGAGAAATTTTAACCACTAAATAAATATGAGCAACCTCCTAGAATATTCCTTGCTATGTCCACATAGACGTTCACGTAAGCACGATATCATGGTCTTATCTTCGAGGTAGTTAACATAAACAACCATATGTTTTGTTAACACATTTTAGAGAACAATTTGATGGTTACTTAGATTTATACAGAGATATTTTAAAAAAAAAACTTTTAGTTCTATAAAATTTCATTTTTGGTATAGTCTTGTTATTATATATTGTATCTTTATATTAAATTATAATTACTGACGAATTAAGAACGGTTTTAGGGAACGACAAATAATAGGATACTTTGGAGGTTAACATACTTAAATGAACTAAATTAACTATATTTTGAATCCCGGCTACTATAGTTTTCTAATAAATCGGGCTTGGCCAACAAATTTTCAATGATTCCTGGTGTATTACACAACAGAATCTTTTTATTAAGTAATAATCGCTTATGAGGAAAAATAATAAATAAAAAAACTCAATTGTACTATTTTTTTTCATTAAGTAAAGTGATATTTAATTAGAAAATATAATACTTTCTAGACCATAGGGGAGAACAAAAACACCTAAAAAGTGATTAAACCTTGAGTTGATTTGTGGTGAGCTTGTTAATTACGTTGTCCTGTCTACCTAATGATCATATCTTTTGCTGACACGTGGGAATTGGGATACGAGTCTTGGTTATTGTTCCTTAAAGCGGGAATATAATAATAAAACATAGCAAACCTCAAAAGTTACATTTTTGGTTGTCTTTTAACGTATTATATATAAGATCAACTCTCTTTTATTCTTTCGTGAACTAAAGGAAATAACTAGCAAACTGTATCCTTAAATACTTATTACATCATATCACTCATGGTTGCAAAAGTCGCTAGCCGCTGACAGGTCGGACGATTGAGGAGTTGCGCGTACTCAACTTAGGCGGGGAGTATTCGGACATGGTAAATTATAAAGAAATTATTTTTTAAGAAATTATATATATCTCAAAAATAATAAGTTTTCAAATATTTATAACATATTACGTGAAAATCAATATATATATATATATATATATATATATATATATATATATATATATATATATATATATATATATATATATATATATATATATATATATATATATATATATATATATATATATCAAAAGAATATATTCACATATTATAGTATTTTAAAAATGATATTCATTTTTTAATATGTATACACATAGTAATCATTTAATACTCATATTTCAAAGTAAATTATTAAAAAACAACAAAAATAGGTGGAAATAGCGAAAATCGATGAAAAACAACAAAAGTCCGAGTTGGACTGAGTAGGCCGAGTAGGGCCGAGTTCCGAGTTCGGCCGAGTTAGGTCGAGTAGGGCCGAGTTGGTCCGAGTAGGGCCGAGTTGGACCGATTCCGAGTAAGGTTGACTGAGTTGAAGAAAAGCGTCTCAGTACACCTCCGAGTTCCTAGTACTCGCCGAGTACTTGGCCGCCTAGGCCGAGTTTTACAACATTGATATCACTCATAAATTTTAATAAAACTAGTTTTTCCTCCCACGCTACGTAGCAGGGTTTGGTCGTTTTCCGCCACACTACGCGATGTGAGTTTAGTTGTTATCGAATAATCTCGTCGAAAACCATAAAAACGAATATTGAAACCGGTTATAATGATACCAATACAGACAATAATGTTTTTGCTCATAATCAGTTTGGTTTGTTATGATACCGCAAATATAATTACAATAATTTTTTTGCTCATTATAAGTTCGGTTTGTTATGATACCGCAAAGATAACTGCACTCGTTATAGTTTATTATACCAAAAGAATACTACTCGATTTTAATTAAAACTCTCTTTTCAAAAAAAATTATGTCAAAACTTTGTCCAAAAAAATTAATAATAAAGTCAGTTGTGCATTCTTAATAAAAAAGTTAACAAACGAAGGTTATAATAAAAAACTAAAATAGTTAAAAAATAAAATAAGTTAAAAGAGCAACTTACATATGACAAGAGGGATGAAAATAAAAATAAAAAAGCTAAACTGTTGGACTTTTTGTGTTAAAATTTTTATAAACCATAGGGTATAGTTATATGGCAAAATTAAAACACCCCAAAACTTTACTATTCCTTCTCATGTGTATGTATATGTATATATATATATATATATATATATATGTATATATATATATATATATATATATATATATATATATATATATATATATATGTATCTATATATAATATCCATACACTCTATCTACAGATATATCTATCTATCTATCGATCTCTATATATATATACCACCATGTATATACATATCTATATATATACATACATAATATATATATCTATATTTACACTATATATACATATATATATACATATACATAGATATATATACATATACATATATATGTACATATTATATATATATCTTCTCTCTATGTCTGTCTCTATATCTGTCTCTCTCTCTATCTCTCTCTATCTATCTCTCATCTCTCCTCTGTCTCTGTCTCTCTCTCTCTCTCTATGTCTCTGTCTCTCTCTCGCTCTCTCTATCTCTACTCTCTGTCTCCTCATCTCTTGTCTATCTCTCTCTGTCTCTCTCTCATCTGTTCTCTCTCTCTCCTGTCTCTCTCTCTCTGTCCTCTCTTCTCTCTCTGTCTCTTCTCTCTCTCCTCTCTCTCTCTCTCTCCTCTCTCTCTCTCTCTCTCTCTCTCTCTCATCTCTCTCTCTCTCATGTTTCTCTCTCTCTCTGTCTCTCTCTCTGTGTGTGGTGTCTCTCTCTCCCTCTCTCTCCCCTCTCTCTCTCTCTCCCTCTCTCTCTCTCTCTCTCTCTCTCTCTCTCTCTCTCTCTCTCTTTTCTCTCTCTCTATCTCTCTCTTTCTCTCTCTCTCTCTCTCTCTCTATCTCTCTCTCTCTATCTCTTCTCTCTCTCTAGGCGGGTTCAAATGAGAACTCACTTTTTATGTGAGAACTCTAGGACCCAATATGCGCCCCTCATTCTTGATCACATGCAAATCATATGACCTTTCCTCCTTTTTTTAACCATTCATCCTTTTTTTCCCGACCTCATTTTTTCAAAAAAATTCACCCTAAAATTTAGTATTTTTTTTATCTTTACAACACCTACCATATTGATATACTTTTTAAAAAATCGTCCATCCGTTGTTTACACATGTGTAAATCTGGTTATACACATGTGTAATACTAGATTTACACATGTGTAAATCCGGTATTACACATGTGTAAATATAATTTCGTAAAAAAAAACGAGAATTTTTTTTTATAAAGTTTTTTTAATTTTTTTATGAAAGAGGGAAACTAGGGAATAATTTTGTGTTTTTATTTTTTCTATTTTTATATATATTTTTCATTTTATAATTTTTTTATTATGTATTTGTTAATTACCATTTTGCCATTGAGAACTAGTGGTTGAGATTGGTTCCTAGAGTTCTTATAAAAAAGCTAGTTCTCATTTGATCCCTCCCCTATATATATATATGTATATATATAGTATATATATATATAGATATATATATATAATATATATATATATATATCTATATCTCTCTATAATCTATATATCTATCTCTATATATCTCTCTCTATCTATCTATCTCTCATCTATCTATATCTCTCTCTATATCTCTCTCTCTCTCTCTCTCTGTCTCTTCTCTCTTCTCTCTCTCTCTCTCTCTATCCTCCTCTCTGTGTGTGTGTGTGTGTGTGTGTGTGTGTGTGTGTGTGTGTGTCTCTCTCCTCTCTGTTTTCTCTCTCTCTGTCTATCTCTGTCTCTCTCTCTCTCTCTCTCTGTGTGTGTGTGTCTCTCTCTCTCTCTCTCTCTCTCTCTTCTCTCTCTCTCTCCTCTCTCTATCTCTATCCCTATATATCTGTGTCTATCTCCTCCCCCGAAAATACCCCTATCCCCCCCCCCTTCTCTTCCCGCCCCGCGTTTCTTCTCTCCTAATGGTTTCTTAATGAAGAAAGTTATTACATTAAAACTGTATATCGGAAAATTCTAATTTTGACACCTTTGAGAAATCTTGAAAATTTAAAACTAGCAGCATAGTCCTGAAAAGAAATTATTAAAGAAACATGTAGATTAATAAGTTTAAAGATTCAGGTACTTTATAATAAAAATAAATAAAAATCATTAAAAATTGAAGGAAAACCATGAGTTAAGCTAGGTCAGGAAAACTTGACTTAACTAGAGGAACTATCATGTTTGAAACCCACGCTTTAAACCTTAATTAAAGATTTTAAGCGTAAACTATCACACCTATAAAATTGAACTAGAAGCCAACCGCAAAACTAATCTAACCTTTATTTAAATCTTGAGGACAACACGAATTATAAATTACCATACACAATCAAGTTTAGTCTTTGCACGCCTTTATCGATCTCCACCAATCACAGACCCTCCTGACACGGTTTACGGTTTTCTAATATATAAAGAATATTCAAATTCGCTGCTGGGATTTGTTTTTGGAACCCTAAGTCTTGACTGCAAGTACAATTAAAGTTATGAAAACTTTGTAATTAACAAAAGCCCACGTGAAAGTGCTTCACCACTAAGATTCTTGTTTAATGGAGAAGATATATATATATAGGTTTAGACTTACTGATCTATTGTTTATTGGATTCAGGGAAAAGAACCAGAATCAAGAAACTTTACGTTAATCTAAAATGAGCTTAGACAGGTGTCAATCATCAGCAAATGATGTAAGCACCTCCTTCGATATTAAAGTGAAAACCTGAGCTTTTTGCTGATGCAATTGAAATTGTTGCCCCGAAACTCCAACTTGTACTTCCCTTTTTTGGGTTTTTGATGACCAAAACGAGGGATTTGTCCCATCTGCATATCAATTAAACAAAATAGTGATAGGTAAATTTAAGTAAATATTAAAATTAATGTGTTTTGGTGGTTAAAATATAGAGCAACTTCGCTAGATATTGAGTGACATATTTGGTGTAATTTTTCTTATAATTGATGTATGTGGTTTGCCCTAGCATCTTGTTGAGTGGTTGGTTAATAATATTTTTGATTTTCTGCTGTTCAGAAATTTTTTTTAAGTAAATACTCCTAATCCAAAAAATATATAAACTTAATTGCTGGTGTCGCTCCTCATAAAGTTTAGGATTCAAGTATTCTAGAACATATTGACATAAATTTAGAATTACAATTGCATGGGTTTATCGGTTTGCGTTCAAAAAATTATAAAAAAACTACATTTTAGTTAGTGTTGTAAGTTAATGAGTGAGTGAATACACGTAGGCCTACGTAGACATTGGGTGTAGTCACTCACAATTGCCAAACTGTTAGAAGTGTAAATGTCTTTGGGCTTTTGAATGGGGTTATGGGCCTGACCCATTGAAACTTTTTAAAAACCCTAATTATCTCTATATATAATATCTAGTTGCAAAGAGTGGCCATAAGTCATCTTTACCGATCCATTATAATTCTTGTGTTTTTATTACTTTCGTCTGTGTGTCCATGTGATTGTGCGTGTTTCAGCTGCATAGGTACCTAACATAAACATGCTTGTGTAGTTTTTAATGATGAGTTAATTATTATGATTAATAATATTTTACATATAAATATCAAATATAATTCTAATATTAATTAAAAAATTTAAACACTACAAAGTAAAAAAGAAAGAAGAAAACAAAACTTTAACCATCACGATACCTCCAAAAATGTTTAATCAAATCTACTTTAAAGTTATTATGTGTTTCTGTATTACAGATCATAGGATGCTTTGCTTGTCTATCTTCCTTTCCATCTCCATACAAACATGTCAGCGTGCAAATTTTACTACCATATCAAGCCATAAACGAACCCTAAGCATGACTCATGCTTCGATTTATACGATAAAAATCATATTTTCATTTTCTTTTCTTGCCGCCATTCAGTACCGTCCGCATCTGTTGTCACAGGTTTTGAAGCCTTAGACGAGTCTCGCTTGGAGTAGTCTGTACTCTCCACTACTTGTAATGTCCATTTACTACTATAATGCCTACTTGCAACAATTCTCGCATTAAACGCCGATTCTTCCCATGCGACGTGCTCCGGGTGAAAGGCCAACCAAGATCGGATATAGCTAGTTTTCCGCGAAATCTATTTCAGTAGAGCGTATGATGTCGATGGCCTGAGGTACTCAGCCTTCTCTTTTTCTCTAAAGCGCGCTCTCTCTCTCTCCACCCCTCTCTCTCCTCCTCCCCCTTCTCTCCGTCCTTTCTTAGAAATTGTAGCATGCAATTCAAAATGAGTAGGGGGTGATTATTGTCCCTTAAACTTTTAGGGTTAAGAAACCTCTTGAAACATATTTACCCCAGTCACTTTCATCATTTTACATTTAACCAACACCTTAAATAATTAACTGTATTTCTAAAATGTAGGGCTTTGCATAACGAGTCCAGGGTTTAAGATGGAAAAATCTCCTTGGCGGGTCCAGGGGTGGGGCCTAGGTAAGGGTCCAAAGTTGTACTCTATGTATTAGCAGGACTAGAGTTGGTATATAAAGTAAGTGAACATATTAAAATATGATGGGCATGAATATGGAACCAAATCTTTATTTGCGTGAAAAATGTTAATCCTTACTAGAACATACATAAAACTATGTTACAAGATGAGGACCCATGTTTTTAATCATACCTGACAAATTAATATGAATAAAAAAGTCAAAATTACTAAGTGATTCTAGTTTTAACTTTAGCATATGGGTCATTATCATACTTTATTTTTATATATTTCTCTATCTTTGACTATCACTTAACTTTAACTGTTATTCCTTAGCTTTAACTATTATTATTTAGAAATATTTTACCAAGTATTGTTCTTTAGCCTTTCTTATCTTTACCAAGTGAGCTAGCAATAAATTACTAGGCTCGTGTCAGATGAGTTTACACTAGGTAAAAGTCCTTTAGAAGGTACACATACACAAGACATAACTTCTTTAGCAGGTGAGATTGCACAAGGCAAAACTCCTTTAAAGGGTGAAAATGCACGAGACATGACTTTTTTAGTGAACGAGAATGCAACAAATGCAAACTCCTGTTTAGCTTGCAAGACTTTAAACTTTAGCTTTCACATATGAACTTTAGCATTTTGTGCCTTCTTTATATTCTTTAGCTATTATTGTTAGTTATTTTATAATGTTTTTAACTCTTTGTCGTAACAATAGTTATTCTTTAGCTCTTTATCATACTTTATCACTTTATCTTACTTCATACGTTTCATTCTTTAAGATTTTTATCTTCATAATCACACGCCTATATCACATTACAAGTGCTTGCATCTATACATGAATAACTATAAAGACTATGTACGCATGAATAAACATCTATGCATGAGAAACCATATATCTACGCATTAGAACCTCCTTTTCTTTTTAAGGAACAAGACATTTGTGAATGAACATTTGCATCTAAGCATGAACACTTTATATCTACACATTAATTGTAGCATCTACGCATGAGGAATCTTCTATCACTTTTTATTTACTCACTGGCACGGTATCAACTACGCAGGAGGAAACATCAATACCATAAACTACACCCACTATGTAGGAGTAAGCATAATCGTTACATCAACTATCTTTTTACTAAGTATCACCCACGAATGAGTATTCCTAAGTACGAATGATTTGTCTATATGAACATGAAGCCTCTACGAATGGACGTTGTCATCTGCGCATGGACTTAGATATCCACGCATAAGTATGTGCACCCACTGTACGTCCATAAACTTTATTCGTACCATTATTAGAAAGTATTTAGGATCTACGCATACTTTTCTAGGATTTCATGTTATGAACAAATCATATGTACATACATTCATAGCAAAACACATAAAAATATAGACTTTATCATGAACAATAAACATACTTTATCCATACTATAATGTGTATGCATATTAACCCCAAAATAACGTAAAACAACAAAAAATAGAAATCTAGAACTTGCTTTTTTGATAAACTTGAACAAACCCTAGATTCAAGAAGAATGGTATCGAGATCTAGATTAATCCATGTAAAAATGTAAGCTTTTTTCATAGAAACATGTAATAATCTCCACAAGAGCATAGATTTAGGTTAGGTTTACGAAAATACACGAAGACAATAATATTGATAGCTCTTGAGAGATTTTCTTTCTCTAGGACCAATATTACTTTTTTTTTGTCTTTTGGAATCTTCAAACACAAGAAAAAGAAAAGAGGGTGACCCTTTCCTTGTATAGGGCATATTAGTGATGTAAACTTTGCTCTTTGTCATATTTGGCCCTTGCACGTTTATTAAAACCGTAGCCCTTACCTTTATTTTCTTTTGAATTTCAGGGTGGTGTAAGTTTATTTCTCTTATATAGTTTCATCTTCAAAACATGTTATTTATCAAATAACTCAGGATAATGCGGTCTTATTTCTTTCTTGGACTCCCATGTGGCTTTTGAGTCTTTTTTGTGTTTCCACTTTACTTTAACAAATTTTATTTTGTAATTGTATCTCATTCCTTTCAATAATAGCTACATGCTCTTTAATGTAATTTAGCATGTCATTAATTTGCAAATCATGAAGTGGCATATGAACATCTTTGTCAGCTATTACTTTTGCTAGTGCCACACATGGAAGGTGGATTGAATTACACTTAGCTCATCTAGTAATTCAACCCTATAAACTACTTCTCTCCAATGTTGTTAGGACCGGATCGGACCGGCCGGTCCGACCGGGGATCGGGGCATGGTCCGGTCCGGTCATAGGTGATTCGTTTTTGGGCATTTGAACCGGCCGGTTCGTCCCGAGCCGGTGGTCGGACCGGGAGAACCGGACCGGTTCGGGCCGGATTTCAATTTTTTTTTATTTTTTTTTGGTTTTTATTTTAATGGGTAAAAACGGGGTGTTAAACCATAAATTAAGAGCAAAAAAAGCAAAAAACCGGCTTCACGCGAACCCGGTTTATTTCGAACGGCATTCGTGTCCGCATGTCGTGCGTGGGCGACCCAAATTTTCCAGCCAGAAACCTGTTTTTGCACCCCCCCCTGCGCGCGGGTAGGTCATGGTGTAAAAGGTATCATAAAGACATTCAATACCTTTCACCTTGTTATCACATATAAACACATAATGTTTTATTTGTTACATCAATGTGGGACAAGAATGTTAGATTTTTAGAGAGACTCCCTTTACACCCTATTTCCAACATATATTTAATTACATATATAAATATAATTAAAATATAGTTAAATCCGGTCCAACCGGTCCGACCGGTCCGACCGGTCCGACCACCAAACCAGTAAGGCGTCCTGTTCGACGTCCGATCCGGTTCTGAAAACATTGCTTCTCCCACAAGAGCTATTATCGTAAATGGTTTAATAAACTTAGGGTTTATCTTGCCTTCTTTTTTGAATCGAATGATTTGTTTTCACGACAAGACCTTGAACATCACTTTACCACCAACATTGAATTCTATTGGCCTTCGTCGCTTGTCAGCATATAAATTCTGTCTATAGTTTGTGGCTTTCGTTAAGGCTTTAATCTTTTTAGTTTTTTATGTCATCGCTTCAATAACCTCTAAACTCTCCAATTCTTTATGTCTAATGGTCTACCCAACATACATGTGTTTTTGCAGCTCCTAACGTAATACATCTCATATGAAGACATACTGATAATAACATGATAATTATTATTATAGGAGAATTTTTCTAAAGACCAATGACTATACACGCTCAAAGCATGTATTTTAACGTTTGAATTGTCCTTTCAGAATGACCATCTATCTGCAGATGGTATGTTGTACTGATATGTAATCTTCTTTCCATTTCATCGGGATATTCTCTCGAGAATTTAGACATAAACCGCGTATCTCTGACAGAAATGGTAGACCCCAGCACACGCACACGGCACACCATGACGAGGGATTATCTCTTTGTAAAATAGCTCAGCTAAACACTATGAGTTATATGTCTCCCGATTAAAAAAAATAAGCACTTTATTTCAACCGATCTATTATTATCCATATGACGTCATGACCTCTTGCTGCATATGCAAACTTGGTTATAAAATAAGCCTTGATGTGTTCTTATTCTATTTAGAGATATCCAAAGGATTGGAACTTTTCATATGACTTTTTATGCTTGAATTTGACTCAAAATTCAGAATGTTACAGATTCATAATGTGTTAATTTAATAGTTTTAAAAACAAAACTAAGTGGTTCTAAAAGAATTAAGTATAAATCAATATAATATATAAATACAAGGTATCAATAAATATGACTGCTATATAAAGTTCCTATTTTTTATTATAAATTAAGTTCTATGCTTAACTTCATAATGTGTTAATTTAATAGTTTTAAAAACAAAACTAAGTGGTTCTAAAAGAATTAAGTATAAATCAATATAATATATAAATACAAGGTATCAATAAATATGACTGCTATATAAAGTTCCTATTTTTTATTATAAATTAAGTTCTATGCTTATAAGTTAAGCATGATTACTTTACGTGTTGATGCATATACGAATGAACAAGGGCGTCTCAATGTTTTTGGAGGTCTAAAGCGAAAAAATTTGAGGCATTTTTAAACATTATAATAAAAAACCATCATCCTTTATCCGGACTTGGGACATGCAATAATAAACAAAAAAAGTTTATAATTAGCGGAGTTATAAAGTTCATTTACTTGTGCATTATATGTTTCTTTATCATTCACCGGTTGATTTAGTTCGTCATTTGGTTGTTCTTTATAATTATTTTGAGCATCATTTGATTGTTTATTAGGAATTTAGGATAGTTTTGAACATCATTATTTTTTACTATTATGTATTTTAACAATGATCATTTTTTAGATTCAATTAAAGCTTCTTGTTTACTTTTTTTTCTCTTTGGTCCAACCTGATTCATGTTTTCTAATTCGTTTTGACATGTTTAATCAAATCTAAATGACTAGATGAACCAAAATACCAAAGCAGCTCCTAAATCAAACTCAAATATTTCTCAAATCCCAAATCAAATATTTCAAGCAAATCCCAAGTGATACAATGATTCTATATTCTAATAAACAATAATAATTAGCAATTTGCAGATCAAATAAATAGAAGATAAAGTATAAAATCAAGTAGGCAAGCCATATGAAATTAAAAAATAGAGCACATCATACCTTATTTGAGATGAAATCGAGCACTAGCAGCCTAGTAGTCCTGAGATCTGAGAAGAACTAAAGCACAACAATTTGAGGTGAAATCGAGCAGCCTAGCAGCCAAAGCAATTAGAGGATTTAGAGCACAACAATCTGAGAATCGAGCACCAAGTAGTCTAGCATCCAGAGCAATTCGTCGAACACTCGAACGGTCAGGGAACTCATCGCGACACCCGACATCGCGTGAACGCGATTTTAACATTCGGCTTTCGTCTATTCGTTTCCAACTCCACCGCCGACCGCCCCACCCCCCAATCATGAATCATGTAATTCATTGTGTCGTGTGTGTGTGTGTGAACTGAGATGCAAAAGCCAAAAGCTAGGCGGCAGTCGCAAATCACAATGGACGCACACTCGATCGAAAGAAAAGAAAACTGAAAACCTGAACTTTTTTATTTTTTCTGGGCTAGTGGGCTTAAGTTGGACTTGGGTTTGGTTGCCTGTTACCCTAAGTGAGCCTAAAGCCCTAGCTTGTTTTTACAAGCTTATGGGCCACCCCTGCGAATGAACAACCATTTAGCCCAAAACTTTGACGACCCAAAATTTCTATTTTATATACTACAATCTAGATGTTGATTAAAACATTTAAGAAATCATAAATTAATTTTTATTTATATTTCCTAGAGTGACCCAATATTTTAATAGATATAATAAGGCTCAATAACATATTTTACTAGGGTCTGATTAATCCGATTAACTAAAATAAGTTTAAAAAATTAGAAATATTATTTATTTGCGTTAAGTTTATACCGAATAATTTTAATCCAATCGACTGTCTTCTACACCTAATCACCCGCACCT
This sequence comes from Flaveria ramosissima, assembly GCA_025215565.1. Classification (NCBI taxonomy): domain Eukaryota; kingdom Viridiplantae; phylum Streptophyta; class Magnoliopsida; order Asterales; family Asteraceae; genus Flaveria; species Flaveria ramosissima. Next base: position 68,683,801 of record CM046035.1, read on the forward strand.
GTCAATTTGAAACCAAATATTTAGCACCATGGACCGTTCTTTATACCATATATAAGTTTCGTATGTAAGTGGCCCATTTTTAGTTGTCACACAAGGAATCCAAAATCAACGAACCTACCTATTAAGGGATGAGGGAGTGGGCATGGGCACGACACAACTATGTGGCTTTACAGTATCTAGGTGACATCAGCCCACCGCCCCAAGTGATGGCACGAAATGGATGGTTTGAGTAGTGTGGTGCCATTTGCGGTACTTGGTTATCTTCACCGTTGTAACAACTTGACGATGGGCCAATGGTAATATTGAATTTATTTATCAATAAATACCTAATGAATATATCTAAACTAGTCATATCTCCTTGTTTTTCCAAACTATTTTCTCATACATTCTAATCTTTCAAAATTATCTTCTCACCCAATAAATTCATCAAACATGTTTTCAGTGTTTTCATTTTGACGATCCTTCCAATGGTTTGCTTAAACTAAGTAAATGGCTCAAGCTGCATTCATCTTATTTGATGATTCAATCCTTAAACACCTAACCATTTGTTCACGAGGTTATTGATCAACTACATTTTGCCAATATGATTTTCATATTGGATGCTTGTTTCGATGTATATATCAACAAATTTGAGAACACATGCATACAAACTAATGCATGAATAAATCTGTTCTATTATATTATCAGACCTTTTGGTTTTAAGTTAGGTGAAATCATTTCTTGTTTTTTTTTTCTATAGTAGAATGTAGTTTCTTTTATTAGACCCGTTTTCTAACAAAATAGTGACAATAAATCACAAACTTGTTATTCTAATAATTTTGAAAATCGAATCACCTCATGTAAACTGCAAATCTTAAAGACACCAAACGTGTCCTTGAAATAAGGATGCACAAGAGTAGTTATATGTATGTAAAATTTACACAATTTCATCTATGGAATATAGCATCGAATGTATTTAAAGTTTTAGTATTAATATTTCTTATCAAATACTTTACATTTTAAATTACTAATACAGCCAAAGCATAAAAACCCAGAAGATCATCAATTATGAAAGGCATTACCCAAAATACTCTCTTATAGTCACCTAGAAGGCAAAACACTTAGAATATCTTGCCAACGTCCTTCATTAAGCCCCTATTGGCATTAAAGAAATCAGTAAACTCTTCATAAGAAATGAACCCATCCCCATCGGTGTCAAGTTCGTCCATCATAGTTTGGACCTCCTCGGCCGACACAGAACCGAGCTTCGTTAAAGATTCTCCTAGCTCGGCAGAAGAAATTTTACCGTCTTTATTTGCATCCAACGCGCCAAAGATCCGGTCACACTCAGCCTTGTCCTCGTCCGCCATTATTGTCTACTAATGGTGGTTATTAATAATATTGTAGGTTGTAGTTTTATGTGTTCTTATTTTGCTAACAGTTTTGTTTTGTGTCAGAATGATTATAAATTGGTTGTAGATGAAACGGGAAATATGGATGCGCTACGAAGACGGTTTGCCTTTCGTTTATGAGGTGAAAGAACTTCTGATTTATAGGAGATGGTTACGGGCCTAAAAATATCAAATACAAAGTAAATAAAGAGGGACTAGATAAAATTTCAACAACACTTATATGTTACACGTACATGTTGTAAATTTGTATTCATATTTTTCAACAAACGATGAAAGCTTTTATTTAAACATTTGTACTCTAAAATAACCTACGTGCATGATATGGAAATGAATGAAAATTAAATAATTTTTTTTAAGTTGTTATTTTTTTAATGACAAATGTGCGACCCTTCTTCGTATAAACGTGGTTACTATCTAGTCGACGGTATATATCTTTACTGGACAACCTTTGTGAAGCCATAATCTTATCAAGTTAAATACAAAGAAAAGAAATTTTAAAAGGTGCAAGAGTCCGCAAGAAAAGACGTTGAACGAGCTTTCGGTGTTTTAAAAGCACGATAGCAAATAATTGTTCAACCGGCTAGAGCGATGAAGGTCAAGATGATAAGAAGTCAAATGTACACGTGCATTATACTTTACAATATGATTGTAAAGAATGACGACAATACTATTTCTCTCGTACACATTTGAGATCCATTGGCAAATCCAGTTGAGAACGAAAATACAATTTTGGAGTTGTGTGATAAGAACACACATTTTAGACTTTGATTCGATCTCGTGGAACACGTTGCAGATAATGTGGATGTCACGGTTTCGGATGACGAAGAATAATTTGTTTTACTATCATTGTTATTTTTCTTGTATTCTTTTTAATTTTAAACTAGTTTTTTATTTTAATGTAATGTTTAATTTTAATGAACTAATTTTAAATAAAAAATTGATGTGGTGTAGTGTGGTGTGAGTCCCCCCACACGATTGGTGTGGTGTGGTACGATATGGTATGTTTTGATTGATATGTGTGTAGTGTAGTGTGGTGGGCGTGGCATGGGCACCCCCACCACCCTAACATCATATGACAAATGAAACACAAAGTTTACTAAGCGATTATCGACTGTTGCATTTACTGATAGATCACCAACAACTTTTAGTAAGTCCTTTTAGGTGTTTTTTGTGATGGAATCCAAACAATGAATTAGTGATGGAACATGCCCCGGGTAATCCAAATAAAATTAAGAGAAAATTGTAAAAATGGTCCCTGTGGTCTGACTATGTTACAAATTTGGTTCCTAGAATTTAAAATTTTATAAAACTTAGTTCAAACATTTATGAGGTTGCAGTTTTAGTACTCCCCATTAGTCTTCTTTAGTTTTTAAGAGTAAATTACACGGATAGTCCTTGGGGTATGCACGTATTGCAACTTTAGTCCCTACTTTCAATAAATTATAGATGAGGGCCTGAACTATATAAGAAGTGCACGCTGACGGTCTCTGACACTAACACATGTTAAGTTTCTCTGTTAGTTTTTTAAAAAGACCAAAATACCCCTTATTTTTATCATCTTCTCCATATTCAACACCTACTGCCGCCGCCACCTCTATCCTCAACCCACCACCACCACCGCCGCCACCTCTATCCTCAACCCACCACCGTCGCCACCTTTACCCTCAACCCACCACCACTTGCGTCGCCTCAACCCTCAATCCACCACCACTACACCGCCTGCACCCTCAACCCTCCACCAACGTCGGCGCCTGCACCTTCATCCCACCTCCACAACCCACCACCACCCTTAACCCACCACCATCATCGCCGCATCACCCTCAACCCACCACCACCATCGCTGCATCACCCTCAACCTAACACCATTGTCGCCAACCCACCACCACCGTCCTAGAGCACCTTGAACCAGCACCAGCATGACCGTAGCACCCTCAACCCACCACCACCATTGCTACCTGCAACCTTGACCCACCACCAACAATCAGACAACCACCTGTGGCTACCACTAAACACGATAACAAGCTTATTCATCAGATTTGAAGAGAGAAAGGGAGTCTCAGGAGAGAGAGAGAAAGAGAGAGAGAGTGTGAGAAAGGGGGAGAGGGAGAGAGAGAGAGAGAGTTAAACCATTAATGATGCTTCATTTCTTCTATGGTGGTGGAGAGGTGATGGTGATGAAGATGAAGATGAAGATGAAGATGAAGATGAAGAAGATGAAGATGGAAGAAGAAGAAGAAGATGGAGGGAGGGGGTGAGGTGGGATGGGTGGGGGTAAGTTAGGTTTTATTTATAATTTATTGTTTTTAAAATTTAGGGGTATATTGGTAATTTTACATTGAATTAACAAAGAAACTTAACCTTAGTTAGCGTTAGGGACTGCCGGTGTGCATATCATGCATAGTTCAGGCCCTAATCTGTAATTTATTGAAAGTAGGGACTAAATTTGCAATACGCACATACCTAAAAAACTATCCATGTAATTTACTCAGTTTTTAATGATATGATGACTAGACCTGCAATATAATCAAACCATAGGGACTATCTATGTAATTTTTCCTAAAATAAATAAATTAAATTAAAGTCTAAAACATCGAATAAAGCCTTAAAAATAAAAAAAAGTACAAAATAGTAAAAACAAATAAAAAATCAAAATAAAGGATTAAATATCATAATTGAAAGTCAAATTAAAGTTAAAAAACAAAACCCTTTGATTTTGTGTTTTTATTTTTTGGGTTTGAGCTTTTACAAGGTTTTTGAATTTTTTGATTTAGACATGACATATGGACTTCATAAAAAAATATAAGCGTGCTTCTCTTTCTCTTCTTTTTTCTTTAATTTTTATATACTTTTTCATTTTTTACTTTTATTTGCTTTTTAACTTTGATTTGATTGTTTTAACATTACTTTATTATTTAACGTTTATTAAATTTTATTATTAAAGTTCATTTGAAGTTTCTTAAATTTGATTTTAGTTTTCTAAATTTTATTTGATTTTTTATTTTTTTAATATTTTAAAAAAATTACACAAATAGTCTCTGTGGTTTAATCATATTCCAGATTTAGTCCCCAGATTATTAAAAACTAACAAACAATAACGATAAAGACTAAACTTACAAGCAACTCTCAAACATTTGGACTAAGTTTGCGATTAGAGGGTCATTTTTACAAGTTTTCTCTAAAATTAATCACACCAAATAAACCTAATAAAAGTTTCATTATAGTTGGGAATTAAATATATCAAATGTCAGACATATTAAATAGACAAAATTACAGAAAACATCCTTTATGTTTATAAAAAATTACAGGTTTCATCCTTTATCTTTAAAAGGCGCGTTGGACGTCCTTTATGTAAACATTTTGTAACAGAATTCGTCCTTTAGACTAACGGATGTTAGATTTTTTGTTAATTTTTTTTAAAATGATAAAAATACCCTTACTACTATAATAAAACAAAAAGAAAATAAAAAACTACCCTCCTCACTTCATCATCTTCATCCATCCCCATCCCACTTCATCATCTTCATCCCCATCTCTTTTCATCATTTCCACCACAAAATCTATAGAATGTTTCACACATAAAATCATAATCGCAACTAAAAAATCATCTTATGCTAATTAAGGTTCATAATCAATTTACAAGAGTCAACGTGAAGTTAAAATGTGAATTCAAAAACCCCATTTCATCAAAACAAAAACCCAATAACTGTAATACACATGGTGATCAAATTCATTTCCATCATGTTCATTATCCCCTGCAAACCTTCAGTTTGCATCAAATTCAACCCCCCATTGTTCATGTGTCCTCTTCAAATCATTCAGCAAACCTTCCAGTACTTCATTTCCACTATTGTTCAACTTCAAATCCATTTTTCGTGTTATCAATTAGTTCATAATCAATATCCATCATAGTAGTCCGCTCCAATCGATGGGAAGAGAAGGCGTTGGTTTGGAGACCGTATGGCAATTTAGTTCATTGTTAGAAAACGAAATAATTTTCAGAATCTGTTTGCGATTCAAGAACTAAACTCAATCAAACAAGCTAATGAAAGATCCAAACGACTCTTTTTTATGCGATTCAAGAGCTGAAATCCAAATCTACTGCGCCTTTGTTTGAATCTTGTTTCTGCGATTAGGGTTCCTGGATGGGGGCAAGAAGAAGAAAGAAGGTTGGAGGCGAGGAGAGGGAATAAGAGAAACAAGGGTATTTTTTTTCTTATCTTGTTTTTTTATATATTTTTTTGTTGTGAAGGACACTTTAGTCATTTAACATGTCATTTAACGGAAATTCTAACGTCCGTTAGTCTAAAGGACGTATTCTGTTATAAAATGTTTACATAAAGGACGTCCAATGCGTTTTTTAAAGATAAAGGATGAAGACTGCAATTTTTCATAATCGTAAAGGATGTTTTTCGTAATTTTGTCTATTAAATATAAGATCTATTAAATCTAAGATTATAGACTCCACTAAGGCTTTTTCTATAAATACGATCATAACTAATAGAGAGTTAAATACATCAAATACCTACACTGTCCTCAGTTTATACTAATATCCACCATGATTGCAAATCTTGCAATAGAGACTATTACCGGTAATAAAGACTCTATTACTCAAAGGCTATTTAGCTGAGGATCTCCTATAAAGTATATCCTCTATGATAGGGGATAAGGTTTGCTTACATCTCGCCCTTCCAGATCCTATCAATCGGTTTGTGATACATCACAAGGATATTAAGGTCGCATCATCAACTAGTTTTTAATACGCTTTCACTTCCAGAAATACTTAAATGCCCTATTCAATGATGCATTAGTGTTTTAAGTGTTATATGGCTACGTCCTCATGACCAAGGGAAGATACTCTCTCATCAACATCCCCATTCTTCATATCAGAATATGGGGAAAGAAAGAAGAATAATGATAAGGACGTGATGATATAACATTAGTATCGTAGGCCAACTCAAACTCCGGTTATTTGGTTTGGTTTAAAGGGATATCAAAAAGCTGCAGTGGCGGAGCTTGAATCAAAGTTTAGGGGGCCCGGGGGCGAAAGTAAACTATTTTATGGGGGTGGACTCTATATTTATTAAAAAAATTCCACTACAGGACTGAAAATTTACACTATCGAGCCAAAAATTTACACTACTGACGAAAACCGGCCCCCATAAAGCTTTCCCCTGAAAAGCTAATCAAGTTAGGGAGAAAACCTTTGTTAATTCTAATTTCACCAATTCGAAGTGTACATATACATTGTACATACACAAAAAACTACCAGAAAGGCTAGAATCTATCTCAGGTGCGAGAACTGATAGTTCACATACTATTTCGGTTATTGTATCTTGTAAGACAGACATATTTTCCTAAAAGGATGTGCAAAATCAGATTTAAGAGACCAATATTAAACACAAAGCCTCAAACACACCGCTGTTATATTAGTTTGCTCTAATTGTTTAGTCAAGAACAAAATTGAAGACATCACTTTTTGAAGATCATTGGTTTTAATCTAGCTATTACGTTAATGTAACATTAATTTTACATGCTTTTATAATTCATTTGTGTATACGTCAATATACGATAAATTTTTGTATGAATAAGGAGACTATCTTTATTATTTTATTTTTGATATTAATGAAAAAGAACACACATTCCTTTTCTCGAACACCGGGAAATTTTATTCAATCACCGGAGGATCTGGCACGGTGCTAGAATAGTAAAGATACATATATAACCAAACATAAAAATACGATTCAAAGTTTTTAATAGAATTCTAATCAATTTTCAAACTTTTTGATTTTCGATGTGATACGATTCGATTCAACTTGAAATTCGAACTAAAGATATACTTATAATTATATTATACATATATAATCTACTTATTTTTTATGTTTATATGAATAATTTATCTTATATACATGTCATTAGCTCTTTTATAATTTAAATTTGAATTTTATTTGAACTACGCGGTGGGAGTCCAGTTAATCTCCCACTCACAATGTTGTGTTACTTTAGTCGTTATATGTTTAGCTCGTCGGAAACCATAAAGTCAAAGTTTGATGGTTAAACTTAAAAATACTAAACTTTAGTGGCTAAATTCAAAAAAATTAAACTTTACTATAAATAATTTAGTGGTCAAACTCTGAGATCCTAAATTTTAGTTGCCAAAGTAAAAAAACAAATGTATGACCAAATTCTCCTGAACTTTAGTGACCAAAGTAACATATCGATGGCCAAAATATAATATATTAAACTTTAGTGGCCAAATTCAGGAAAATGAAGGTTTACTGTAAATAGTTTGGTGATCGGACTCCAAAAACTTGAACTTTAGGGTCTAAAGTTAAATAACCAAAAGTTAGGGTTAAAAATAAAAACACTTGAACCTAATGTGCCTAAAACATAAAAAATCACAAATAAACTATTTGTTTTCTTTTGTTAAATGATAACAGAGTCATTTTAGACTACTATAATTTTATTTTAAATATTTTATCATAGAAAAGTTTAAATTAATTATATTTTAAATCAAAGGTTAGTGGCAAAACAATAAAGATTAAAAATAAATTTTTTGTGTATTCGAATCGAATCATTTGAATCAAATTCAAAAAAAAATCTAAATTTAATAATTATATTTGATTTGTTCAAAAATTCGAAATTCGATTTAATAAACACATCTAGTCACTACAACATCTTCTATCACCTCTTCAACCTCATAGTAGAAAATTAGAGAAGTTCACATTAGGGGTAGACCTAAGTGTACATTTAGGGTTGCCTCGCACCCTATGAAAATTAACTTTTGTTTGGTATATATATGATGTAATACTATCGACCCTTATAAAAGTTTACCATCGAACCCAATAAACGTTAGACAACAACCCTCAAGATATTTTGAAATAGACTCTCAAGAAAACTTCGACAACAACTCCAATAAATATTAATAAAAAAATTTAAAATTTGCAATTATAAATCAATTATAAACTAATTAACATACGTGATGTGTGTTGATGTATATATATTTTTTGTATGAAGATTCACACAATTTATTTTTAATAAAAGAAACGATCATCATCTTTAAACTAACTACACATACAATAAACAAGTGCAACTATCACACAATATTATATTTTAGTTAAGAATTGAGTATCGATCCGTGTACACAATTACTCACAATACTAAACCATCATCATTATCTAACTAATTAATTGACTTTGGATTTTTGAATATTAAAATTAACTAAAAACGATTAGCGATTTAAACCAACAAAACAAGAAAATAAAAAGAAGATACACAATCAATTAAAGATATCACTTGTACTTCGACTCCACTTGGCTTATAAAAAAAATTAGCACAAACTCAAGGTGATAATATTTTTTACACATGGTACATGGAAGTATCCTAAATCACCATCAATAATATCTAGATATATAACTATTTGCGAAGTGATATGTGAATAAATATACACGTTAATAATGCACATCTTTCTCCATTTTAAGCGTTTTTTGTTACATATTCATCTTATCGATACTTAATTGTGATTAATTTGAATTTTGTAGTTAGTCATAAGGTGAAAATCATTTTTTAAAGCTTAATTGTTTAAAATCCATTTTTAAATTCTATATATCAAATCAAACATTAGGAAGCTAGCTCAATAAACACAGACTAAACTACTTAAAGTCACGCCATGAGGAATTAATGATACAATCATGTCAATGTTAAAGATGAACTAAATTCCCTTTAGGGTTATCTAAACCACTAAGTTATAAAGAGTTAACACGATAAACATATGACAACCACTCAACTTGTGTAAAATAGACAAACCATAATTACCCTTCAGTTCATAAATATCAACCATAATTACAAAATCAATTTATAACTAATGACAAGAGAGATTCATAACATACATCATGGTTTTTTCAAACATAAACATAAGGATATACATTTATCCAATTCTACTAAACTTTTTAACCTTCATTCACCATTTGTAGTCAATTGTAACAAATAACACATAAAAGATTCAATCATATGCATAACTCTAGTAAGAACATGAGGTTTTTTCAATATAACATTTTTATAACGCCCACAAAGTTTAAACATTTCATCAAACTAGAATTATATATATATATATATATATATATATATACACACACACACACACATATAATAATTGAAGACTAATCAAGTTTCATAATGACGTCAACAAAAGCAATACCAAAAATCATGTACAAGTTGGTAAATCATACTAAGTTTCATCTAATCCAAGTGATAATAAAAGTCTAGCTCATGAGACTTACAGAATATACGCCCAAACTCAGAAAGATGAAAGAATTCATAGTAGATATAAAGGTATTTAAACTAATTTTAAGTGAAATTGAGTTTGATTATGTGAAATCCTCCTTGAAAGTGTGAAACAATAAATCTTACCCATTAAATCTCTCAAAAACTTTTGAAAATTAGATAGAGTTAAAGATGATAGAAATTCTTGTTAATGTACTAACGGTCTCAACGAATGAAACTTTGGTGGACCCGGTGCCCGGTGGTCATTGGTTTAATGCCAATATGGTAGTGCAAATTGAATTTAGTAAAAGTAACTGGATTTTGGATCAAGATTCAGACATTATTATAATCTGTGAGGTTTTAATCACCTTGGACCTTAGGTTAGAGCATTCAAAGTCCGTTGCTCATATTTATATGAGTAGTTGTCTTATATTATAAAAGATGGTGTAAGTGGTTGTGAGTAAACGGGGGAGAAAATTTATGAGGGTTGTACCATGTTTCTTATATTTGATAAAACACGATACAATCCTCATAAAACTTTTAATATTTTTGAAAGTGTTGTGATTGGATGAGAGAAAAAAAATATGATAAATATATGAAAAAAATATTATTTGATAGAAAAGTAGAGAGAAAAAATAGTAATATTTAGTGTAGTTATAAGTTATAACAATAAGAATAAAAGCTAGATTGTGAATGCTCTTAGACCTGATCAGAATGGGGCTTCCCCCTTTAGTCAGCTTTTGCTTCATTTTGAACCTAAATCGCCAGACCCAATAGGGCCTAATTCATTTGGCAGATCAATTTCTTCCAATGACCCAATGGGGTTGTTTCAAACCAAGTGAACCGGTTCGTCGATGTGGTTTTACGGTAGTTTTTCTAATAGGAAACCGGTGTTTTTAATTTTGATTTTCTCAATTTGATATTGAACGGTTTTGATTTGTGGATTTTTTTTAAAATTGGTCCGAAATTAAACAAGAGCACATCGTTAGTTTTTTTCTTACTATATAAATTTTCTAGTTTAGAAATCTGTGTATTATACGGATTAAATAAATAAAAAAATTAAATTAAATAGTTAATAATTAAGAATTATGATTGTAGATGATTATGTAAAATAATATATGACTGTCATCGCGTATAAGTAAATATCTTATATAATAGAACAATAATATTGAAAATGAAAAAATATAGTTTTAACTAAGTGAAACTAAAAAGGTGAATCTCGTTCAAAGACATATATAACAAGATATTAAAACAAATAAAATAGAATTATATGACTTCCTGTAACTAAATATTTTATAAGATAATAGTCATGCTTAATTAATCATTACTTCTAAAAATTAAACTTAAATACCTATGTATATTATAACTTTTTTTCCAATACAATAAAAGAAAATTATATTTACTATCATATTTTCTTGTTACATTAATACAACTTCATTATGTTAAATGACCTGGTGACGTCAAATTGCTCGCGAGTATGTCTCTTTTGCATATTGATACGATTAGTATCGAGGAAGTACAAACGATTAGATAACATCAGTTACCACCAGGGGTAAAACCGTTATTTTCTTTATTAAATTGCTATTTCGTCTTTGGTTTTATATCATTTTATCATTTCAGTACTCGCGATCAAATGCACCTATAATATTATGATATGTTTTTGTTTTTGGAAATGTCAGTGTTTTAGCTATTTTGTTAAAGTTAATATTGTTGTAAATAAACTTTTATTTTATTTTATAATTTATAATATATTCTGGTTTAAATAAAGTTTCTTGTTTTCTAAATATATATTTTATCCATGGCATCACGTTCAGTGGCGGATCTAGAAATATATTTCAGGGGTAACGTAATTAAAATTTTTTTATTGTACATTAATATAAATAAGTAAAAAACATGATAATAAAAAAAGTTAATGAAATACCTAATTGATCTCAGAATTCACCTCTTCGATTTTTCATAGCTTGAAAACGAAGCATTACATCCTCATTTGTCACTTCATCAAATGTTTCCCTTTCAACCGCACATACTAGAGCATTGTTCAAATATTCCTCCCCCATTCGATTTCGTAAATCCGTCTTGATAAGCTTCAGTTTAGAAAAACATCTTTCAACCGTTGTTGTTGCAACTGGTAAAGTCAATGCTAACTTCAATATCCGATAAAACAAAGGAAAAGATAGATTTTTTCCGGTTTCCACCATTAGCCGAGCAAGATGACACATTCCATTCAAGTTTTTAAATCTATCATCTTCTTTTACCGAGTGATAAAACACTTTAAGCTCACCCAAAATACATCCTCTTTCATTCATATTAAAATCAATCGGATACATCTCAGAAAAAGCCACTATCTTAGATATGTCAAACTTTGAAAATCCATTACAAGGATTTAAACCCGACATATTATCTACCAATGTAGTTGATACCTCATTAAATCGATTTCCCAATTCTTGAATTTGCATATCCAAAACCGTATTAAAAATCTCAACCTCAAAATGATGTCGATTAGTAATGACATTCTTTCGGTTTTTTGGGTTACCATAACTTTCCATCATATCCAACACCTTAATATGATTTTTTTCACAAAAACAAATCACTTTTTCCAACATAGCATCAAACCCCTTTTGTCTTAAATCATTCAACGCTTGCTTTGTTCCATTTATCAACTTACTCGCTTCTAATAAGTCTTGACTTTTTTTTGAAGATGTTTAGATAAAACATTTGTGTGTCCCAAAATATCTTCCATCAAGTGTGCATAAAAAACAAACTCAAGTTTTTTAAAATACGATAAAATACCTTTTGCACTAGTTCGTTGTTGAGTGTTGTCTCCTTCTTTTTTAACATAGCGAAGCACGTCAACAACTTCCGGAAATAATTTAAGCACACTTATGATTGTTGCATGATGAGAACCCCATCTTGTATCTCCGGCTCTTACTATGGAACTCTCTTGATTTAATCCTTTTCTGGTCTTAAATTCACCTGAAAGAATTCCTTCCTCCACACTCTTTCTTTTTGCCTCCCGTAACATATCTTTTCGTTTGCAAGAAGCAGAAACCGTATTAACAACCATGTTAAGATAATCATAAAACTCTTTAACACCTTCATGCTTTTTTGCAACCGCCACAATCACTAGTTGTAGTTGATGAGCAAAGCAATGTATGTAATGTGTCGATGGATTATCTTTAATAATCATTGCTTTTAAGCCATTAAACTCTCCTCGCATATTGCTTGCACCATCATAACCTTGACCCCTAACCTGTTTTAAAAATAAACAATTGCAAAATAATAATTAAATTGTATTAAAGTTTAATTGTAGAAACTAAAAAGTATAAATTTTAGTACTTACTTGATCAATACTCAGCTGGTTATTTGCTAACAAAGAAAGAATGGCTTCTTTAAGAGTAGAAGAAGTTGTATCTTTCACATGAACAATTCCAATAAAACTTTCTCTAACAACCCCAAGTTTATCTACATATCTCAAAACTACCGCCATTTGTTCTTTTAAAGATACGTCACTAGACTCATCTACTAACAATCCAAACACATTATCCTTGATTTCTTCACAAATCTTTTTTGTTACCTCTTTCGCAAAGCAATCAATAATCTCCTTTTGTATAGATGGAGCCGTTAATTTATTATTCTTCTTTGCATTTCCTAATGTGTACTTACCAATCTCCGGATTATTCTCACTAACCAACTTTAATACTGAAAGAAAACAACCCTTCGAACGAGATTTCTCCGATTCATCATGACCTCGAAATGGTAAAGTATTTTCTAGGCAAAATCTAGCGCTAATAACGGATCCCAAAAATCAATACCAGTTTGTAATTTTTTCTTGATCACTTATCGTATTTAACTTAACATCAATAGATTGTTTTTGTTTCAAGAGTTCATCACATTTTTTCATTGCTTTATTGTGATGACTGTTAACTGATCCAACATGGTCTTTTAAGGCACCCGGTTTACTCCAATTACAAAACCCTTCATTTGAACTTGAAAAAGTATATCTTCCACCTTGATTGCCAACATTTTCTTTAAACAAATAACAATATAAACAATAGGCTTTGTCCACTTTAGTACTATCACGGATATGCATCAAACCATTTAACATTAAAACGTCTTTGCCCACTAGAATACTCTTTGAATGGAAATTTATGATTTCGTGGTTGAAAAGCCTTTTTAACAAGATAGTGTCTTCTTATGTCATCCATTTGATTAGGATGATAACTAGCAATAGGAGGCCTATCAAAAGGGTCAGACGGAAGATCATTCAAATCAAATCCATTTGGGATCGAAGGAATTGAACCTGAAGGAATTGAACCTGAAGGAATTGAAACCGAGGGAATCGAACTCAAAGGAGTATTTGATCCAATATTATCATCATTGTTAGAACCAATATCTTCCTCTTGAAATTTTCTTTTAAAAAAATTGCCTATAAGAACTTGTTTTTTCATCTTCAAATCCCTAATTTGTAGAAAATAATACAATAATCAATCTTTTATAATATCACAATTCAATCTTAAATCAAACACAATTCAATCTTAAATCAAACACAATACAATAACACAATAATTTCAATTTCAATCTTCTACTCTACTCTAAAAATCTTGCAAATAAATCAAATAACAATACAAATCTTTAATTGTCAATAAAACCTAATTACCTAAACATTAAATCAAATAACCTATAATGCTTCAAAGTTTGAACAATCAAATAGGCAAATAGCAGCAGGTTCGATTTGAGCTTCAAAGTGAAAGATTACCTTCGATTTGAACAATCAAACAGGCTGCAATCGGAGGTGGAGCCGTGGAGGGAGGGGGGAGCCGCAGCCCGCAAGTGTGGACTGTGGAGCCGCAAGTCCGCTGGTGCCTGGTCGCCTGGTCGGGGGAGCCGATTGGGGGTGGTCGGGTTCGATACTTCGATTGATTGGCCGATTGGGGGTGGTCGGGACTCGGGTGGACTGTGGTCTGTGGAGCCGTGGAGGGAGGAGGGGGCGACCGGTGATGCTTGGTCGATGTCAATTTGGGGGTGGGGGGTGGGCCGATTAATTTAGTTTGGGTAAATTGGGTTGGGTTTTAAATTGAATTGGGCTTTTAATATTAATTGGGTAATTGTATTTTATAATCTTTTTATAAAAGTTAATACTTTTTATATAATATTAGACTAATTTTATCAAATTTAAAAAATTCTATAAAGTTTTGAGTTTAAAAATATTTTAGGGGTAACGTAAAAAATTCTCAGGGGTAACGTAATATTTTCTTAGGGGTAACGTAAAACCGTGAATTTTTTTTTTACATAAAAACGTATTTTTTTAACACTACGCGTTAAAAGTTGAGGGGTAGCGGATGCTACCCCTCGACAACATGTAGGTCCGCCATTGATCACGTTGGTGTGAACTTACTAGTTAATAATAAAAATAAATTTTTTTCATAGTAACCAACCGATCTTTTTAATTTTGTCACATTCTCCTTCTAAACTACTTTAGATAACCTTAATAATCATACTTAAATTATCATTAGCGGCATTGAATAAGAAGAAAGGATTGTGCTGAAAGAGAAGAAAGGATAAATGTGAATGTGATTGATCGCGAGTATTGAAATAACAAAAATGATATAAAATCAGTGACGAAAATAGCAATTTAATAAAGGAAATGACTTTTTACCCCTGGTAGTAACGGACGTTATCTAGTGATTTGGACGAAATGGATGTTTCGGTGATTTTTTTGAAACATGGGTACTAAAACCGCAAAAATTAAAACACAAGTACTGAAAATGTCACAAATAACATAAAACCAATGACCAAAAAAGCATTTAACTCATGAGAAAATGAAGAAATGAATTCAAGTAGTCAAAATCTTTGTCAAATTCTTATATTTAAGGGAAAACAATTACGTAAACTTTGTGTTACTAAATACTAACATGCCGTTCAAAAAAATAAAAATAAAAAATAATAATAATAAACTCTTGACGTGTATTATGTTTTTGCTTAAATTTACTTGATTTTGAAACTCTTATGATGAATATGTTTACAAAGAAGTAAAATCTAATTCTAGTGGATCCATTGGAACATCTTTCGTGTTTGAGATTGCTGTAAAGGGTGAAATATCTAGAAGAGCTTTAAAGGGGCGTTACGCTTAAAGTCCTAAAAGAGGTTGAGCCGTACGTGTTTAGAACGAGAACACTAAATACTTAAACAGAGCCCATTTTTAATGGCAAATACATTTATTGACAACAAAATAATGAAATATACTTTAAGATTGAGAATTTATTTGTAAATATAAGTACTAATGAGTACATCTTTGACCATATAGCTAGTAATATTTAAAAAGTTGTATTAGAGTGTTTAAGAACATGTTTGCCCTTAAGTATAGTTTGACCATGGATGCTATACAGATTGACATAAGATTTTTTGAGGGATTAAGGAGTTGTATATAAGGTCGAAAGATAAGGGTATCTTTTAGTGAATTTAATGAACATGGGGATTGCCATCACATTATGATCTGTTTGTTGATTATGATGAAGTGTTTTTTTAATGATGTCAAAGAGACAAGAACTCCAAGCTTTTGAAGATTTGTTAACAAGGGGAATATCAATCTCCTTGAGACAAGGGTGTAAGGAACTTTTCTTCTCCCAACGCATACTCGTGTTTTTTTTTTCTTTCTAACTAATCAATAACATGGTGACAGTAAGCCCTAAATCAACTGATCTAAAAGAAACCCCCCTCCCCCCCCCCCCCAATAACTTTCTAAGGTAGAGGAAATGAGTTCGGGTATCACTTAACGCAATATGTTTCAAATGTGCCAAAGGTTTATCACAGTAGGCTTTTGGGTGGTGAGTTTCCCCTGAAGTGCTAGGCGGATCGGTTCATCACCGCTGTCCATAAGGATGAGCTCGGTACTGGTACCATAGTGAACCGGATCACCAAAATTGAGTACCGGTATCATGCTTGAGACGAAATCGGTACGGTACCGGTACTGGTACGGTACAGGTATCCGTATAGTGTTTGATGGTAGAAATCGATAAAACACCGGTACCGTACAAAATCGATATTGCACCGAAAGTACCGATCCCGAAAACACCAAAAAGTGGGTACCGAGTTGGCCCTAAAAATAATTCGGTACTAGTTCGGTTTCGGTAATTTGATACCATTTGTTCATCCTTAGTTGTCTGTGTTTGTGGACGTGAGTGTCTTTTCGCCAACGGGTTTACCCCGGTTACTGGACTTATGATATTCGTTTTCGTTCAAAAAGAAATCAATAACATGGTGGTAAGATGATATGACTCTTTGATTACACATGTGAGTTCAAATCCTGTTGAATGCATTGACATGATAATTTTAAAAATAGTAGTTACAGATTAATAAGTGTGAATTTATTGGGTACCTTTTTGTTTATCTAAAAAGATTAAGTGTTTTCTCACCTTCATTATTTGGTTTAATTATTTAAAAAGAATATATATTTATTCTTTTAAGATTCAAAATTAAAATAAGGATACCCAAATATGAAATTAAAGCTTTTATATGTAAAATTTGTGAAAAACATGGACAAATGCACTCATTTGATGAATTATTATCTTAAGTTTGAAAAGGGAGTGTTACCGATCTTTTTATTGTTAACAAGTATACTCTAATAATCAAAAATGCAATATGTCATATCGTAAACACTACTCTAATTTATCTAATACTTTTTTATATGCTAACATGTGTTATCGTTATAGCTATCGTCGGTATAGAATCAAATTCTTGTAGTAATTTTTTCATTCTGTTGATAAAAATTACATGCAGTACAATGAATAAGGGCAAAGTGGATATACATGTTACATGTTAGCATGTAGTTTAATAATGATTAGTGGTATTAGTCGAAAAGTAATAATATTAGTCGAGTATTAGCTTAGATAAGTAATAGAATTTGACAAAATAGTGATACTTCTTCCAGGAAAAATCAAATAGATAATACCAATAGTTTTGTACTTATTGAAGTATTTCTAACAATCTGATATAATTTTGATTATAGTATTGCTAGAAATCAAACGGATGATTTTATTTTTAGTCAATATTAGGCATTATTAATTATTCATAAACTCTTATATGTCTTACATGTCAACAACATTAAACTAAAAAACCTGTGGGTGATGATTATGATTGCCTTAGTTCATTCGCTTGAGTATAGATGCCATACGCCATAACTTTTGTTAATAAATTAAAATAAAATCCACAGCAGATGATTGATCAAGGAAGATCTAAATATAATATTATTCTGTGAAAATTTATAGTATTAAATCTAATATAATATAAAATTACTTTATCCCAAAAAATAAGTAGTAATATATCTTTCAATGATAAACGTTACAATGCTTTTATATAATAACTAAGTTAATTATGGTATATTTTAAAATAAATGAATTATTTATGATCATAATTAGAAAATATTAGGAGTAATACTCGGTATTGTGATGCTCAAAATTATTAACAAAAAATAATTATGGTAGAGAAGTTAGTAGCAAGCCAACGTACATGGAATGTATCAAATGATAAAATAAGTTGTCATGCACGTGCCCAAGTATAACAGGTTTATTAAATGAGATTTTATGTGAATTATTGAAAGATCCCATTAATTCGTTGAGATTCAAAACGATGGTACAACGAAGGACTCGTCGTTTGATTAATTAAAATAAAAACATATGATTAGCAATTTGAGTAATAAGTAGTAGCTACTTATAAGAGTATAGTGTGTTAGTAAAAAAACGTTTTTACTTCTTTGATAAACATATATATATTACCCTCTTAAATGTAAATTATGGTAAATCTAATATTTTTTACGTACTTTTAAGCTTCTAGCACTTCAGTTTCTAATATGATAACATGTTCAATGTTATTTGATACTAACAGAAAGGTCAATGAATTTATTTATTTTATGTATACCCGGCTTATTATACATAACTGGTTAACCGAATAATAATACTTACAAAATGAAAGTTTCAACTAAACCATGAGATTTTTTCTCTCAATCTTATAAATCCTTAACTCTTTCTCATAACATTTTTTTAGATTTTATAAAAACAAAGAGATATGACATTTGAACTTAAACTATGGATTGTATAGCAGGCTAACACTATCTTTTTTTACATCGTTTTGGCTCCACGGTAAGGTGCAACCCCCCAATCACCAATGTTTGATTAATCCGAATGGGGGCCTCGCCAATTCAACATGCAAGATGTAGTTTTTACCAGGACTTGAACCCAGGACCCTCTAAAAAAACCTTATCAAAGAAACCCCTAACCATAAGGCTAGAAGCCTAATGGAAGCCGACACTACCTTTAGCTCTAACCTCTTGTCGTTTTTGACAAAATCTATACACCAACCACCAACACATTTGAAGACTTATTGTTGCTAATATGAATCATTGATTGTTATTAGCGGGGCACATTTGAAAGGTGATTTTAAAAGAATAATGTTTATTGTTGCTAATATGAATCATTGATTGTTATTAGCAGGGCACATTTGAAAGGTGATATTTAGGGAACGATGTTTATTGTTGTTAATATGAATTGAAACTGTCAGATTTTTTCCCTTGCATATGATGTTGGCAAAAAAGAGCGAAGATTACCCACCAAAGAATTGAAAGGAGTGCCCACTTGAAAAGTCATACCCACCGAAACAAGAATACCCACTATAAAAATGAGTTTCCGGTCAGAAGATGAACAAAGACCGGAAGACAAGTATGTGTCTCGTGACCCATAGCGAGATAATATAAACAAGATAGCGTCTCAAATGTTTAATGGCATAACCCACAGAAAGATGAGTACAATATAAACTCGGAATACTCTGATAAATTCATTTTAATTATGTTTTAGTTAAATTAGAATTATGTTTTAGTTATATTAGAATTACGTTTTGTTATGTTTAATTATGTATATATTATCTTTTTGAGCTTTGAATTAAATTATGTTTTGATTCTTATATTATATTTTTATGTGCTATAACCATCGAATATATTAAATCATAATTAAATAGACTCATGTCGAATGTTTGTTCGTTCTCGCCTGGGACCAAGCCCTTGGCTATGAGACAACCGACTTTAGCTGGGTTGTTGTACGTAGATGACAACTTGTGATTGATGAAAAATGAATTTAAATGGACTTAAATTTTGTCAAATATTTATTTTGGTTTTTTTGTCAATGTCTATTAGGTAAATTGCCCTAATTTTATACTAGCAGTTCTACCACTAGTCTTTCCAATTAACAAACAACATATTATATTTATAAAATTCTTGCAATTGACATACTTGATGTAGAGTATTATCTCCAAATAACAATGCATGCAACTAAACTAAAGGGGCGGTGTGGAATCTCATAATTCATAAACGTGGGTTTTGCGAACAATCCGGCGACCCTTTTGCTGTTTTAATTCTTCTCTTCATCTTCATCGTTTTCTATTTCTCTTGCACTGCCAGCTAACAAATTATCAATATTTATTTCATTTCACAACACATATATATATCCTTAATCACATGCCCACACTTTCTTCATCAATCCTACAAAACTAAAATACTCACTCTTCACACATGTCTGGTTTAGTCCACCAATCCTACAAATTTTACTCAAAACCAATCAACGAAATCGAAGAGAGTAAAAGAACCAAAAATAAAGGGAATTTTGCTGGCATTTCATCCGGTTCTGGTAAGTTTCTTTATGGTGGAAGTGGTTCATGTTTCCTTAGCTTTGAAGACAGTGAAGATCAACACTATTCAGGTGATATGAACCCTGATCAGCTGGTGAATCTTGGGTCGGGTTCGTTTGATAGCTTGCGATTGCTGGAGAATATGAGTTGCGTTCAAAGTGGTAGCATGAATGAAAATCAGCATCATGGTGAATTACAATCATTTGCATGGCCAAATGATTCGTCTTCTGATAATTACCTTGCAACACAAGAATCATATTTGCATAAGCGAACTCACTCGGTACATTATTTTTAATTCCTTTTGTTCAATTCATATTCTTTTGAAGATCACATGTTGATCACATAAGAAACTGCAATTTGAAACTAAAATAAACCTTAATTTGCAGGGAGAGACTGAACAAGCATTCAAGAAACAATGTACAACCAACACTGCAACAAAGAAAAGCAAGCAAAAGTCAGTTGTTCAACCCAAAGATCCACAAAGTATTGCAGCCAAGGTAATTCATACACACAATCACACACCTAATTACACTTGAAGTTTAAGCAAAACTCATATGAAATAAATAATCGGATGTTCATGTTGAAACAGAATCGTCGAGAACGAATCAGTGAGCGGCTAAAAGTTCTTCAAGATCTGGTGCCAAACGGTTCCAAGGTAATAATTGACAGTTAACTTTGTGATATGAATTATCATTTTCTGAACAATATTTTATATACTTATGCCATTAACTTTTCACTTCAGGTTGATTTGGTTACCATGTTAGAGAAAGCAATTAGCTATGTAAAGTTCCTACAGCTGCAAGTGAAGGTGTTGGCAACAGATGAGTTTTGGCCAGTGCAAGATGGAAAACCACCAGAGCTTTCACAAGTGAAAGATGCTATTGATGCTATACTTTCATCTTCCCAAAGAGACAGATGTTCAAGCTCTAAAACATCTTCTGCATGCCAATAATTTCCGGACAAGCGCGAAAATCGATTAATTTCACATTCATTGCGAATCTCCGTGGATCAAGATGAGTTTTTAGAGCTTGGAGGGGTACAAGTACTATAGGCATTCGTCTTTTCGAAGGAAAGATGATATGATCATTTTCATATATGTTCTTTATTCATAAGATTACCATCTTGTTTGTAATCACATGCATCTTATCTTATATGTTCAATACATAACTTTTGTCATTAATGCTAGTTATTCTTTAATAATTGATCATAGGTGGGTTTCACATTAGTCTCAGATCTAATAATTGAAGTGTTTATCTCTAACATTTTTGACTTTTTTGTATCAATTTATACCGTTTACACCTGTCATTCTTTTATTTGAATTAAGTAAACGGGACAATATAAACATTATAATTGGTATATATGAAATGCTGCATTGAAACCTCAAGGTGTTCATCTTCATAATTCACATCTAAAAGGGACTGAACGGTTCAACCAAGAAAGAAGTAGGTTAAAAGAATTTGAAGTTGGTGATCAAGACACCAAAGGAATAGATGAAGTTTAGCTGGATTAATTAACGAGCCAATAATACATGAAAAAAAGAACAACAAATCTTGGAGGTTATGTTTTAGAGATAATTGTTAAAGTTTTTTCATTAGTATGTTAGTATTAGTAGGAGTTGGAATTAGCTTAGGTGGAGTGTAAATAGAGAGTCTTGCATTTTGTTTGGTGGTTCGAGTATATGCTTGATCCAATTAAGTTCAACAATTGGTATTTGCAATCATAAACAAGTCGTGTGAGGTGACTGCAGTGGAAACGTCTTATATATGAAGATGAAGAGGTCGAGGAAGGAAGATAGCAACCAATCAAAAGACCAAGAGCAACAAGGAACCTAATCGAGGCCATCAAGGAAGAAGGCTCATATTTGTGTGTCGTCGATCGTGAGAAACAATCAGATAAACAATAAAACAAATCTGTTTAGAAGAGATCCACTAAGTGGATCAAGGAGAAGACCGATTTGCTAATGGGAAGCAATCGAAGACTTGAGTGACTCATAAAGTACGACGACTAGAAAAAAAAAGAATGTAACCCGGCCCAAAGATCAGGGAGAAAAGGGACGAGTTGTGATAGCTCGCTAGAATTTTACAGAAAGGAAAAAGAAGATTATAAAGAAGTTCATAAGATGAAAGAAAAAAAGTTATCTAGAATCGAAAAGGAGAAAGAAAATTGTGTTGTATGGTTAAGAAAATAAAAATTAAGAGTGACAAGCAGCTGTCCCAAGCAACAGTCATGTGTGATCAAATCATTGTGTAAGACTGTGAGGCGCTTAAGATCATACGCAAGATACTGCAAGAAGAGATGCAGCTCATGATAGTTATTATGATGATGATGAACGAGATAGAGAGGAGTCAGGTCGATGAAACTACGAAGAGGCAAGAAGCAAGGTTATGTTGTTCAAGATGGAAGATCGTATCAAAGTAAAAGATTTTGAATCTATACTTATTTATAAAACAATATCTTTAGTGTCACTTGTCGTTTTCTTAGGCTTCTATTATTTCAATTTCCCACCTAAAAATGTATCTATCATTATTATTAGTCATAATTCATTTGAATAAAATTAACTATTACTATAATTACAACGTGAGTTTTTTCCTTAAATAGTGTATAGAATATTTATTTACCATAATAGGTATTTAAGGAAGCATTTTTTTTTTCTTAATATAATGTTATTGATTAAATTTAATTCATTTTAAAATAATATTATTTAAAAATAGTCAAGAACAAAGATCAATAAAATTGTAAAACCATTTGGTTCATATGTCGTAATTAAGAACATAAAAATTTTTCTAAAACATTTTGGTTTATTTTAATTCACTTGGACTTAATTTTAATCGTATTTTTACATAGAAAAGTTGAATTTTTTCACTATAGTTTTCTTTCACTTTCACATAAAAGTACGCACATTTGTTTTTTTATTCTTTTAACAATATGTATTTGAAAATGTTTTTAAGTAGCTTAAAAGATATAATAAGAAAAACTATTTTTAACAAAAAATGCATTCTTTAAAAATGTTTTATATAAATATCATGACGAAACAAAAAAAAGTTAATGGTTTATTTTTATTTTATTTTATGAATTATAAATGTAATCCTCAATTACCGATGACATGTATGTTGCTAATAGACTTCCAGCAACAATTAGAGGAGAAACGAGTCACACGTCTCGTGAGTCACTCAAGACCGACTCGCTAAAAAATCTAATTAAGTTTAGATTAAACAAGCTTGAACTCATTTTACGACTCATTTAATAAATGGTTTTGAGCTCGAGCTTCATATGTCGAGATCGAGCCGGCTCGCAATGCGAAACTAACGTTGTATGTATATGATGTTTATTTTATCTTTTATGTACATGCTTATATAAGTGATTATTACTATATATAAAATTATGTTTAAAACAATTTTCTAATATATATCATTATTTTAAAAAAGATTACACGAACCATTCAGTTTCATAAAAAGATCTTTTTTATATAAGTACAAGTATTATAAAAATATACGTTAAAAAAGTACTGATGAAAGAGTATTAATATTTTTGTATGAGAAAACGTTATTGAAAAAAAACCTTAATAAAAACAATCATAAACCAATTTTCAAAATCATGAGAGATGCTAACTTGGTTTAACTTTATCCTTTTAATTTTACTTAAGTAACATTAGTAAAAACATAAATACTTTTATCCAATCATATTATAAATAAAAAAATTTAACTTTTCAATACAAAAACCATTTTGGTAAATATTTTTTAAAACACTCATTTTATTAAATTAATTTTCTACCAATCCTACTTTGAAAAAAACTCATTACAAAGGACATTGTGATGATTTTAAAAATAAAACCTGAAAAAGATTGCAAGTTATAATTGACTGTTTTTTCCCAACCAAAAACAAGTTGACTCTATCCCAACAAGCAAATAATATAATGAGTTTTTATAGGTTGTATTACACTAAAATGTGAATTGAAACGTGTTGGATTCTTGTTTATTTAAATAAGTAATTAAAGGTTTCCTAATTCACTCATCCTATGTAAAGGAAAAAAAACCCTATACACGTCTTCTATCCCGAAAATATATTATCAAATCAATGGTCTCAAATAATCAATTCAGGGTTTCGATTTCCCCAAATCATGATACCGATTTTCAAATGGAAGATGAATCATTTCTTATTCTTTTCAATTTACAAGCATATCATGGTTTCTATTTACCCCAAATCATGTTATGTTTGAAGTTTAACTCACCGATTCTTTTACGCCTTCATTGATCTATTTAATATCATTAACACCTGAAGTTTTAAATCACAACAGCTCTTCTTCAAAGTCTTAATTCAGTGATCATATATATAAATCTCGATTGCAAAGGATTTGATTTTGATTTCAAGTCCAATAATAGTGGTCCGTACGATTTAAGGATTTAATTTTGATTTCAATATAAGGGTATTTTGGTTCTTTTAACATCAATTTGACTATTTTATGTTTTTGTTTATGAAAGCATAAAACTTTGATTTAGTTTTAATTGATGTAAGCATGAAATTAATTTATGTTTTTTTTCAACAAAAAGAGAAAATTGCATAAATGGTCCATGTGGTTTAATCAAATTGCATGTTTGGTCCTCAAACTTTAAAAATCACAAAGATAGTCAAAAAAATTTTGTAATCATTGCATGTTTGGTCCCTGACAGTGATCTAAGCTCTATGTTGCATTATCTCGAGTTACAAGTAGACATAAGTTAAAATTATTAATATTAGACAATGATGATAAAATTACAAATAGAACATCAAATTTTGTATACAAAGTTTTCGGATGTTTATAGATGTTCTCATGTTCAATACAGTTTGATTATTACCCAAAGTTCTTATTTATAAGAGTATTCACAGTGGGTTCCCCATTTTCGATGTAAGTGTGTGCTCTATATTATGGGGAATGGTTGTTAGTGGTTGTGAGTGAATGAGAGATAATATTTATGAGGTTTTACCATGATTCCCCATATTTGGGGAAATATGGCGAATCACGATACAACCCCCATAAATTTTTTAATCTTTTAAAAGTGGTTATGAGTGGAAGAGAGATAAAATGTAATGATAAAAATATTAAAAAGTATTATTATTTAATTGTAAGAGATATTAAAAAATAGTGTTTTTAGTATAAATATGGAGATGGAGATGGGGAAGCTATTGTGAATCATCTTAGACTTATAAGCATTGATAAAGAAAAACTAATAATATTAGATATAAATGATTTTAAAAAATTAAACATAAAAATCAATAGACAAAGTATTAACAATAATATTTTGACTTACGAGCCTTTTAATAAAAACAATTTTTAATGATTGAACCCATGTATTACACGGGTCTTTAATCTAGTATAAAATAAAAAAGCAACAATAATTTTAGTTTATGTAATTTCTTTCTAAAAATTTTGTAATTTTTTTAAAAAGTTGATCACTAAATACCCAGGTACAATAAAAATTTTTGGGGTATCAAAATAACGCTACCTGGTATCTAGGTAGGGGTGTTCAAAAAATCCGATATCCGAAACTATCCGATATCCGATCCGTATCTGAATCCGAATAAATCGATCCGAATCCTTATTCGGATATTCGGATCAGATCTCATCCGAATCCGAATTCCTTATTCGGATTTCGGATCGGATTAGGATTTCACAATTTTTTTATTCGGGTTATTCGGATTATTCGGATATCCGAATAATCTGAATAAGATTTCAACTATATTTCTAGTCCAATACTCATTACTCAACTATCTATCATGTTTTCAACTCAATACACAAGAATATTTACACATTCTATAATCTTAAATAATTATGCAATAATCGACCATCGTTCTAAATTAGAGATTCTAATCTTCGGGTTCCATACAATTACCTATTATGTTTTACTTTTGAATTTGCGTACAAGTAAAAAAAATTAGTTATATATCTTTTATTGTGATTTCTAACTTATAAAATATTAAAAATAAAAAATTAGCAAAAAAACAAAAAATAGAAAAAATTTGTTATTTGGTTTATTCGGATAAATTCGGATTATTCGGATATATTCGAATCCGATCCGAATTGAATTCGGATAGATTCGGATCGGATAGAAAAATCCTTATTCGGATCGGATCAGATTTCGGATAGGGCCTTGAAATTTTCAAATCCGAATAATCCGATCCGAATAATCCGAAATCCGAATCCGATGAACACCCCTAAATTTTTTTAAAAAGTTGATCACTAAATACCCAGGTACGTAGAATAAAAATTTTTGGGGTATCAAAATAACGCTACCTGGTATCTAGGTGTGTGAAATAGTACCTCTTCTTTAGGTCGGGGTTTTAAGTCTGTAGCTAGCATTAAAAGTTTATTATAATTTGTTATTAAAAAATCAAAATATCTATGTTAATAATTAAATTAAATTTTCCTTATACATTTGATATGCCGTAAGACAGTATTTCAAATAAGGATTTATATATAAATTGAATGTTCTTATTAAACTTTTCATATTCATGGTATTTTTAAAATTTTAATATAACTTTAAAAGTATTATAAGGGAATACATCATCCAGCCGCTACAAGAATTACGCGCAATAGCGACGACACCTTTAGCGGCAACATGAGCAATAGTGGCGACACCTTTAGTGGCGGCATGTCGCCGCTATTGATGTCTAATCCATAGACAGATCTAACCATTGATCAGCGTCCAGATCTGATGGCCTCAGTTTAGTCGTATGTTTACCATTAGCGGCAACATTTTTAGCGGCGACTTGTATTCGTTAATGGTCTTATGAAAAGTAGCGGGCTAAATCTGCCATTTCCAACCTCACACATCATTGATCTTTCTCTCGCCTGAACAAGCTCTGTCACGACCGCTTACCTCCAAGGCCACCGTCAACCACCGCCACTACCACTAACACCACCATCACCTTAGATCGACCACTACAACCGGTACTACCATCCTCATCTACAACCACTACCACTATCCCCGCCTTCAATCGGTACCACTATCCCCGCCTTCAACCCTCGCTGCAGCTATCACCACTGCTGTCACCAGAAGCTACAATCACC
Organism: Flaveria ramosissima; assembly: GCA_025215565.1. Lineage (NCBI taxonomy): Eukaryota > Viridiplantae > Streptophyta > Magnoliopsida > Asterales > Asteraceae > Flaveria > Flaveria ramosissima. The sequence continues at coordinate 68,711,167 of CM046035.1, forward strand.
ATCAAATTGAGGTTTTTCATCCACTTTTTTAATTTTTCCATTTTTGACATCTTGGTTATAATGTTTTGCCTTAGTTTTGACATCTAGGTTATTATACTTGTTATATATAGTCTCAAGCTTGAATTTATACTATGTTGATAAATAGATTTGTGTATTTTGTTGTTTTTAATCAAAGGTAGTGAATTTATGAAATATCTTATAATTTTGTAAATTTATGTTTAGAGTTATGCTTGAGTTTGGTATGCTTGAAGTTATACTTACTTTATAAAATAACCTAAAGTTATGCTTGAATTTATTCTTAGTTGAGAAATAGATTTGTGTAATTGTAGGTTTTAAATAAAAGTATTTAAAGAATGTGAATGCATGTATGAGATAATCTATATTTTATGATTGAATTTATCAATAGTTAAGAATGGTTTTATGTAGCTTGTAGGATTTAAGTAAAAGTAGTTTGATTAAATGTTATTTACTTGTATTATTAGGTACAAATATGTTGTTTGGATTTTGATTATATGTTGTTATTCAGTTGTGTTTTTTTGTTAATAGTTTTTAAAAATAATTTTTAATCACCATGAGCTTAGAAATACCTCCTGAAATAATTTCTAATTATTATGCATTATTAGCTTTTAGCTTTCGTGGCTTTATTCTAATCACCATGAGCTTAGAAATACCTTCTGAAATTGAAATTTTTTTAACTTTCTGTTGTTATCTTATAATTTTTCAACACATGATATCACTAAGGATTGTTTTGGTATACTTGCTGGTTGATGTCATGAGTCATGGAGGTGTTGACGCGGGGGATCCAACACTTCCTACATTTGACGGTCCCAGAAGTCATGAGTTAGATGGTAATTGTTATTATAATATATTTATTTACTATGTTTACTTATTTATTATTTATATATATTGTAACTTCAAATTTTTTATTATAACTGCAGGTACTACTTCGTGAATAACAAGAGGGAAGGCGAATATCAAAAAGTTGCAGTAGGAGCTAGCCCAAAAGAGGCCCCCTTTTTCTCTCCCTTTTGATATAGTTGTCAATTATACCTCCATTGGTGAACTTAGTGATATGTTTGTTCGCGAGGTGGGTATATACATGGATGTCAATTATCCTTTTAATGTACGTTCTTATGATAATCTTTATAATGCTCAGAAGAATGCCTTAGTAATAGCATATGACGGTAACTTTTTATAAGTTTTATGTTTGTTGTTCGTTTTTACTTAACTAACTTTTTTTGCATAACTTAAATTATGTAATGACTCTTTGACATTGATTAGATTTTGCGAGATCATGAACCCGCTAAGATAGAGGGTGGCATTCGTTCCATCTTTCTCAAGCGATTTAAAAACCGAAAAAACGTGGCAAAACAACACTTTGAACGTGGCAAAACGACACATAGAGTAGTTTTATGTTTAAGTTAAACAATATATTTAACATACTTAACGTTTATGTACATGTGAACATTATATGTTATTTATGAACACTAGTGTATTTTGTGTTATTAGGAAATCTGAATTAGATGTATAATTGGTTGTTTTGTAAAACTGAAAACAAGAAAATAAAAAAAATATTTTTTTGAAAAAAGTGAGCATTAGCAGCGATAACTGGCGGCCACTAATACAACCTTTTGCGGCAACATAATTAGCAGCGATTTTTAAATCATTAGCGGCTAATTAATAGCGACGACACATTAGCAGCGAAATAATCGAATTCTTCGTAGGGACTAGGAGGTCAGTATGACTCTAAACAATTATACGAACCTGGCAACGTAACTAGAATGTAATATTTTTTGGATTCCTTTCTTGGTGCAAGTAAAAACGGTAAATGACATTTTTGTCCCTATAAGCTACTGTAAAGTCAATGTTTAAGCTGAGGTCAAGAAAAGCATAAAAAGTGAGATGGGGTTGTAAAAGTAAAACCCAAAGAATAAGTTAGTGGTTGAATGAGAAAACAATGAAAAGAGAAGCGGTGTTAGGATATGGGAATCATATACCCTTGTAAAGAAGTGATGATCAAAAGCTAACTTTCCTTCCTTAATTATGTGCTCATCATACCCAAAGGAACCTTCTTTTTCTATTTAGAGCATTTATAATGTAATTCTTATAAAGATTTCAATGTGTTTCTTATATTATATGAAATGATTTTGAGTGATTGTGAGTGAAGTAAAAAGAAAATATTATTATTGATTGGTATATTTAAAAAATCACTGTTCAATCCCTATAAATTTTTTAATATTTTTGAAAGTGGTTGTGAGTGAAAGAGAAAAAAAAGTAATGATAAAGGTACAAAAAGTATTATTTAACTGAAAATAAGAGAGAAAAAATAGTAATTTTAAGTATAATTATATGAATAAAGATAAAAATCCACTGTGAATGCTCTTACAGTTTACATTATTATTATTTCATTCCTCTATTTCTCTCATTTAGGTAATTGTAGTCAAATGAATTCAAATGATAATTTTAATAAAAGCTTTGAATATGAATGACAAACTTTTGAATTCAAATGACCGTTTTTATGAAACCGCAGGGATTAAAATGCACTTAACTCGTTATTTTAATCAAAACTAAATCTTTTAATTAAAATATACACTTTATAATCAATAAAATTTTTACAAACTATCAAATTTTCTAAAACAACGAACATTATTAAAAATAGGAAATAGTTTAAAACTTATGTATTAAAAATAAACATTTTATTAAGAAATAAGAATTAAGAAAACATATTCTTTAGAAGCAAACGTAAATTAAAACAGAGTTTTTAAATAATGAGATTCTTATAAAAATGAAATTTTTTCAAAGCAGTTTGATAAAACATGAAAAAATATTTATAAAACGAAAACATTTATAAATTGTAGTTTTTAAACAATAAGATTTTACAAAATTGGCATTTTTTTCAAAACAGTGAAATGTTTAAAAAACGTTTTTTTAAAACAAAAGTTAAGAAAAATAGAAAAAATATAAATTAAAGTAATTACTATATGTAATTTCACTTATATCTAATTTTAAAATAATGATTTATAGATCCTTACTCTTTATTGATAAATATTTAATATGTTATTATTCAAACAGTATAATATGCAACTCTTAAAAATACTATGTTATCTTGAAATTCAAAAACGCACGAAAATGGTTTCTAAAAGTCGTGAACACTCATCCGTTGGTGTTTTCTCAAGTGAAGCAATTATTGAGAAGAATATACTACCAACAAGGAACCAAGGTATTTGTGCAATATTTGATTTATGTAAGAACTAAGCTCAATGGAAGAAGCGTGGTATGTTTTGAAATTGAATTCAAACTCGACTTATAAAATCATTTAAAGAAGTATTACAAGATGGTGAAAAACACTCTGGCTTGAAGTCAAGTAACAATGTCAAGTGATGGAAGTGTTTGAAATTTCGACGTAATACAGTTCTGGATAGAATGTCAAAGTTCGTAAATACAGTTTTGAATATGATTCTAGAAACTCTCCAAACCTCGTTATTGTCACGTAAGTCGCATTAATCTTAGACTTGATCGTTTTAAATATAGAAAAAACTTACAAAACAAGAATTACATTTGGTTGTAATAACTTACAAACCAATGTGAACTTCACTACCAATGTTTGGTCTGCACTATATATACTTCACTAGATTCATACGCCACTCGTTAGCAAATCTTGATATCTAAAAATGATGGTGTTTAACTTCTAAATTTGAAAGCGCTTTACGGCAAATTAAAGACCAACTATAGAAATGTTTCATAATGGTCTAGCCACATGTGGTCAAGTTATAAGCTTTCCAAAATGAGCGTTTGCACCTGTTGAACAAATATTTAAGTTGCCCATAGTTTTCAAAACAACAACTACTTATTTATTAGGAGTTTATTATTCAACACTCTTTTTAGCTTTCCTTAACTATTTAACATGTGTATCAAATTAAACGATTAAAAAATCAAAACGGCATGTTTAAGAAAATGATAGCTACAATTTAAGAGAATTTTTGAGAACTATATTTCCATATCATGGTTTTAACGTTAATGGCTCGGTATTAATTATTGAAAAGAAAAGTTTGGGCGGAAGTAAAGTGCTATTAAAGTGTGATGATTCGAGACGAAAAAAAAAAGTGAATGGGTTGGTCACTATATTGTTTTTGGACCGATCGAATAGGCGTGATGGGCTGATACGGGACCAAAAGAAAGGAATATATAAAAAAAACATGGGCAGCAACACGTTTGAGGGGTTCACATTGGCAGTTTTAGAGGATTCTGAGAAGGAATTAGGGTTGTTAACAAGCCGGGCCAATCCCCAGTTCACTGAGGCTCGAGCTCGGCTCGTTTTAACTTTAGAAAGCTTGAGTTTGAGCTCGGTTTGTTTGTAATTTTTATTTCTAAAACTCGAGCTCGGCTAATAAAAAAGTTTTCAAGCTCAAACCTTTTTAGAATACGAAATATTTAATTTTTGATGTTTTTAGAAAGTAAAATTTTTATAAACAAAAAATAATAAAAATTGATAGTTATAATAAGAAAGGTTTTAAAATGATAGTTTTTTAAAAAGTTTGATTTTAAACAAAATTTTCATTCTATTTATATTAAGTAAGATTTCAATTATATCTTATTTTAAGATTTCATATTATAATTAATAAATTTTTATTCTATTTATTAGTTCAACTAGTGTAATACACATGTTTATTAAAGATAGTGGCTTAATATATATTTTCCTTTCATCTAAGAGTTTATTGATAGTCTAAGTTTTTATCAATAATTCCAGAGTTCAAATCATGTTAAAAATCCTAGAGTTGTTTTAGAGTTGAGTTCACATTCTTGTCCATATGAATCGGTTTGTTGTTTTCTCTTTTGGTTTTGCAAACAATCTGAGTTTCTATTGGTTACTATTGAGTTCAAAGAACTTCTATAAAACTGCTAAATTAAGATGGATAAAAACTAGATTAATGGTATACAAAACTTGTATCTAGATAAATTCTAGTTTGTAATATTTTTTTCTTATTAAATAAATACCTAAAATTCATGATACTATTGTGAAGCTACTCGACTCAGCAATGAAACAAGGATAACCATAGATATACCAAATCTCGAATAGTATTCAATCTATCAAGGATTTAAATTATTAAACACTTAAGAACACATATAATTAATGTACCCATATGTAGTATACCTTATCAAGATAGAACAAAAAATACTACTTTCCTTGAACATGTTTCTGAATCTTGATTGGCATCATTTAATCACATCCACCTAAATTCAGATCTAAGTTTCGTGAAGTTTAGGCACAACATTAAATTCTTTATAAACTGATAACTAATTCAAAGTTTTATGAAGTTATCATAGTTAGTCATTTAAATATTATTAATTATCAACTTAAAGATGTATCAGTGGTTGTAAAATAAGCATTAAAGGTTATATATATATATATATATATATATATATATATATATATATATATATATATATATATATATATAATATGTATATATATATATATGTATATATATATATATATATAATATGTATATATATAATATATATATATGTATATGTATGTATATATATGTATATGTATATGTATATGTATATGTATGTATATGTATATATATATGTATATATATATATATATATATATATATATATATATATATATATATATATATTGTTTTTTCTTCTATTTAAAATTTTATTTTAAACCCAATACTTTTATATTTTGTATAATTTAACCCTTATAATTTTTCAATGTCAACTTTAGTCCCCTATACTTTTCATCTTTTACAGTATATTTGTTTGACAAGTCGGTCTAAAATTTGAAAGTTAACATGTCGTAACGTACGCGTGTACGTGGTTTAACATTTTTACGCCTATTTATTTTCGTTTAACAGCCACATCGCAGTGTGCGAGTCCTAGATCAACTTTGTTATTGTTTTAATATTTTACAATTCACGTGTGTGTTTCAACGTTTTATGTATACTTTCCGTTCGGTTTTATTTTTTTGTTAATACGAACTTTTTCAAGGTTGGTGGTCACTAGCGGTGATGTGACGTTAGTGCTACTTTGCATGATTTTACACTCCCGCCACAACTCGAGGGGATTAATACTAGTATTTATTTAATATATCCCAAACATCATTACAAGATAATTAAAAGTAGCTACATAATCACAGGACTCCAATCCTTTAACGGGCGCCAGACACAACTTTTTCTGTATTGTTTTAGCAATAAAGGCTTTAAAAAATAGTTAACAGCTATACTTAATTTTAAAATGAGCTTTAATAAAATAGTTTTTATCTACATGTCATTTAAATTACAGTATAACTAAAGAAACAATACGCATAATGATATGGATATTTGCTTTTTGAATGAGGGCCTACTAATGATCCGGATTAAAATTTAAACTTTTGTTTAGGTTTGCATTTTCTAGGGGGTGACTGAGGGGCCACAAGAGAAGACACTTTCGGTCTTGTATTGTTCTTTCTCTTTAGGTTAAATAATAAAAATAAGAGTATCTCTTACGTAAGAAAATGTTTAAATACCGAAATGTAAGGAGAATGGGAAAATATGTTTTCTACGAAAACATAACATTACCCAAAATCAGTGTTTTTATCTGATGATTAGAGGTTAATTAATTCAAAGCCTAAATTTACGGTCATGTTGCAAAAGTAGCATACGCGTTCTTTTATTATTTTTTTAGAACAAAATGATAATGCCGGCAGAAAGCATGATTGTTTAATAATGCCATTCATAATTATTTAATATGTTAATATATACCTTTATGTATTCTTTTTACCAACTTCTTTTTGGGTTCAGTTATTTAATCTCTTATCAGAGGGCATCAACAGACCAATGTAAAAAAGTTAAAGGGGCTTTGATTTTAATTTCAGCAGTAGTTGAAATATGATAACGATTGTTTAATAATGCCATTCATAATTCTTTAATATGCTTATATATAACTTCATGATATCCCACTGTAATTTCTGAAATCCCTAGAGTCTTGCTAGTTAATTTAATGCATTTTGCCTATTGCCACCAGAATTTCAAATTAGTTAACGGATCAAATGTTGTACATAATCATTTAATTTCTTATTTAAAACAACACATGTTATATAATTCTTTCTGACAGGTTCCAACTTTATCATACTTCAATCCTTGATGGTTTTTAAAATTTAATTTCTTAAATCCATTGAACATATATCAACTAACGTTATATTCATCTGTTGATCGGATATTTCTACCGTATCAAAATATCAAGTTATCATTTGAGATTTTTTAATTTTAATATGATTAGGGTTGCGAATTATGGTACATGATTAATAAGTGTTCTGATCAATTTACCAAAAGTTCATGAAAATCTGACCCCAAACTAAAAAATAGCCAGAAAACCAAGTTAGTACATTTAGATATTATTTGAATAAGTTACCAAACAACCCTCCACTATCATTTACACTGTCTTGAAATTTTCATAGCCACCATAAAGATCTTGTTCCTATTCATCCTTAGTATCATGACATAGACCTTACCACGAGCCACAATAAGTGATATACTACTATATATGTTTACCCATGCGAAGAAAGTATTAGATCGTTCTTGTTCTCATTAGTCATATCAAGACGCTCAAAGGCACAATTTTCTACCATCATTATGCCCTTCAACCCTCTCGTTGTCACCACCACCCTTCTGATCAGAAGCTCGCTCTCTCTAAGGATCTAAGTCAAATCTGATTAGAACCATATCATGTCATCATCAATAGTTTTATGCTTCTAGAGTTCTATGACTACTCATATAATTCATACTCTTATGTATCATAATCAAGATCTGCATAAATTAATCGGCGCAACCTTCTTTAGGTATATTCTAAAAAAACTATTGTTTTAGTCCCACGTTGTCTAAGGTCTAGCGGGTTAGACGTGACTAACTGATACAACAAAAACTTGAACAAAGTCATTCATTACCAAAGTATAATATTTACAATACAAAATACTTAATAATTCAAGCAAACAAAACATGGAGACGAGAAAAGGTCACTACACATCATCACTTATTGTTTTCCACAAGCCTTCAAAGCCATCCTTCAAGTAGTCTCGTCATGGACTAATAACCTAAATATTATAAGCTACAAGCCAATCGTAAACCTTTAACTATTAATCACATGAGATGTGTGCTTAAAAGAAAGATAGGTCAACTTATGTTGGTGAGTTTATAAACAAACACATTTCAAAATTTAATTAAAACATCATCTTGAAACATACATCACTGCAAATCGATAATAACCATACCCATTCCAACCCCAAAGAATTCACTTAAAATCAAGGTTAGGGATATATATATAGCTGACAACATATATCTTTAACTGAGCAACATCTAAATGAAAATATTATAGGAATCAAACCCATCGAATTTGTTTCATCCACATCGAAACATAAAAAGCACTATTTATATGCATATACACATTTCTCATCTGAAAAAGTCGGCCACATCAGATACATTATAGTTACAGACTAAATCTGTAACCTATACATCAACTTAGTAAGTTTTACCATTCTACTAATGAAAATGTGATCAACCAACGTTTATTACAAATGTGAAGTATTAAAAGCAAAACAAGTGATATCTTCCGAAGTTAAGTTTCTTCCGAAGCTTAACATAGTTCTTCCGAAGCTTGGATGAAATTTTTTGAAGGTTATGTTTGCTTCGGAAGAGTTATGAGTGTTAGTTTCCGGAAGGTAATCTTCCGAAGGATTCTTTCTGTTCGGAAGAAATAGTCTAGGGTCCTTTGTGTGAATTCTCAATTGTTGTTGAGTGTGTAATTAGACCGTTATAGTTAGTTAGTCAATTAACTCTATAAATAGGGATCCTTTGTAATCGGTGAGATTAACTCTTAATCACTTATAATTGATAATTCATTCTTGATAATAAGATTCTTCATGTGTTCTTGAAAGTGTATTCTCTTTGTATCATTCTATTTCGTGTTCTTGTACTCAATTGGTATAACAATTGGTATCAGAGCCTGGTTAGAGGCTTAATTGAGAATCAAGGTTCAATTAAAGATCGATCGGCGGCAACGATGGTGTCAACAAAGTTCGAGGTTGAGAAATTCGACGGGAAGAACGACTTTGGGTTATGGCGATTGAAGATGAAGGCATTGCTCGTTCATCAACGAGTGGTGGATGCCTTGACCGGAGAATCCAAGTTGCCGAATACAATGTCAGACAAGGAGAAGAAGAAGATGCTTGAACAGGCACACAGTTCTAACATCTTGAACTTAGGTGATCGAGTACTTAGAGAAGTATCGAAGGAGACGTCGGCTGCAGGGGTCTGGTCAAAATTAGAAAGTTTGTACATGACGAAGTCACTTGCGAACAGATTGTATCTCAAGAAACGTCTGTACACGTTCCAAATGGCGCCTGGGAAGTCAATTGAAGATCATACTGACGAATTCAACAAGTTGGTGTTAGATCTTGAGAACATCGAAGTTGAATTGGATGATGAAGATCAAACAATCATATTCTTGACATCTCTTCCATCATCCTATGAGCACTTTGTGGATACGTTGATGTATGGTAGAGATACTCTTACCATGGAAGTAGTGCTGGCAGCTCTCAATTCAAAAGAATTAAAGAAGAGAACTGATTATAAGGAAGATGGTGGAGAAGGCTTGGTTGTCAGGGGAAGGTCTGAACAAAGAAACTTCAAGTCGATAAGTGTCTCAAAGTCAAGATCCAAGTTTAAGAGGGGGTGTTATGTGTGTGGGTCAGAAAAACACTTCAAGAAAGATTGTCCTGACTGGAAAAGAAATAATGGTGAATCAAATGGGTCAAAATCTCATTTGGGACACAATGCACAAGATGACTCTTCTGATGGGTATGAAAGTGCAGATGTGTTGGCTGTTACAAGCAGTGGTAAAGAGGATGAGTGGGTGATGGATTCAGGATGCTCATACCATATGACACCTGTGAAGGAGTTCTTTAAAGATCTAAAGCATGAAGATCTTAGATCCATGAAGCTAGGGGATGATAGACCTTGCAAGATTGTGGGTCATGGTGTAGTGACTTTGAAGATGAAGAATGGTATGGAAGTAGATCTGCATGATGTAAGGTATATCCCTGGTCTTAAAAGGAGTTTGTTGTCTTTTGGGTTGTTGAAGAGTTCTGGTTACCATGTTAGTCTTAGAGATGGTAAGGCTAAGGTCATTAAGGGATCAATGGTGGTACTGTCTGGTAGTAGAAGGGAGAATAATATCTATTTACTAGAGAGTGCTGGTGTAGTAGAGTCCCAGGTGGCAACTGCCTCAAGTGATAGTAGTTCAAAGGCCATGTTGTGGCACAAGAGGCTTGGTCATATCAGTCATCAAGGACTGGTGGAGTTGCAGAAGCAACAAGTAATGGCTGAGTTGAAAGTTGTGAATTTGGTTTTTATGAAACTTGTATTCTTGAGAAACACAAAAGGGTAACGTTTACAAGGGCTAAACATATCACAACTGGGGTATTCCATTACATTCATTCTGATTTATGGGGTCCTGCTAAGGTTGATTCTTTGGGTGGAGCTAGGTACTTTATGACATTGATTGATGATTTTTCAAGAAGAGTTTGGGTGATTATCTTAAAGAATAAGAGTGACGCCTTTAGGAAGTTCAAGGAATGGAAAGTCCTTGTGGAAACTCAAACTGAAAGAAAAATCAAAAAGCTAAGAACTGATAATGGGTTGGAGTTCTGCAATCATGAGTTCAACTAGTATTGTAAGACTTATGGTATTGCAAGACATAGAACTGTGCCGGGAAATCCACAGCAGAATGGCTTGGCTGAAAGGATGAATAGGACTTTGCTTGAAAAGGTGAGGTGTATGTTGGCTAGTTCTGGGTTACCTAAGATGTTCTAGGCTGAAGCTGTGATAACTGCAACTTATTTGGTCAATAGGTCTCCATCGGCAGCATTAGATATGAAGACATCTATGGAGGCATGGTCAGGGTAGAAAGAATGACTATGGGGGGCTTAAGGTGTTTGGGTCTTTGGCTTATGCTCATGTTAGCCAAGGAAAGTTGGAACCTAGGGCCTGCAAATGTGTATTTCTAGGATACCTTGAGGGTGTAAAAGGGTATAGGTTGTGGAGACTAGATGGTGGCAGACCTAAGGTGATAGTGAGCAGAGATGTGGTTTTCTAAGAGGATGTTATGTATAAAGACATTAAAGGGAAAAGGGGTTCAGAAGTTGAAAAGCAGAGTGGGGTTCAGATTGAGGTGGAGCAGCAAGGTGTGAATGATAAAGGTGTTGATCATGGAAATTCTGATAGCCAAGGAGATGGTGTTGATGATTACCAGTTGGCTAGGGATAGACAGAGAGACAAGTGGTACCTCCACTCAGGTATAGAGAGGGGATTGACTTGTCAGCATTAGCCTTTGTTGCTGCTGAAAAAGAAAGCATCTATGAACTATCGTCATACTCTGAGGCAATTTCTGTGAAAGAAAGCTTAAAATGGTGTAAGGCCATGAAGGAAGATATGGAATCTCTTTATAAGAATGGCACATGGGAGCTGGTTGATAAACATGAGGGTCACAAGCCTGTGTCATGTAAGTGGTTGTTCAAACTGAAAGATGGGATGTCTGAAGGTGAAACTCCTAGGTACAAGGCTAGATTAGTAGCTAAGGGGTTTACACAAAAGCCTGGGTGGATTATAATGAGATATTCTCACCGGTGGTAAAACATTCATCTATCAGGGTTATGTTGTCATTGACTGCTTCTAGGATATAGAGTTACATCAGTTAGATGTGAAACCTGCATTTTTACATGGGAAGTTAGATGAAACCATCTATATGAAGCAGCCAGAGGGGTTTGAGGTTAAGGGGCAGGAAGATAAAGTGTGTCTCCTTAAGAAGTATTTGTATGGGCTAAAGCAATCTCCTATACAGTGGTATAAAAGGTTTGATGAACATATGGTGACTAATGGATTTAATAGGAGCAGCTATGATAGTTGTGTCTATTTTAAGGAATACAGTGTAAACAAATTTGTGTATTTGTTGTTGTATGTTGATGATATGTTAGTGGCTTGTCCAGACTTGGAAGAAGTTGAAGCTACTAAGAAGATGTTGATGTCATAATTTGAGATGAAAGATCTAGGTGAAGCCAAGAAGATATTGGGCATGGAGATCAAGAGAGATATGAAACATAGGGTGTTGAAGTTATCTCAAAGGTCTTACTTGGAGAAGGTACTAAGTAACTGATGGATGATGCTAAGCCCGTAATTGTTCCTATAGGTACTCATGTTAAACTGTCAAGCTCTGATCCTATGTCAGATGGTGAAGTTAGGTATATGGAGAAAATGCCTTATGCCAATGTTGTTGGGAGCTTGATGTACTTAATGATATGTACAAGGCCGGATATTAGATATGCTGTGAGTTTAGTCAGCAGGTATTTGTCAAATCCGGGTAAAGCTCATTGGGTTGTTGTGAAGTGGATCTTGAGATATCTCAGGGGTACTAAACACTATGGTTTAGTGTTTGGGTGTCATAGACATGGGGAGAATGACATGATTGTTGGTTATGCTGATTTAGATTTTGCCAAGGACCTGGATAGAGGTAGATCTATTACGGGGTATGCATTTCAAGTATTGGGCAACTTGGTTAGTTGGAAAGCTCAGTTGCAGCATGTAGTGACATTATCTACCATAGAAGCTGAGTACATAGCATTGACTGAGGGAGTCAAGGAAGCTATGTGGCTGCATGGATTTTTTTCTGAGTTGGGGATCAAAGTTGCAGACTCAGTGGTGTATTGTGATAACCAGGGTGCAGTTTAGTTATCAAAGAATAGCATGTTTCATGAGAGAACAAAGCACATTAATGTGAAGTTGCACTTCATAGGGATGTGGTGAATGCTGGGAAGGTAAAAGTGGAAAGTGTGTCTACTTTGGAGAATCCAACGAATGTGTTTACAAAGTCTCTACCTGGTGTAAAGTATAAGTTTTGCTTGGATGTATTGGGAGTTTGTTAAAATAATGTTTTGGATTTTAAGGTGGAGATTGTGAAGTATTAAAGGCCAAAACAAGTGATATCTTTTGAAGTTAAGTTTCTTCCGAAGCTTAACATAGTTCTTCCGAAGCTTGGATGAAATCTTCCGAAGGTTATGTTTGCTTCGGAAGAGTTATGAGTGTTAGTTTCCGGAAGGTAATCTTCCGAAGGATTCTTTTTGTTCGGAAGAAATAGTCTAGGGTCCTTTGTGTAAATTCTCAATTGTTGTTGATTGTGTAATTAGACCGTTATAGTTAGTGTAGGGTTTGATAGAACATAAAATCCATGTTTAACCTTTAAACATTCTGAAAAACGCAGCGGATATAATGCTTTTAAAAACGATTTTTAAAGCTGAAATTCCATATTCTTAGGTGACCATTTTAGGTGAAAACAAACCCAAACATAAGGATCTTAAATATATGAATGGACAAGCTATGAACAAACACTAATGTACATAAAATCACAGCCATATGAGGCTGTGAAATGTTACCTTTCTCCAGCAGAAAAGTCGACTTAGAGGAGTGTTTTGGATGCTTGAATCGACCAAGAACTCAATGTAGAGATCCTCAAGCTTCGTATACCCCAAGCACTATTGCAAAACACCTTGTATGCTAGGATTAAACACCAAAACAAGCTGCTGAAAAACTCCTTCTTCCTGCCTTGTTTTCGAAACTAGAGAGGGGAGAGAGGGAGAGTTCTTTTGCATGTGTATTCTTCAAATGGCTGGTCCAAGAGGCAAGTGATAAGACCCCTTAATTGTTTGTATCTAATCAACAAAGTGGTCCAATAGGAACACAAGAAGGGGGCGGCCAAAAGGGGTTTGAAATGGGTTTTCCCCCCTTTTATTTTTAGACACATTACAATGTTACATGGTCTTATAACTTGGTATCTCTTAGTAAATGTATACAACTAACCAATTAATTGTATAACATATGTAGCCATTTTAATTTGTAATGTCATCTAACTAATACAAATAACATTACAAATAATATAATTGAACAAAATATCCTAATAAATTGTTCCATGTCATATGCAACTTGTTTAGAAAACCCATTTTCTAAATTGGTGTTAATATTTTATTGCATGATCACATCATCAATTAAATATTATTTGGTGTTTGCTAAGCTTGTTATTGGGTATAACCCGACTTGGATCATGACGTACTAACCACATCAATATTCTAAGTGTCTTGGGCACAGAGAATCCTACAATCTCCCACTTGCCCAAGATTCATAGAAGATTGATGCAAGCAGTAAATACCGCCTAACAACGGTTTACTACCTTTAATACGCATGACTTATAGCCATTCAATAACATCATCCCTTTAAAGTGCCCTACTTGAAATGATTTAGGTGAATTAATCATTTATCCTTTTGTTACAGATGTCATGTTAAATCCAAGGACACAGAATGATCATTCCTTGTTGATTTAACTTAATCAGGCCTTAGACATCTAACTCTCAACGAATAAGAGGAACAAATTCCATCTTGACTACATACGTTTCTCACAAACACCTCGTGTTATACCTGAACATATCCTTATGTACTGTCCACTATTTCAGGACAGTGAAGAATAGGCTCAAGGTGTAATACTTGGTGAATATCAAAACCCAATATGTGTCTCAGGTCTGAGGATACCAAATGATATTCGCCTTTACTCAAATTTACTTATGATCAATCAATAAGATTCCATGTAGTAAAATTTGAGATGCGGGTTAGTCCAATATCTGTATCCCACAAATATCTATGAACCTTGGTAGCAACCCATTGCTCTATATTCATCCTTATGAATATCAACCAATCCAAGTTCATAATAATCTTACTTTCACACTTGTTCCCACAAGTATGAGCGACTACGGACATTTTAGAGTAAACATTTTACTCATGGATAAAACATGCTAATTTGAAACATTAATTGAAACATTATAACCAAATAATTTTATTCAAATAATAAAGAGTTCCACATATCCAAATACAAAATGTACAGATCAAATCCAATCACTAGAATATCGAAGTCCCATGACACAAGTATGACATTCATGCTTTGCCTTTTCAAGGAGCTTCGTGAGAGGATCTGCAATATTTTGATCCGTGTGAACTTTGCGAATACATATCTTTCCCTTTTCAACTTCATCCCGTATGTAGTTGAATCTCCGCTCAATGTGCCTAGTCTTTTGATGAGCACGAGGTTCCTTGATTTGAGCAATCGCACCCTCGTTGTCACAAAAGATCTCTAGGGGTTCCTGAATGGAAGGGACAACCCCTAGATCGGCAATGAATTTCTTCAACCATGCAGCTTCTTGAGCTGCCAATGAGGCGGCGACGTATTCTGATTCTGTAGTTGATAGAGCCACCACATCCTGCTTGGAGCTCTTCCAAGAGACAGCTCCTCCATTCAGAATGAAAATGTATCCCGATTGTGACCGTGAATCGTCACGATCGGTTTGGAAACTCGCATCCGTGTAACCTTTTACAACGAGCTCCTCGTCACCTGATCCATAGATCAGGAACATATCTCTTGTCCTCCTTAGGTACTTAAGTATGTTCTTAACAGCCATCCAATGACTGTTTCCAGGATTTTGCTGGTAACGGCTTGTCATGCTTAAGGCGCATGACACATCCGGTCGAGTGCATATCATTGCATACATGATGGATCCAATAGCAGATGCATATGGGATTGCCTTCATTTTATCTTGCTCATCCTTTGAGCTTGGACATTGAGTCGTACTCAATATTGTTCCTCTTTGAATAGGTACAGTACCTTTCTTAGAGTTCTCCATCTTGAACCTTTTCAAGATCTTATCAATGTATGCACTTTGATTCAAACCAATCAACCGCCTTGATCTATCCCTATAGATCTTTATTCCTAGAATATAGGCGGCTTCACCAAGATCCTTGATGGAAAAACAACTTCCAAGCCAGGTTTTTACACCTTCCAAGGTTGGAATGTCATTTCCAAATAGTAGTATGTCATCAACATACAATACTAGGAAAGTTACTGTGCTCCCACTAGCCTTCTTATACACACAAGCCTCATCAGCGTTTTTGATAAAGCCAAATTTCTTTACTTCCTCATCAAAACGGTGATTCCAGCTTCTCGATGCTTGTTTCAATCCATAGATTGATTTCTTTAACTTGCATACTTTATTAGGATGTTTTGGATCGACAAAACCTTCAAGCTGAACCATATAGACATCTTCCTCAAGATATCCATTTAGGAAAGCGGTTTTGACATCCATTTGCCAAATCTCATAATCATAATGAGCAGCTATGGCAAACAATATCCTTATAGACTTTAGCATCGCAACAGGTGAGAAGGTTTCATCATAATCAACCCCTTGAGTTTGAGTGAAACCCTTTGCTACAAGTCTAGCTTTATAAGTATCCAAGTTTCCATGCATATCGGTTTTCTTCTTGAAAACCCACTTACTTCCAACTACCTTGGAATTAAGAGGTGGTACAACAAGTTCCCAAACTTGATTGTCATACATGGATTGCATCTCAACGTTCATGGCCTCAAGCCATTTGTCACAATCCAAATTGGACACTGCATCATGGTATGTGGTTGGTTCATCTGAATCTACCATATAGCATCCATCCATGAAAAATCCGTATCTTTCAGGTGGATTACTAGTTCTACCACTTCTGCGAACGTTTTGTGTGTATTGATCAACCATTTGATCATCTTCAACATCCTCATGTTGAGTGCTAGTTTCAACCAAACGTGCATCGGGTTGTGGTTCTTGATCTTCCTCAAGATCCACTGTTCTACTGCTAGCTCCTTCCATAAGGAACTTTGCTTCTAAGAACTCACCCTTTCTGGCAACAAACACCTTTTGTTCCAGTGGATCATAGAAATAATATCCCATAGAATCTCTAGGATATCCAATAAAGATACACTTGGTGGATCGGACTTCCAATTTGTTTGGGGTGGGAGTCTTAACATAAGCTTCACAACCCCAGACCCTTAAGTATGATAGGGATGGAACTCTTCCATGCCATATCTCAAAAGGTGTCCTTTCCACCTTTTTGGTTGGGGCCATATTTAAAATACGGGCGCGGAAGAGCAAAGCGAAACCCCAAAATGATAGAGGTAATGAGCTTCTAGCCATCATAGATCGAACCATATCCAATAAGGTTCGATTCCTCCTTTCAGATACACCATTATGTTGTGGTGTTCCAGGTGGAGTGAGTTGTGAGACAATCCCACAACTCCTAAGATGATCTTGAAAAACATCACTTAGGTATTCACCTCCTCTATCGGTACGGAGAATTTTAATTGACTTATTGAGTTGATTTTCTACTTCATTCTTGAAGATTTTGAACATTTCAAAAGCTTCATCTTTGTGCCTTAATAAGTACACATACCCATAGCGACTATAGTCGTCGGTAAAGGTAATGAAGTATCTTTCACCATTTCTAGTCATTGGCTTAAAAGGACCACATACATCCGAATGTATGATTCCTAATAAATCTTTTGCCCTTTCGGTAGTCCCACTAAAGGGTGCCTTTGTCATTTTACCTTGTAAACAAGATTCACACACATCAAATGAATCACATTCACTTGTTTTTAAAAGACCATTCTTTTGTAGTGTTTGAATTCTTTTCTTGTTTATATGACCAAGACGACAATGCCAAAGATAGGTATCACTCAAATCCAACTTGAGTTTCTTGGTGCTAGTTTGATACAATGAACTATTTAAAGTATATTCATGAACCAATTCATAAATACCATTAATGGGTATAGCTTTAAAATAGAACATATCATTTAAAGAAACATGAATATCATTTTCAATAAAAGATAATACATAATCATAAAGTCTTAATTGGGATACAGAAATAATGTTCCTAGTCAAACTAGGAGCATACAAAACATTCTTCAAAATAACATCCAAGCCACTTGGAAGTTGTAGGATGTAGTCCCCACGAGCTTCAACTTGGACTTTTGTTCCATTGCCCATGAAGAGGCTAACATCCCCTTGATTGAAGTCCCTACTTCTTTTGAACCCCTGCAACAAATTGCAAATATGAGTTCCACAACCGGTATCTAATACCCATGTGTTTGAAGATGTAACATTAAGATCAATATGAATCATGTATGTTGTACCTGAGGTCTGCCCGGCATCCCTCTTTGCTTTCAACTCTTGGAGATGGACGGGACAATTCCTTGCCCAATGTCCAATCTCCCCACACTTGAAGCATGGGTCGTTAGTAGCAACCTTTTGCTTTTCTCTTGTGGTTTGGGTGGTACCCTTACCACCCCTTTCCCCTTTCCCCAAACTTGTCCCTTACCCTTGGCAACCTTTGCCTTGGGTGCGGGATAAGGCCTTTTCTTGTTCCCACCTTCATTGATGGTGAGAACGGGTAAAACCCTTTTACCCATGGCCGCCTCGGCCGTTTTCAGCATTGAGTGAAGCTCACCAATGCTTTTGTCCCAAGCATTCATGTTGTAGTTCAACACGAATGTCTCAAACTTCTTGGTAAGGCCATTAAGGATCAAATCCGTGGCCAATTCCTTTGAGACGGGACAGTTAAGCCTCTCGAGGCGGTCAATATGACTTTTCATCTTAAGAACATAAGATGAAACAGATTGGTTGTCGTCCATACGACATGCATGGAGTGCTCGAACCGTTTCGAAGCGCTCAACCCTCGCTTGCTGTTGGAACGTTTCCTTCAGCTGGGTTATCATGTCATAAGCTCCGTGATGTTCATACTCCTTTTGGAGATCCGGAGTCATGCTCGCTAGCATGAGACAAGACACTTGGACGGAGTCCTCAGTGTACTTCAACCAATCGTTGAAGGCCTCCTGATCATCCTCAGTAGGTTGATCGGGGATAGGGTCGTCTAAAACATATGATCGTTTCTCTTGCTTGAGAACGATTCTCAAGTTTCGATACCAATCAATAAAGTTGTTATGATTTAGACGTTCCTTTTGGAGGATCGCTCGTAGTGATTGGTTTGACGCGGACGAGTTATCGTGATTTTCATTATTGGTGGCCATCTACAAAATTTAACAAAGTTTTATTTTAGTATTTTCGATATTGTAATTTTAATAATAAATGCCTTTTAAGGTCTTTTCATATTAAAATCTAGAACCCAACATTACATTTAAATTGTGGTTAGGTGACCTTTATCCCACTATTTAAATTAATAAGGTGGTCAACGATTGACGATTGCAACCATTTGCAACTTCTAGAAATATGGGATCGACTTGAAACATCATATGTAAAGTCGGCATGTTAATCCCATCAACACCATTTGGAAACCACATCGTAGGTGATCCATTTGACATGATTTGCAAATCAAGACACCCTACTTACACCCACGTGTGAGTTTGCCAAAACAAGTGGTTAGGTGACCTTTATCCCACAAATAAGGCATTCTCACCTCAAGTCACAAGTTCCCTCAAAATGGTTAGGTGACCTTTATCCCACTAAGAGTTCCCAAGTGACTCAAGTGTTGTGTAAAAGGACGGTGTTGATCTTGTTTGTAAAAAAAAATTTAGAGGTTTCATAATTCTAGTTTAGAAAACTCTATGTACTTGTATTTGCATGCTTTCAAATACAAGGTACCTTATGGTTCTTTGATTAAAACCTATTTTAATCTTTAAAAATCATTAAATCATTTAATAACCTTTTATTAACTTTTAAGAACCATCAATTTTCAGCTTGTTAAGTTTGTTAATGAGTTTGTTATGAATATCCAAATATCAACCAAACAATCAAAACAACAAACAATCAACCAAGCATAAACATAAAAACCATATGTGCATAACCATAGCCCTTATGTTGACAACACTTGTTTGCCATCACAAGTGTTGTCTATGGTCTTTCTAAGGGTCAAACATATCATAAAAGTTCCAAGAACCTCCCACTAGAAACCGCATCCAAATGCTCCATGTTTCTTGTGTCTTTGTGTCCATCTTTGGGTCTTGATCTTGTACATCTTCCTTTTACAAAATTGTATCCTAATACATTTTTCTAGTAAAGGAAATGAACCTAATCTATTATTACATAACCAAATGAATGAATAATTACAACCCAAATGAATAAACACAAATATTACAACCAAATTGAATGAATAAAAACAACCACTTGAATCATCCAAACAACACAAGGCCACAAGCTAGGTTATGCACTTTAACAACCAATGATCAAATCATCAAAATATATCATTAATCCCCACTTAAAACCTTCAAATTTCAGCCAACATAAACTGAAATTTTGGTTTTAAATATTGTCCAAACAATCAACATATCAACATACATATCTTTCAAGGTTAATCACAAGCATGTGTAATGTAACCTTGAAAGTTGGGGATTTCAACAAGACAATGTACCAGCCCAAAACAGCCTATAACATGTCTAATATCATCTTTAAAACCAATTTCAAAAGATGAATCAAGCAAGCCATCCATATAACCGGCTCTTGATGCCATTGTAGGGTTTGATAGAACATAAAATCCATGTTTAACCTTTAAACATTCTGAAAACGCAGCGGATATAATGCTTTTAAAAACGATTTTTAAAGCTGAAATTCCATATTCTTAGGTGACCATTTTAGGTGAAAACAAACCCAAACATAAGGATCTTAAATATATGAATGGACAAGCTATGAACAAACACTAATGTACATAAAATCACAGCCATATGAGGCTGTGAAATGTTACCTTTCTCCAGCAGAAAAGTCGACTTAGAGGAGTGTTTTGGATGCTTGAATCGACCAAGAACTCAATGTAGAGATCCTCAAGCTTCGTATACCCCAAGCACTATTGCAAACACCTTGTATGCTAGGATTAAACACCAAAACAAGCTGCTGAAAAACTCCTTCTTCCTGCCTTGTTTTCGAAACTAGAGAGGGGAGAGAGGAGAGTTCTTTTGCATGTGTATTCTTCAAATGGCTGGTCCAAGAGGCAAGTGATAAGACCCCTTAATTGTTTGTATCTAATCAACAAAGTGGTCCAATAGGAACACAAGAAGGGGCGGCCAAAAAAGGGGTTTGAAATGGGTTTTCCCCCCTTTTATTTTTAGACACATTACAATGTTACATGGTCTTATAACTTGGTATCTCTTAGTAAATGTATACAACTAACCAATTAATTGTATAACATATGTAGCCATTTTAATTTGTAATGTCATCTAACTAATAAATAACATTACAAATAATATAATTGAACAAAATATCCTAATAAATTGTTCCATGTCATATGCAACTTGTTTAGAAAACCCATTTTCTAAATTGGTGTTAATATTTTATTGCATGATCACATCATCAATTAATATTATTTGGTGTTTGCTAAGCTTGTTATTGGGTATAACCCGACTTGGATCATGACGTACTAACCACATCAATATTCTAAGTGTCTTGGGCACACAGAATCCTACAGTTAGTTAGTCAATTAACGCTATAAATAGGGATCCTTTGTAATCGGTGAGATTAACTCTTAATCACTGATAATTGATAATTCATTCTTGATAATAAGATTCTTTCTTGTGTTCTTGGAAGTGTATTCTCTTCGTATCGTTCTATTCCGTGTTCTTGTACTCAATTAATATAACAACAAATTTTTTTATTTGTTTTCTAATTTTCCACTGACACTGCCATGTCTAAGGTTGACATGTTGATCATAAGTTGATCATAAGTTGACCATATATAGCTGCAACAGGCTCATGTTACCGAGAACAAGACAGACCGTTAATGTTAGAACTTGTGTTTGTGATCTCTTAATTTGCATTGCATCTCTTAATCCATTTACAACTTATTTTTATCATCCAACCCTTCTAAGCATGATTTGAAATGTTTACTAGCGTTGTATATCATTCCATCATGATCAAAGCCCAGTTTATTTTCTTAGAAACTTAATTAGGCTTTAATTTCTTGGCTTAAAGACCATAGAGATCATCATTTTGATTGACTTAAACGGTTCATACCTTATCATGAAGGTGTAAGGAGTAAAATCAACATACCCTTAATAGCGCTCCTACTCACTTAATTGATAACAATCTACCATTATCAAATATTCATTAAATCCTCATGATCATTCAAATTACTCGGTATGAGCTTAAGAAACTTACCAACAAGATCTAAGAACGAAATTAGATTGGGAACAACTTCTACAAGCTTAAGCAATCAAAAATCTAAGCATACATCACAAGATCTTCCACAATTCTTCAATAATTCTAGAGAGATGTTAGAGAAGGTGAATAATGTTTAAAAAGATAACTGAGGCAAAATTTTGATAAGAAATATGGTGTTTTTGGGTGATACGAGTGACCCTTACTCAAATTTGGTGGATTGAAGGTGTTACTAACACCGTGTTAGGCTTGGATAGGGCTGCAAACGAACCAAACGAACACGAACAAGGCCTTGTTCGTGTTCGTTCGTTAAGAAATAAACTTGTTCATGAATAGTTCAAGAACACTTACCGAACGAGATTTCTTGTTTGTGTTCGTTCATTAAAAAAATGAACATGTTCATGAATTGTTCACGAACACTTACCGAACGCAAATGAACACAAACAAAAGCAAACGAACACAAAGAACTGTTCATGAACATGACCCGAACACAAAGATGTTCATAAACACAAACGAATACAAATTATTATAGATTTATTTTAGAATATAATTTACATTTTTTATTACAAAGATTAACCAAAGTTAATGAAAAATAAATAAGTAGTTAACATAAATATAAAAACGTACTTGATATAATATTCATAAAAATAACTGACATAATAATTAAGAACATAAACGAACACCTTAACGAACATAAACGAACACTTTATCGAACGTTCACGAACGAACACTAACAAATATAAACGAACACATTATCGAACGTTCATGAACATAAATGAACAAACACGGCTTGTGTTCATGTTCGTTCGTTTAACTAAACGAACGGAATTTTCTTGTTCGTGTTTGTTCATTTATTAAACGAACGAACATAAACGAATATCACGCAGAACGGTTCACGAACTGTTCTTTGAATGTTCAGTTCGTTTGCATCCCTAGGCTTGGAAAAAAAC
Organism: Flaveria ramosissima; assembly: GCA_025215565.1. Taxonomy (NCBI): domain Eukaryota; kingdom Viridiplantae; phylum Streptophyta; class Magnoliopsida; order Asterales; family Asteraceae; genus Flaveria; species Flaveria ramosissima. Next base: position 68,734,167 of record CM046035.1, read on the forward strand.
ATGTTAGGAGGATCAAACATGTCTAGGGCATGTGTTTCACAAAACTGGTAATCATAGCACACGATAGGGCCATGTTGACTAGGTTGCTCAGAAACTCCTTGACTCATGACATGGTTGTATGGTCGCTCGACATTGCTAAGTCAAAAACTCAAATCTCAAAACAAATCATTTGATGTTTAATTTCAACTCATTAATCAATTTGCCATCAGATACCTCATTATTAACTTAACTAGAGGTGTCCCCCACGTGCGTTGCGCGGGGAAATTAAAGCGTTCAAAATAAGATAACGCGGATTAAAAAACGTATCGTAACAGCTATCAAGCTAGTATAAAAAAACGTACTGTAACTGCTATCATTTTACCTACTAATTATACCCAAATAAAACATTATTTATTTATTTAAAATATATATATATATATATATATATATATATATATATATATATATGTATATATATATATATATATATATATATATATATATATATATATATATAGGGGATGGTTCCTGAGAAAACCAATAGTTATGTGAAAACCAAAAAAACCAAGGAAAACAGTTACATAATTCATAAATTTTATGTTATTTTAATTGTTAAAAGGTTATTTAAGCATTTTTACATATATGTTGAACATAAATACGAGAATGAAGAGTTTTACGTATACGTAGCACTATGTCGAAGGGAAAATGGTTACGTATATGTAACCTATATGTGACGTATGTGTAAAACCATGCTACGGTTTTTCATTTGATCCATACCCTTGTTTATATATACACACACACAAATATAGGGGTAGTGATAAAAAATTTACAAGTTATGTGACCGATTTCATTGGTTTTCTCTAGTTTTCACATAACTTTGTGGTTTTCTTAGGATCCCTCCTCTATATATATATATATATATATATATATATATATATATATATATAGAGAGAGAGAGAGAGAGAGAGAGAGAAAGAGAGGGAGAAATGTGTGAGAGAGAGAGACATACATATTCAGACAATATGATACTACATTTAAGTAGAATGAGATTGTATTTTGGATATTGAGTTTTAAAAGTTTTAAGTGAGCATAGTTGTATTTTATGAATTTAACTAGTTTAATTATATTTTACACATATTCAAATTATGTGATTAGTTGTTGACTTTTAATCTACTTCCACCATGATTTTTCATGGATATAATTTTTTACAAGTTATATTTCTAAAAAATAACACCATAAATGAACGTATTAATTTTTTTTATTTGGGTATGGTATTCTAATAGTATTTTTAATTTATATTATTACATATTGTAATTCTCGTCACATCACGCAAACAACCCTTCAAGTATATACATATATAGGTGTTTTTAGATTTTGTTAGCGTAAGTGGAAAGTGAGTATGTGGAGAGAGTGGAGGGAGTGGAGGGGTGGGCAAGTAGGGGAGTAGGTGTGTATAGTAATTCAAGCGTTAGGACTAATCATCCAAAAATCATAAAACCACTCAATTTGATTACAGTACTCTCATACGTCATTAACATTGTACATAATTTTTAAATACTTTCTCTAACTGAACACTCCTAAAAGTCGAATGTACATAGTTAATCATTGTTGACGTTTTCAAAACGCTTGTGTGTTGATCAATCTATTCAGAAGTGTTCAAAGGTCATATGTATAAGATGTACGACTTCAATCAGATCCAATCCTTTCAATGACTCGGATTTGCTTATTTACATTACAATGTTACATTCATGAACCTAGACATGTTTGCCTTTTACCCTGATTAATTTTACCATTTAACTACATACTTTCTTTTAGCCAATCGGGATTTAAAGCTTAATGGTTTACAACTCAAACTATAACATTTGTATGTCTCCACTCAAAGATACAAACATCCATTACCAATACTCGAATCTTTTTCGCTCATACCACTAAAGCTTTCATCTTATCAACAAAGTTACTCTTCATTTATATGTCATTTCTGGGGCTTGTATAGTTATGGCTCATTATATGATGTTATTACCATATTATATTTTTTTTATATATTCATGTTGGGTAACTTTGTAAAATAATAGTTAAGTTTTAAAATTGTTTTAACTCGGTTTTTTATCACCCGCGCTTCGCGACGGAGTATGTAATTTTTCTATAATTATAATCACAATTCGCGTAGCCGTTGGTCTCTACAAACATAGTATATATTGCTTTTGCACATTTGGATCTCAAAAAATATATTATGACATAAGAGAACTATATTATATTAAAAAATAAACTTTAGTGATCAAAATAAAAGTTTTTAAAGTTTAATGTAGCTAACATTGTTTTTTATATAGATATGTAATTATATCACTGATAAATATTTTTATCTCAATCAGGTTATTTATAATTTTTTTTGTTTCAATTAAGTCACTAAAAGTATTAGGATTATTCTAATTAGGTTACGCAACAATTGTAAAATATTTTTAGAAAAACTAAAATTTTTAAAAAATTAATAAAAATATATATAAAAAGGCAAATTACTTTAAAAAAATGCGATTTAGTTAAACAAATTAAAAATATATATATGAGTAAAGATTGGAATAGATAAAAGAATTAGTGACATGATTGTTACCTATTCGTGCTCATATTGTTACCACAAATTATAGAGCATTAAAGGGTAAAGTAAACTAGACAAGTGAATAATAATCTTGCTTTAGGGTTCTGCATCAACTATTGGTTAAAGTGGCAATCAAGAATCTTGTTCTTCCTAACAAAAACTAAGCTTTTTATAAATCATGTTTTGCTTTTGAATGGTTTTATGCTGATTCGACTTTTCACCAACCCGTCCTTCTTTCTATCCTTTGCGTTTTATAAAATCATTCCAGTCAAGTTTTAGTGTCATATAATTAAGCGTTGATATATGGTCTCAATATCGCTAGAAAAGAATATTAGGTAACCAGTGACGTGATGCCCACCTATACGCATCACACATGTTTTTGTCATTGGTCAATAACATAATGTGCACTATGATCAAATATAATGATTCTTAAGAGCATATGTTATGGTAACCCCACAAGTGATGTGGGTCTATGTGGACACACAATCCTGAGCAGGAACCTGCATCACGATTATGGTTTTGTGAAAACTCAGTGCTATCACGGGTCATGGCCCTGAGGTTATGCAGAGTGAAAATTCAACTCTACTAGTAAAAGATGAAAGATAGACATAAGACATAGTCTAGCATGGTATGTAATTTGATGATTAAACGAACAAATCCAAGCTAGTGTGATGGCGAAAGAAAGTAAAGTAGAATATTGGGAAGAATCTCAAAAGTTTCTTGAAAAGAATAGTCAGAAATTAGTGATTTTAGATAAAATTAAGAATGGGTATGGGCGAAGAACAAGCATACATTATTAAAAATATACAATACCTACCATATATTTCATTTTGGAATCCATGCAAGCCTGGTGTCTTTTTCATACTTGAAAACTAACATTGCTAAGTTATTTTCAAATAAAAGAAATAACCTTTTTACGATTTGAAGCGTATAATAACTCTCCACCTATCAAAAAGTTATATATCATGACCTTGTGCTTTAATTTTGATATTTTATTGAATTAAAAATAAAAATAAAATGTAAACTAATTTATTTATTTATTAATTTAAAAATGTAATTAAATCTGGTGCTTTTTTTAAATAATCAAACGGGTTATTACATTTACTAAAATTAAAGGTATCTAAATCATTAAAAAATATATAACAATGTGTAGTTAACTAAGTAACCGAGTTATTGATGTAGGCGGAAGTAAAATGATAAACAATTGAACTTGTTGATTCAACGAAAATACCAGAAACAATTCTTCTAACTATCGTTAATTCACAAAGAATGCCGCTAATCAGGAATTCACACTAACACACACACACACACATTGTGATAGAGAGAAACAAAGAGTTTTGTTATAGACTTCAATAATCATTCCACCCTTCTCTTACATGCATATAAAAAAACAAAACAAAAGTTGAATGGGCCACAAAACATAGATGGGCTAAAACCTGGGCCAAATGTAAAATCCAACAAAATCTAAAAATAAGACAAAAATTAAAATAACTCATAAAATATGTCGTTTTTGGGCCGAAACGATGATCAAACCGCCTATGGCTGTTTGTGAAAACGTGCTCCTCGGTCCAACAGTCGTTTTGACTGGTCGCAGGCCCGAAACGTAGACTTCTAGCTCAAGGTCATTTCAGTGAAGCCCCATTTGACAAGCGATATTGAGCCTCCAAAAAAACTATAGCTTGCTCCTTCACACTTGGGCCCACACCAGTTTTAGACAACCGATTTTTGGACTAAAAAACACTTCTTTTATTAACTATATTTTTTAGGTTTTTTAAGATAAATACACAATAGAATTTGAAAATTTAGACTTTTAATCATGAGATATACCACTTAGCAACATGATGTACCTTTACATATGAAAAAAATACTTGTACCGTGTTTAAACTATTATATCCTACTACTACTATCTTTCTTTTTCTCATTATATATATCTTTCAATCACTAGATAAAATTCGTGTGTTTCTTATTAAAGTTTTTCAATATGCACTATATACATAAGATTAGGTTGAATTATAATTATAATTGATTTATGTACCTTTTCTTATAATCTATCTTGTTACCATTAATCTCAACTTTTGATAGGGATTCATATTTTTTAAACATATCATCAATGTTTCTTTTGGTTAAAGATATTCAATTTGACCTTACTAGAAATAGTAAGAGTTAAAGAACTACAAGTTTAATCATTCGATAATAGAAAAGGCTGTAAAACCATGTAAAGTACTTCAGTTACATGAGCCTCTCATCATATGCACGCCCAAAAGCTATATCTCTCTTACGATACATGACAAATTGTATCAAAGGTACAATTCATCACATCATATATATATATATATAGTGATACTTCTCATAACACTAAAACCAAACAAACAAATAAAAAGACATCAAGCTTTAATTACTATATATAGTAAGTTACATGATTGAACAAGCATTAGGATTATCATCACTAAACATGTATGTAATCCGCTCATCGGTCGCATTTGGGGCTGAGACGGCCTGAACAACGTTCTTGACATAACCCGCTGGAGCCCGTTTGTCATACGCTTGACTCACATAAGGATAACTTACCAAATTATAGGGTATATATGGCCAGAATTCGGCTCGTTTGCCTGTACTCTTTATTCTCTTTAACACATGGTTTGGATCCACGTATCCAGTAACTGTCACTCGGCTTTGCTTTCGGTTAACCTCAACAGTCTTTACACCTTATAAACATACCAAAACAAAAAACCATTAGAACAACAAACAATCTAATAGATTTATAGACAAAGGAAATATGAACACACGCATATATATATATACCTTTCATATGCTTAACTGAATTCTTGACTCTTCTTTCACATCCATCACAGTCCATTTTAACTTTGATTTCAACCGTCTGCAAAAGAAACCACAATCCATCTTTTGTTTATCAGATTGTAATATGATATGTATGTATGTGTGTGCGCAGTGCGCGCATTAGCGCATATGTATGTATGTGTGTGTGGTGTAGAGGGAAGTGTGTGTATGCCTGCATTGGTTTTCTTCTACTTCTGATGCTGGTGCTTGTGACAGTACAAAAGTTGGAGATGTAATCAAGTGCTCCCATTTTTTGCTAATTGCTTCACTTTGCAGAAAGAAAATGTTGAGAGAGAGAATGAGAGGGTTGTGGGTCTATATGAGTATGTGCTTATGGTTTGGTATATATACAAAAGCAAATTAACCATGACTTTAAGCTGGACCCCAAATATGTAATTAACTAATGTCATACAATTATAAAGGTGTGTATATGATATAAAACTATTGTTATGAATATACACGATTCAGATTTTCATTTTTAAACTATAAAGCAAGTTTGAAAGTACAGATAGATGTGCGCTAACAAATGAAAAAAGAATGCGTACAAGTTTTGGAGGAAAAATTCTATTTTTCGAAGTAGCTTTAGTTTTAGGCAGAAATTGAATCCTTAATTCATGATTTGCCTATTTTGGAGAAGAAAAATAATATTACAGATTATATCTAAATATTAAAAATACCTACCTAAGATAGCACATGATTAACAACATTCTAAATATAAATATAAACTTGTATTGAAAATGGAATATTGCTCAGGAAGCTCCTTAAAGTCAGGGGTTAGTACCTTCAAGGGGAGATGTACGGGAAGCACCCGATTCTCTTCTAGATGAGATTTTATTACACCTGGCAAAATGGGCGGGTCGGGTCGGGTGGTGGGTCAAGATGAGTTCGGGTCAGGGCGGGTTCGGGTCAGGGCGGGTTCGGGTTAGGAACGGGTCAGGACGGGGTTCGGGTTAGAATGGGTTCAGGTCAAGACGGGTCGGGTCGGATCGAAAAAAATACAAAATTCTCCATTTCCAACAAAATCATACATTTGATCACAACTGGCAAAAAGGGCGGGTCGGGTCGGGTCGGGCAAGGTGTTGGGTTAGAAAGGATTCGGGCCAGAATGAGTAGTGCGGGTCAAGATGGGTCCGTTTTCTTTTGCATTTGTTTATTATCGTTAGTTTAATTGATCGATAGGTATACTCGTATGCAAAATAGATCATTTGGAATCACAATTTTTGTTTTAATGGCGTTTCGTTTGTGCATCTATGTGATGAGTGTAGCATCCACAGCATATTTTTTTTTCTCTCTCTCAATTTAACGGCGTTACGCAGTAGGCGGCGGCGGCGATGGTGGTCGGGAGTATAGGCGGTGATTGGAAGCTTGTAATCGTGACTCGTGAGTAGTGAGTTTTGACATGTTATGGTGTTAAAAGCGGATTAAGATAGCAACCGAGCAAAGTGTTAGGTTGCTCGACAAACCACCTCACAACCTGTTACGATCCATTTCTAGTTTTAATTCGGCCCATCTTGACCCGTTGATAATCTCACTTGTCTTAGTTCAACCCATCCTGACCCATTCTTAAATTTCCTCATGTCCAACATGATCCATGAGATCATAATAAAAGACCCATATGAACCCAAATTTTAGTATACGAGTTAGCATTGCCGGGTATAGATTTTATATATAATCATACTTTCACTAGTTTCTTGTCATAAACTTTTGATGGTCACATATTCGGCGCAAACTGCGATGTACCTGATTTCGTTATTAAAATGGTATTGATGGGTTTGATGAATTTATAAATTGATAGTTATGTTGAGGATCACACGACATTTTGTTGCATGACAAACCAGTAATAATTTGATGGTTATGTCCTAGAGCTAGCTCCAGGTTTGCAAGTCTTTGTTGTGTCGGATACCCATTTTATATTAGTCATAAAATTACGACAAATGTTAGTTCCACATGGCATATCAGAGTAGGGCGATCCAATCTGTAATCATGCTTGACTTAGCTTCTGTTTTCATATGGTCCGGGAGCGGTATGATCGTTTCTGTTTGAATACAAGAGTCGGACCGGAATTAAAGAGAAGGTCTTGTCATCATCCTTTTGTGGTAAATTTGATACATGCCAAGTGCAAATCACTCTTTTGAAATCTAGTGACATAACCTAAAATCAAGTATTACGAAAGAGGCATATAGGAAGGCAATTGTTGAAGAATTTGAAAGGGTGGAAATTGCCAATTGGCCCACTTGCAGCTAGCAATCCTAATGTTGAAGTCAGAAGTGGCATAAAATCATGAGTGTTCTAGACTCCTTTATGCGGTATTCTTTACTTGTTTAATCACAAAAAATGTTGTAAAGTGCTATTCTGTTGGCTTTCATTTTCACTTGATGGATGTACCCTTTTACTTTTTATTTCTAAATAGATATACCTCGATCTGTCACTAGATAAGGAAAATAGTTTTGAAACCATGTCATTCATATTTAGTTATTTACCCAAGTGAAATTATATAAGTGAAAATGTTGCCTTTGGACCCATCGAGGCGGTCCCCTTGTCTAGCTAGGAGCTCGATCTGTCTATACTACAGATGTCTATTAATTCATAGATAGTCTTGAATAAGCGCGTATTTTGTAGCTATAACTCGTATCATTGTTTAGTATAGTTTCTTATTTGATTGCAAGTAAAAATTATATTAAAGTTATATTGATAAGTGCACACGTTTAATAAGTGTTTGTTCCATTCTATTCATACTATTAATTGTTCTTTCTTTTCATTTAAGAAATCATACCAGGAGTGTTTTAAGGCGGAGTTAAAGTTTTTTCCTTTGTCTCGTTATAAGTAGTTTTATTAAACCTTTATTTCATAATAACAAGTTTATGTAAAATATTATTTTCAAATAAGCTAGAAGCTTTTATAATATCTTAAACAGTCGTTAATAATAATATTTTTTAAATGCGTTTCCTCTTAATCCATGAACTTCCATTGAAACTTGAATGGTGTTGAAATGATTTTGACGATGAATTGATAAAGAAGTCTATCAGGAATATGGATCTGGCCACCGAAGATGAAACATGTTATCCTTGAGAAAATTAGTAAGGTAATTCACTTAAAAAACCCAATTAGCAATAAACAGTCTAAATAAGTACCTTAAAAAAGGTTCTCAAACCCTAGGGTTGGACATGGGTACGTGTTAGATATTTTAATTCAAACACTTATAGGTTCATAGAGGCGAATCCTTTAAGTAATGGGGCTTCAAGGAACAACGCCCCCTTGACGGGGTATGGAGGCAGCGCCCCGGGTAGGGGTTCATGGGACAGAGCCCCTTATAAGGTCGAGCTGTGAAAATCAGGGTTGAAAATGAGCTTCAATTTTAATGAATTTCAAATTCAAAATTAGGTTTTTGTAAAGTAGTTTTGCCCCTGATCCCCAAAAGACAAATGATGAACATTGTTTTCTTCTTTCTTATTCTGGTTCATGCAAACACATAAAAAATATACTTGTTTTTTTTTATTAAACACTGAGTTTTAGCCAGTTGATCTATTCATATTAAACTATCGTATAACTTCAACATAATAGTGCAATCCATGACTCTCAATTTAATCCAAGCGTTTGATCATCTAGGACTACGAATCTCCTATAGTTAGCAGGTTGGAAAATTGGTTGATGGGTGCTAGGGAATCTGTAGGATATGTAAAAGAGTTGTTTGATATCTTGATGTTTAGACTTGCAACAAGGGGATGCATAAGAGAAGAGCACATTCATCTTTTATGCAGATGGAAGTTGACTTAAAGCTTTTGAGTTGAAGCTCTAGCGAGTCTTGAAGATGAACATGTGAGATTATTCAATAAATAACTTCATTATGTTACTAATAACCAAAAATCACAATTTCCATTGGTTGCGCCATGAATAATTCTGCTTGTTGATCTCATCCGTTACATCTTTATTTGGACGATTACTAGTATTTTTATAAAGTTACATGAGATGAATACTTAAAAGTTTCTTAAATAGAGTTACAAAGTCACCTTCACTTTGTTTACAGTCACTAACTGCTTGTGTTGCTGCTGTCACTAGAGCCAGAATATGTTTCTTTTCTACTTTCAGCATTCACGTATGCTTCAAGGCTTGAAGCAAGAAACCCACCCCTCACCATCACACACATCAACCTTTACAATCTTATAGTAAAATCATCTTTAAACTAACTACACACATAATAGGCAAGTGCATCTATCGCATAGTAATATAGCTTGAGGTAAAATCGAGTATCGATCCCTAGACACAATGGCTACCAATACTAAATCATCATCACTATCTAACCGATCAATTGAGTTTAGGTTGTGAATATTAAAATTAAGTAAAATAATTAGCAAATTAAACTAACAAAGTGAGAAAATAAAGACGAACATACACAAACAATTAAAAATACCACTTGGACTTTAATTCTACTTAGCATAGAATTAACAATTAGCACAAATTCGAGATGAAACCATTTTTTACATTGATAGAATGAAGTAGTCTAAACCCCTATCAAGGATATCTAGACATATAACTATTCGGAAAGCTATAACGATAAACACATAATAGCCACCTAAAGTTATGCCATGAGAAACTAATGATAGAATTATGTTAATGTTAAAGATGAGTTAAACTCCCGTTAGAGTTACCTAATTCCTTAAATTTTTGAAAAATTAATACGATAAACACATTATAACCACCTCAACTTGCGTAAAATAGACAGAACTTTAACTACCATTCAACTCATGAACATCAAACCATGATTACAAAATCAATTTATGACTAATGACTAGAGAAATTTATGATATACATCATGATTTTCTCAAACATAAACATAATGATGCACATTTGCCCAATTTTACTAAACCCCACCTTCATTCACCATTCCTAATCAAATGTCATAAAATTACACACAAAAGATACAATCATATACGTAAGTCTTGTAAGAACATGAGGTTTTTTAACATAACATGCTTACAACATCGATAATGTTGAACATTTAATCAAACTAGAACAAATACACATAACCATTAAAGAGTAATCAAGTTTGATCATCACATTAACATAGACAACATCAAGAGTCATGTACAAGTTGTTAAATCATACTAAGTTTCATCTAATCCAAGTGATAGTAAGAGTTTGTCCATGAGGCTTACAAAAAAACACCCAATCTAAGAACATGGAAGAGCTCATGATAGATCTAGAGGAATTCAAACTAATTTCGAGTGGAAATGGGGTGGATAATGTTAGATCGTTCTTGAAAGTGTGAACTTTTCAATCTTGAAATTCAAATCTTCCAAAAACTTTTGAGAAAAGCTCAAAACACGTAAGGGTTTGAGGGAGGCTAGGGTTTGAAAGGAAATAAAAGTTGTGTTGGATATGAGGTGTATTAGGGTTATAAACCCTTTATTTTACCCGAATATAGCCATATCTGAAACGATATGACCATAATCAGCTTTAGAAATAAACTATTTGGAGTTTGACAGCTTATATGAGTATATTTAACTTCGATATAGTCATATTGGAAGTATTTTTCATCTTAAACTTCTTCAAATCTTGGGTTTTCTTTACGAAAATCATCGAGCTTCATTCGATAACTATAAAATTTAAATAAAACACAAATAAGTGTCTGATTATACATTTTGTAACAAAATAACTTAGAATGCAAAGAATATGTATTGTAAACATATATAATTGTTAACATATCAATAATACACATAAACTTGTGGAAGCAGGATTCAAACATGAAATCGCTGCTAAAGGGAATCACGCGTAGTTGTGCTTATTACTATAACAACCCCCTTCATTGTGAATCCCAAGTTAGAGAACGAATCAAAGAATAACTGATAAACAGAGAAAGTAAGCTCTTATTTGCAGGCTGTACTTTAAGTTCTTAACTCCTACCTATGTGGTGGTGAACCGTATTCAGGTGGCGGTTGCAAGGAAGGCCTTAATTAAGTATAGCGGCCATAGTCGTAGACTCGCTAGGTTGCCAAACAAGCTTCAAACCATAACCGAGTTATGTGACAACTATACCCACAAATTGTTCTATCAACGACAAGCCATCGACCTGACACGTAAACTAGTTTTTCAAATTGGTTTGAAAAAAGTAGTTGTTACCAAATGGGTATGTGGTCATTATTTGACCATGGAGGTCAAACATAGCCATTTTTTGTCTTTTTTCACCCATTTGACCCCCATAAAATAGTATAAATATGTGGTGTGTGTTTTGGTTGAATCACAACAATCTAAAACACTTTATATGTTATAAAACCTAAAAAAGTTCACTACACTCTTCAAGTTTGAAATAAAAACTCGTAAAATGACTTCATCTAGTGTTAATTTTTGGTTGGTTGTGATGTACGTATCTTCCAATTACGTGGTTCGGGTTATTCTTACAAAGAGTAACCAAGAATCCAAGAGATTTGGCGCAACTTTGAAATGTCAAACGGTTGAAACGTCCATTTGCTTGGAGGATTATTTGGATGTCGCCGTAATAATGCAAGACAAATGCTCACTTGAAGCAGAATTGAAATATGAAGTCAAGCTATACGAGGACGGGGTAGGTGGTGGATTGACACCAGTAGTGATCGATGATGAAACGTCTTACGATAATCACCTTTGAAATAGCTTAGGTTCGAGGAGCGAAGAATATAACATCAAAATTCCACAACGAACGGATGACTCAAGACGAAACAATTAAAATATAATTTGTTCAAAAATAAACTACATTATTATTTTCATGTATTTCATTTTAATGTTTAAGTATTAAATAAAAACGAGAATTATTTTTTATTTGTATTATTTGTTTGTTTTCTAAAAAAACTGTTTTTAGAAACCGGTCCAAACCGATATGAGTATGTTTGGTTTACCAAATCTTAAAGCCGGATCCCAACCCAAACTGATTTCCTAAAAACCGGTTTGTATCAATCACTAATAAACCCGGTTTGGTGCTTAACCCGAGCCAGTTTGTTAAAAAATTGGGTTTGCCCACCTCTACTTGGAGCCCTAGAAATCTATCTGGGATTTTGGGGCATATGTTGTTTGTTTACTGGAATAACAACAAATGTTACCCATAAGTTTCATAAATTTAAGAACTTCCCATATTACTCTTAATAATTTGACATACTTGTTTTTTTTTTGGACTTTTAAGAGTTATATGATATATAGTTCTATTTGAATTAAAAAAAACTATACACAAGTAAAATTGCTCGATTTTTATTTGAAAATTACTAAAATTCATGAAGAGTCAACAACTAATAACTTATAAAATGCTCTTACTAAATACAAGACAAGATATTATAGTCCTTACAATACTATAACTTTATCTTATCTCCTTAACGTAATATATTGTACCATTTAAACATTTATAACTTGTTTGAAACAATACTGGTGTTTATTATCGTGCAATCGATATAAAAGTAACACAACAATAGTGTATAAACGGGATAATAATAGGTCGAGCCATTACATTGCAATATAATATTACAAGACATGAATATAAGTCATTAATACTTTAGTCCTAACTAATATGACTTAGTGTGGGTAAATATTATGTGGCCTCGACATCTTTTATTTATGTGATTGGAAATGAATTATTAAAATGTATGGATAGTTTAATTCAATAATAAATATGTTAATATGATTTACTTTTAATATATGATATTGTTTTTTGTTGTTGTATGTAAATATGATTAATAGGCTGGATATTTTGATTGATGAGCTGGATTCATACATTGAACTAATTACTTAAGGACTAGTGGGATTGTGGATGTAGGCTAGTTGGGCCATAAATGGGTCACACATTTGGTTTTTGTATAGACAAACGAGAAGAATTCAACATGGATACAACACATCTTTATCATTTCCCATTCTCCATCTTATCAATAGATTTCTTACTTGATAATCAATCTAACAGCCCTAAGCCAAGAGTTCATCTTCTTCATCTTTCTCGTTTGTATCCATCTTAGGGTTTACATCCTCGTGTTGTTTTCTTGAGTTTCTATAGGTCTATGTTTGGATCTTGTTCATTAATGTAATGATCATTTTGTCTTGTTTGTTTGATATTATGGTTTGAGAATAAGAGTATTTTTGAGTTTTGTGACACGAATGGCCGAAATTTATTCTACAAGTCTCTTAATCTGGTCATCAAAAGCTTTTTCACACAATTGAACCCGTAAACTTTACCAACCAACTGAATTTTCAACACAAATTCTCCATCTACCAATTCATCATATCACAAAACACACTAATCCAATTGCTCCTTGAAAGATAAATATAAAAACTTTAAGCAATAAGAAACCAATATAATCCTTCACAAAGTATCAACAGCTTTGATCCCAACAAGATTTGATCATACATCAAACTTAAACTTAACTAAACTAGTTTTTTTATCAGCCGCGCGTTGCGGCGGCGCCCTATGCAATTTGATAAAGTATAGACTACAATCGACTCAACTCGTTTCTGGAGACTACAATCGACTCAACTCGTTTCTGGACTAAATTTAATTCGAAACGTAAAATATACGACTTCATACCATTGCGAAAACGTCGAGCTTGAGATCACAACTTCATCTAAGATCAACGGATAGTTGGCACCTATCCAAGTGAAATCCATTCCAAACAAAATCAATTAAATATTACATTGATTTTGTACTAATAAGTAATAACTATCGCAAAGGGTGTTTTTCAAAGTTCATTCCTAAATATACCCTCAAGTTTATACGAAGGAAAGGTGTTAAGTACCTCAATTGCTTTGGTGGGTGCTTTGCTAAATGCATCATGAATGACATTGACTAATCCATTTTACATCCACTGACCATTTAAGAATCACTCATTTTGAAGCAAGTTATACAAAAACAGACTTTGTCCTGTTTGCCACAAAATCTAGCAAGAAGAAGAAAAATGTGAAACTACATCTTCAGGCTTCAACTAATACATATCAAGATTAGAGTACAATATAACATCATACTCAATTTACGTTCTGACTAATTACAAGTGTAGAGGATAATGAAATTTACTGCAAGAGTTTAGCTAAAAAGTAAAACATGAGGAATTCATTTTATTAATAGTGGCATGCACTCAAAAACAACCACAAATCTATACAAAGCCAAATGTAGTTGTAATCAACACCAACCATTTCTCAGATGGTTCATATATGTAGGTAATGATCTGATCGTAAGCTAGATTAGTTGTCCTATCAAACATCTTTGTGGGGTTAAAACCACCTGTACCAAAAGCACCAAGTAGATTTACATACCAAAAGAAGGAAAAAAGTAAGCAATGTAAATAATCTAGAGAAAATGATGGCAATGTAGCCTTAATTGACCAATGATATACTGAGGTTTGGGTTATCATGCCCAACATCTTATGACTAATCCACTTTCAGAAGACAACCTAAGAACAACAGAGATATGAAAACTTGAAAAAGATAACAGAACATAAAAGTTTCAAAAAAGTAAAATATAAAAAATCACCATCTAAACTTATTGTTGTTGCCTAGGCATCTGATGGGACTTCATTTTGGCTTTCACAAAAATCCTAAAAAATTCAATGGTAAAATTGTTAACTAAAGGTGCAAATGAAGAAAGGAAACGCAATGAAAGGAGAACATGCAAAAGCAACCATATTGCCATAAGCTAGTATTAGCACAAAGGCTTCAGGGTAATAAGTTGTTGGATTCAGAAAGCATACATCATATTGTCCATCATATGGTTCTCAACTACTCCGAGGAACCTTTATTAGGGTTGAGGTGGCCACTACAACTTCATCAGGCTTTAATGTAATGGACTTTTCAATAGTTGCTTCTTCTGCACAAAGCATTTGTTTGTACTCATCTCTTAATCAGTTATAGCTTTTTGCTTTTTTATCCCACGGCTTCCACACCACTAACCGGTGGGTAAAGAATGCACTTTTGTACATGTATTGTACCTCTGATACAAATCCACCAAGAAACTTTACATGGTTTAATTAGTTAAAATAAATATATAACAAAAACAAAGACTACGGCTCTCAATAGATAGAAGGGCGTGTTTAGCTAATACTGCAGATATCATTATGTTATAATTTGAAATTCAATACTGCAACAATATGGCAAACAATATTTATAACTTCTATTACTTGCATAAGCATCTACGAATGAGTAATAATTGCAAACTAAAACAACCAGATTCCAATAAGATTACACTGACCTTCTTATATCTGGTTTCGCTGGACTATAACCATATCTTAAATCTTAAACTGGTCTATATACCTCTAAAGTTTCTTAATCTCATTCTTCAAATCGTTCCCACACTTCTCCTTTTGGTTGCTATTGCCAGTATCGTAGACCTAAACATCAGTAGTTTGATTACCGATCTTTACACATTAGCATGTGTCGTTAACACTTAACATTTAAACCTAAAAATTGAAGAAAACTGAACAGTCACGTTTTCATATGCTATCTAAAACGCCAACGCCTTCCTGAACTTTCCTTAAAATCCGATCGAAAATTAAGAGCTTCCATAACCAAAGAAACCGATATGAAAAAATACAACGAAATCAAATTTCGGAAAGATTTTAAGATAAAAATGTTGTAACTCACAAACTACACCAAAATGCAACAAATAAACGTAATAATAATCGCATAACCGCAACCCATCTTGATTCGACAAGATAAGAAAAAAATAAAAATTGCGACAAACGTAATAATAATCAGACTAAAGTTCATAATTTCAAACAATTGCCGCTACCCAGATGAAAACGATCAACAAAACTCGAATTTTTGAACAAAAAGATTTGCTAAACTGGGATGAACAGACGTTCAATTGTTGTCATGAAAATATGGAAGATAACAATGAAGAAATGGATAGAAAGATCGGGGGTAGTGTTGGAATATCAAACCGTCCCAACTGTTTGACTTGTCTTGTTCTGAGGATGACACGTATAAACACGTGTAAGCAACTTTGGAGAAAAACTTTCATGCGACGGTGCCATTTTAATGCAGAATAAACCCAGCCATTGATCTTAATCCGACGGTTTGTATTCCAAAGTTTACTGTTTCTTTCAATAGTTTTAAACATATAGGGTAAATATAGGGTAATTCTTTCTAATTCAATTTTCCCTCACACGTGATATTCACGTGGCTTCTTCCCGCCATCAAGACACTCAAAAACCACCACAAAAGTTGACCCCATATGCCGTTACCCACCGGCTCTTCCCGGTAAACACCGTCAATAGCCGGTTAACACTATAAATATTAAATAATAATAATCCCACCACCCCAAAACACACACCATTCTTGATTCTTCTCCGACAACTAATACTTCTTCAAGTTCCCCATTTGAATCCATCATCTTCTCAAGTTTCTCTCGTAGGGTTTTTCTTTTAAACTCCAATGAAGTATACGAGAGCTACACCCTCTGATAAAACGATAATCGATTAACTATACATTTGATTCCACCACTTACCTTCACGATGAGCGCAGTGAATATTACGAACGTGACGGTGTTGGACAATCCGGCGTCGTTTCTCACGCCTTTTCAGTTTGAAATCTCGTATGAGTGTGTTTCGCCTCTCAAAGATGGTAATTTCTGCAACTCCTCCATCTTTAATTTCAGCATGTTGAAATTGGTTCTTGATTTTTTTGTTTTTGGTTAGGGTTAATGGCCTAATCAAGAAGTATGAGGTGATGTTTAGGGTTTGCGTAGTTGGAATTGGTTAATAGAATGCATTTGAATGGGTTGTTAAGGGATAATGGGGAGAATTCTGCCTTCGATTAGCGGTTTTATATCAAGTTATGTGAGGAAATTAGGTTAAATTAGGGCTTTGTTTGTGGGTAGATTGTAGGAATGCTCATGTAGCATAATAATACTGGGTTTTAAGGAATACAATTGGGGAAAACTACCCTTTTGGGCATTTGTAACCGATATTGTGTGTTTGTTTTGTACTTTTAAATGTGTTGTGATTGTTAAAGAAACCACTTACCTAATATCAGTAATCTGCTTTACACCAGCATTTTCTTGGTATGGTTACACTTAAAGTGGACGAGAAGGTTCTTTTTCAGGATTACAGGGGAACCAAATTCATAGTTTGCTCAATTTAGAATTGGAAATCAAGATTTGTTATGATCCTATGACTTCTAAGACCACAAATACATTGTATATTTTCAGCAACCCTCGACGAGGACAGTACTGAGTATTAAACACGATATAGTGCTTCTCATTAGGACTGAGAAATGCATTCATTTTCATGCTTGTATGTTTGTTAGTTGTTTGCATACATGCATCTCACTTAAACATCAAAGAATTCAAGCATTGGCAGTTCGTTGCTAGTTCCTAACTGTCTAAATTGTTCATGAAACACTTAATATATATTAAATAATATTACATATAGTTTTAAGCATTTGTTCTCTTGAGCTACCTAAATACGAATCTCATTTCAACCATGGGACTGAAAGTTCTCTTTTCATTAGTATATCGATTCATATTTTAGGAGTCCCCACTCTTGCACAATTTGACAAGTATCTATTTTTTTTATCGTTTGTTTAATAGGAAACCATTATTTGCCCAGATCTGATGGAAATTGATTGAATTTCTTGTCTATGTTGACTTCTTGATTGTTGTAATCACATCTTTCTACTGGTACCTTCTTATTAACAAATTATGAGTGTTCTACAGTTGGAGTTAAGGAGGGGGATGGCGCTTACAGCCACTTTCCTTTATTTTCCTACCATTTTCTATACCAGTTTTAAACTGATTTCTGAAATCTGCACCATTGTTTATGGAAATAGAATGATGACGGTTGCCATAGTTTATCGGTTATGCCTTGTTTTACATCTAAGACCTTCTGATTTTTAAGATCTCCAAAAGTATATAACGGACTATGTATCCAAATAATGTACTCTCAATAACTATCAGTATCACACTCTCATATATGTATCAAAAACCAACTCATACCTCCATTTTTCACATTTAGCAATCAATGAGTACTGTTAATAATTGCATTCGCTAAACTTTTAAAGGGTGGTGCAATCGGTATGAGCTTGAATTCCCTTTGCAGAGGTCTTAGGTTTAGGTTCAAATCTGGCTTCCACTGGTTTTACGTCTTTTACCTCTTTGAAGGCCACCTCTCCACCGGAAGATGCATTTGTGTTTTACATGATCTCATTGGTTAGTAGGGTATTGCTGGGGTCTCATGAGATTACCACTAACGGGTTCTTACAGTCACCAAAGAAAAATAAATGCATGCACAGAAATATTCATCTTGGTAAACATAAATGCCTTAAGGTCTTGCTTAGATTATGCTTCTTTCTCCCTTAATAATCACAATATCCATAATCCTTAAATGATGCCAAGTGTGTGTCAACATTTAACATATAATGATCGTGCAAACTTCTTACTTGCAGATCTGGAATGGAAACTCATCTATGTTGGATCAGCTGAGGATGAGACTTATGATCAACTGTTAGAAAGTGTGCTTGTTGGTCCTGTCAACGTGGGAAATTACCGTTTTGTCTTTGAGGTAACCCTTAATTTCTACCCACCTTATAAAAATGACTGAACAAATAAAATTGTAATAATATCAACATTGGTAGGCAGACCCTCCAGACCCATCAAAGATTCGAGAGGAAGATATAATTGGAGTTACAGTTCTTTTGCTAACCTGCTCATATGTGGGTCAAGAATTCGTGCGTGTTGGTTATTATGTGAACAACGACTATGATGATGAGAAGCTAAGAGAAGAACCACCACAAAAGGTGATTATCGATAAGGTCCAAAGAAACATATTAACCGACAAGCCGAGGGTGACAAAGTTCCCTATCAACTTTCACCCTGAAAACAGTGAAAGCGGAGAACCAGCTCCTCCACCTGAAGCTGAAACAAGCGAACAACCACCACCTAGTTCACCTGATAGTAATCCTTTAAACAATGCAGAAACGTAATTCGAATGTCCATTTTATCTCTAGGTAATGTTTTACTGAAATTTTTAGCTTGGAATCTATCAATCATATGCTTTAGTTTTGGGATTTCTGGCTTAGTAAACGATTGGGGTTTGAGAAATGGCATTTGCTTTATTTGTTCCGGCCGTTTGAACTGCTTTTAAACAACAAATTTGAAAAGTTATTGGCCAGGATGGTCATATGAAATGATTTGATTTGTCCGTTTTTGGAAGTAAATTATAATTCTCTCGTGACAATACAATAAGCTTGATTCATGTCCCCTTGCATTGTGCTATATTTACTGCTTAAAATTCAAAACACTATCTTGATGCATAGAAGATACAAATCTGCAAATATAAATATTCATATGTGGATTCAAATATGGATTGCTTTTTCAAGGGAGAACCGCTTTCAGCTGTCCTATCTTCAGGATTAGAGGTTTAACCGGTTTATTTATCAAACAGGTTACAGTTTGGTCAATCAAAGTCAAAACCGGTTCTTGGTTAAACTGGTTCAGGTTTATTAGTTATTAATCCTTTAAACTCCTTTTGGGCCTCCATGTTATTTGTTGAAACTAATTGAGAATATGAACACGGAATTTGAACGATACAATAAAGATGACACAAGAAAGAATAAACGTGAACAAGAACTTTCAAATGATTACTATGATTGGAATGATTTCGGATCAGATCCCCTCACCGATTACATAAGATCCTTATTTATAGTGGATTAACTAACTATAACAAACACTCAACAAAATTGAGAATTTACACTAAGGACCCTAAACTAAATCTTCCGAACAGAAATAACCCTTCGGAAGATTTCCTTCTGAAGATTTCCTTCGGAAGATACACATACTTCGGAAGAATTCCAAAGTACACTCCAAATTCCTTCCGAAGCAAACATAACCTTCGGAAGAAATCAACTTAGCTTCGGAAGAACTATGTTAAGCTTCGGAAGTATACTTAAACTTCGGAAGATCACTTGTTTTGGCTTTTATACTTCACAATCTCCACCTTAAAATCCAAAACAAGATTTTAACCAACTCCCAATGCATCCAAGCAAAAGTTGAACTTCATACCAGGTAGAGACTTTGTAAACACATCCGCTGGATTCTCCAAAGTAGACACACCTTCCACTTTCACCTACCCAGCATTCACCACATCCCTTATGAAGTGTAACTTCACATTATGTGCTTTGTTCTCTCATGAAACATGCTATTCTTTGACAATTGGACTGCACCCTGGTTATCACAATACACCACTGAGTCTGCAACTTTGATTCCTAACTCAGAAACAAAACCATGCAACCACATAGCTTCCTTGACTCCCTCAGTCAAAGCTATGTACCTGTTGTAGATAATGCCACTACATGCTGCAACTGAGCTTTCCAACTTACTAAGTTACCCAGCACTTGAAATGCATACCCTGTAATAGATCTTCCTCTATCCAGGTCCTTGGCAAAATCTGAATCAACATAACCAACAATCCTCTCATTCTTCCCATGTCCATGACACCCAAACAATAAACCATAGTGCTTAGTTCCCCTGAGATACCTCAAGATCCACTTCACAGCAACCCAATGAGCTTTACCTGGATTTGACAAATATCTGCTGACTAAACTCACAAATACCCAATATCTGGCCTTGTACAAACCATCAAGTACATCAAGCTACTAACAACATTGGCATAAGGTACATTCTCCATATATCTAACTTCAGCATCTGACATAGGACAATCAGAGCTTGACAGTTTAATATGAGCACCTATAGGAACAGTTATTGGTTTCATATCATCCATCCTATAGTTACTTAGTACCTTCTCCAAGTAAGACCTTTGAGACAACTTCAACACTTTGTGTTCCCTATCTCTCTTGATCTCCATGCCCAATATCTTCTTGGCTTCACCCAGATCTTTCATCTCAAATTCTGACATCTACATCTTCTTAGTAGCTTCAACTTCTTCCAAGTCAGAACAAGCCACTAACATGTCATCCACATATAGCAACAAATATACAAATTTGTTCACACTGTATTCCTTAAAGTACACACAACTATCATAGCTGCTCCGGTTAAACCCATTAGTCACCATATGTTCATCAAACCGCTTATACCACTGCCTAGGAGATTGCTTCAGCCCATACAAAGACTTCTTAAGTAGGCAAACTTTTTCTTCCTGCCCCTTAACCTCAAACCCCTCTGGCTGCTTCATATAGATGGTTTCATCTAACTTTCCATGCAAAAATGCAGTCTTTACATCCAACTGATGTAACTCCATATCCATAGAAGCAGTCAACGACAGCATAACCCCGATGGATGAATGTTTCACCACAGGTGAGAATATCTCATTATAATCCACCCCTGGCTTTTGTGTAAACCCCTTAGCTACTAATCTAGCCTTGTACCTAGGAGGTTCACCTTCAGAAATCCCATCTTTCAGTTTGAAAGCCACTACATGACACAGGCTTATGACCCTCAGGTTTATCAACCAGCTCCCATGTACCATTCTTATAAAGAGTCTCCATCTCTTCCTCCATGGCCTTACACCATTTTGAACTTTCTTTCACAGAAATTGCCTCAGAGTATGATAATGGTTCATAGATGCTTTCTTCTTCCGCAGCAACAAAGGCTAATGCTGACAAATCCATCCCCTCTCTATACCTGAGTGGATGAACCACTTGTCTCCTTTGCCTATCCCTAGCCAACTGATAATCATCCATACCATCACCCTGGCTATCAGAGGGACCTGATCAACACCTTGATCATAAACAACTTGCTGCTCCACCTCAATCTTAACCCACTATGTCTTAACCTTGACTTCTTTTTTGATGTCTTTATACATTACATCCTCTTGAAAAATTACATCCCTGCTCACTATCACCTTAGGTCTGTCCCTTCTAGCCTCCATAATCTATACCCTTTTACACATTCAGGGTAGCCTAGAAATACACACTTGCAGGCCCTAGGTTCCAACTTCCCTTGGCTAACATGAGCATAAGCCAAAGATCCAAACACCTTTAGTCCCCCATAGTCATTCTTTCTTCCTGACCATGCCTCCATAGGTGTCTTCATGTCTAATGCTGCTGATGGAGATCTATTGACCAAATAAGCTGCAGTTGTCACAGCTTCAGCCCAGAACATCTTAGGTAACCCTGAACTAGCCAACATACACCTTACTTTTTCAAGCAAAGTCCTATTCATCCTTTCAGCCAATCCATTCTGTTGTGGATTACCTGGCACAGTTCTATGTCTTGCAATACCATGAGTCTTACAATACTGATTAAACTCATGATTGCAAAACTCCAACCCATTATCAGTTCTCAGCTTCTTGACCTTTCCTTCAGTTTGAGTTTCCACAAGGACTTTCCATTCCTTGAACTTCCTTAAAGCATCACTCTTATTCTTCAAGATAACCACCCAAACTCTTCTTGAAAAATCATCAATCAAAGACATAAAGTATCTAGCACCACCCAAAGAATCAACCTTAGCAGGACCCATAAATCTGAATGAATGTAATCCAACACCCCTGTTGTAATATATTTAGCCCTTGTAAACTTTACCCTCTTGTGTTTCCCAAGAATACAAGTTTCACAAAAACCAAAATCACAACTCTTAAACTCAGTCATTACCT
Organism: Flaveria ramosissima; assembly: GCA_025215565.1. Classification (NCBI taxonomy): domain Eukaryota; kingdom Viridiplantae; phylum Streptophyta; class Magnoliopsida; order Asterales; family Asteraceae; genus Flaveria; species Flaveria ramosissima. The sequence goes on from CM046035.1 coordinate 68,757,117, forward strand.
GTTGCTTCTGCAACTCCACCAGTCCCTGATGACTGATATGACCAAGCCTCTTGTGCCACAACATAGCCTTTGAACTACAATCACTTGAGGCAGTTGCCACCTGAGATTCTACTACACCAGTACTATCTAGAACATAGATATTATTCTCCCTTCTATTACCAGATAATACCACCATTGATCCCTTAATCACCTTAGCCTTACCATCTCTAAGACTAACATGGTAACCAGAACTCTCCAACAACCCTAAAGACAATAAACTTCTTTTAAGACTAGGAATATACCTTACATCATGAAGATCTACTTTCATTCCACTCTTCATCTTTAGAGTCACTACACCATGACCTACAATCTTGCAAGGTCTATCATCCCCTAGCTTCACTAATCCAAGATCTTCAAACTTCAGATCTTTAAAGAACTCCTTCACAGGTTTCATATGGTATGAGCGCCCTGAATCCATCACCCACTCATCCCTTTTTCCACTGCTTGTAACAGCCAACATATCTGCACTCTCATACCCATCAGATGAGTCATCTTGAGCATTGTGTCCTGAATGAGACTTTGACCCACTTGATTCACCCTTCTTTCTTTTCCAGTCAGGACAATCTTTCTTGAAATGCTTTTCTGACCCACACACATAACATCTCCTCTTAGACTTGGATCTTGATTTTAAGACGTTTCTTGGTTTGAAGTTTCTTGTTTCGGATCTACCCCTGACCACCAAGCCCTCTCTACCATCTTCCTTATAATCAGTTCTCATCTTCAATTCCTTTGAGTTGAGAGCTGCCAGCACTTCTTCCATGGTAAGAGTATCCCTACCATACATCAATGTATCCACAAAGTGCTCATAGGACGATGGCAAAGATGTCAAGAATATGATTGCTCGGTCTTCATCCTCCAACACAACTTCGATGTTCTCAAGATCTAATACCAATTTGTTGAATTCATCAGTATGATCTTCAATTGACTTCCCAGGAGCCATTTGGAATGTGTACAACCGTTTCTTGAGATACAGCCTGTTCGCAAGAGATTTCGTCATGTACAAACTTTCCAATTTTGACCAGACCCCTGCAGCCGACTTCTCTTCGATACCTCTCTGAGTACTCGATCCCCCAAGTTCAAGATGATTGAACTGTGTGCTTGTTCTAGCATCTCCTTCTTCTTGTCTGAGAGCGTATCTGGCAACTTGGATTCTCCGGCCAAGGCATCTACCACTCGTTGGTGAACGAGCAATGCCCTCATCTTCAATCGCCATAACCCAAAGTCGTTCTTCCCGTCGAATTTCTCAACCTCGAACTTTGTTGACACCATCGTTGCCGCCGATCGATCTTTAATTGAATCTTGATTCTCAATTGAGCCACTAACCAGGCTCTGATACCAATTGTTGAAACTAATTGAGAATATGAACACGGAATTTGAACGATACAATAAAGATGACACAAGAAAGAATAAATGTGAACAAGAACTTTCAAATGATTACTATGATTGGAATGATTTCGGATCAGATCCCCTCACCGATTACATAAGATCCTTATTTATAGTGGATTAACTAACTATAACAAACACTCAACAAAATTGAGAATTTACACTAAGGACCCTAAACTAAATCTTCCGAACAGAAATAACCTTTCAGAAGATTTCCTTCAGAAGATACACATACTTCGGAAGAATTCCAAAGTACACTCCAAATTCCTTCCGAAGCAAACATAACCTTCGGAAGAAATCAACTTAGCTTCGGAAGAACTATGTTAAGCTTCGGAAGTATACTTAAACTTCGAAAGATCACTTGTTTTGGCTTTTATACTTCACATTATTTATTATTAATTATGGGTCAAATAATTATTGGTTTATTTATATTAGGTTGGTTTGGGCACTAGGCATCAAAGCAGATGTATATGGGTCCTATAGTTGTCATCAAAGTCTCTATGGTATTAAACGTCATCTAAACACTTGCTTATGAAAACAGTTTGCATGAAACCATCTTGAAATTTTATTAGGTTTAAAAGGATCAAACGAACAATTTGTATGCAATGCATATATTGACTCATGTTTTCAAGAACATTTAATCACAAGGTTTTTTTTAAGTTACTTTCCAATCTTTTAAAACTTTTTTTTGAAGTTAGATCTTAGAAACAAGAACCACTTGTTAGATATATTTATGTGGCCTACTGACCATCCGGCATTTATTTGGGTTATGTGTTTATGGTCCTAATGTGTAATTTGAAAAGTTAATATCCTAAGGGGCTAATGTGTAATATTGGTGGTTAAATTGATTAAGAAAGAAGAAAACCCTAACATCATATGGAATTCAATCCATCATATTGAAGGCAATCAAGACTCTTAATTAGATTTTTATCATAGGTTTCATTTTCATCACATACTCAAAAGAATAAATCATCTCCTTCAAGTATGTTCTTTTCCATTCACTCTATCGATTATTTGGGACTTGTATAATTGATATCATATGTAAAAATAAATTCTACATCACTGATAGTGGAATCATAGCACAGAGAATCATATAAAACTATATCACAATCAAGTTCAACAATCTTGAAGAAGATGCAATCGGATTTAGGCAAAAGTGGTGATTAGTGCGTGAGTCACACTCATGGAGGCCAAGAAGGAATTACGATTGATCTTACTAACTAGTATATGTTTAATGGATCAAGTCGGATAAGGAAACCTCAAGAGAACATATATGTTGAAGCAAACAAGATAAAAAAGATTTTGATCAATGTAGAATTTAAAATCCCACTATTATCTTTAAAGCGAATTTATAAGAAGTCATAAAATTAAAGTATTTTACGGTCTCCTTTGTGTTTTATCTCCCAACAATAACTGATTTATTGTTTAAACCCTAAATATGGTGGTGCATTGCAGTACATGATCGCCCCCACCACCGCCACCCTATCCCACTTCTATTACTTGTTTCATTACTTTTCTATTTTATGCGTCGTTTCCATTTTATTTTCTAGTTTTCATGGAATAAAACTTCGTTATTGATTGAAGATGCATTATCCAGATTTTGTTTTAGACGTCCTTAAGTTTCACCATCGCCACCTTCGGAAACGCATAGCCCGATTAGCTTTTGACAGAAAGCTGTCAAAATTTTCTTTTTTATTGGTTTTTAATCGTACGAAGGACCTCGGTCCAAGGCTATAAAATTTAAACTATGGTTTGATAAAAAATTTTTTGAATATACGAATCTCATCTCTTGATTTATGGATCCAAGAGACTGTCGTCTAACCATGGTTACGTGTCTCGCTTTCTTTTTCCTTTAGATCTACAGATTTCATCACTTGATCTATAGATTCAAGAGACTATCATTTGCTTTTGACGACCACAACTATGGTCCATTACTATGTAATTTTTTCAAAGACTATGGATGACACGATCAAGCAAAGTATATATAACACAATCAGAAAAATGTGGATGACAATATTAAACTCAATACAGAATTGTTGGCAAAAGTTTGGATTTTCGAGATAATCAAAACATGTTTATCTTATTATTGTTGTTTTTTTAGTTTGAGCTCTATGTTTCTTCAGTTCCAATTGCGGGCGAGTATTAGAATATGTTATTCGTATATGGTTTCTCAGTATGAGCTCACGAGCCGAGTTAATTTTCTAGGGTTATTTGTAATCTTTATATATTGTAACAAAACTATTTAATCATATCACTTCAGTATTTTATCATCTTATAATATAAACCCAATATTCTAGTAGTGCAAATCCTAATTACTAGCTATCTTATTTACGATATGTAATATTTAAACAACATTAATATAGTTTTTTAATATAAAACCTTTAGTTATACTCTTGATTACTAACCAGACATTGATGTCAATCAAAACTATAAGTCGATTTGTCTTCTATAAAAGTTGTATGTGTTTAAATTCTGCAAGTATAAGGATAACCAAAATTAAATGTTCTTAAAAAATATTGTTAAAACAAAAACTAAATTGGCGGTGTTGAAGACTCGAGAGACCTTAACTTCAAAGTTCAACCCATCATTATTTGCTACACAAATCTACTGAATTTGTAAATAAAAAACCTCCAAAACACCATTGGTTGCTTGTAATACAGCTAATACCATCTAGTAAACTATTAGGGTTTTGTTTATAAAACTTATGCAACCTAGGATGACACTGTTATATTGATTTATGAATACGGTTCATCTTGTCGTCTTGATTCACATAAGAATCAAGCACTCGATCAGTGTTTTCAAGAGATGATTTAAAGTTCACGGGGTGTAAGAAAGACTATGATATAAGAAAAAAATAGTAGATTTTACTTCTCGCTTTGATTTCCTTAGTATTATTAGTCATAACATCATGATAAATCAAACTTCACATAAACCTAATATAGATGAAAACTTGAAGAAGGTGGATACAATTCGTGTATGTATATGAATTTCGTCTTGTATTGACATATATAGAATAGAAGCATGTAGATTAAGAATAGAGAAAATAAATGGTAATGACAGAAGCATAGAAAGCACGAAGGAGTGAAATACGATATAGATGTAATTCATTCTTCTTTGTGCTCTCTATCTTCTGTCAACATCCATCTATATCTCTTACTCTTATAATTAAAATTTGTAACAATCTAAAAACTACAATTGGTATATATAGTTAGTTACCTACTCCAAACCATGAGTCGTGTGTTTAGAGCATCGAGATATTTTACCATTAACGGACGGCAGACATATAAGGGAGAGGGATGCACCATGCATACGTTGCAAGATGGAGATCGAATAGAAGGTAATAAGAGGTGAAGTTTTCTTTTGATGAATAGAAAGATCACATGTTTCCTCTATTTATAAGGCAAATATCTATCTCCAAACTATTAACATTCTAAGTACATCAAAGCTAGATCTAGTGGTCAGGGAATGTTGTGACTCAAATTACTTTTTGTGATGCATTAATAACATGTAGCATTCTCATATCCAATAGATTGGCCAGTGGACTTGACTTTTAAGTTAGTGACCACTCAAAACATAATCTAGATTCTCAACAATAGAATTAGTTCTATTTTGCACCTAGCCATAGAAGCTACGATCATATGTCATCATATATATTAGATTTCTCTAACCATCATTTAGGAGTGATTAAACAACAAATGAGTGACTCATCTTTTCCTATACGTATATAATAAAAGGGTTGCTGGTTAAGACAAGTTTTGTTTTTCACATTTTTATCTAACGAACTCTTGTTTCATTAGATAACGAACCATTGCATATTTGATATTTCGTCTTCTTTTAATTCATCTTAAAATACACATCTATTTCGTTGCTTGGATTCTTTTCGGTATATTAATATGGAAGGTCGTATAACCATCAATGGTTTGTGTGGTTAGTTTAAACAAAAGACGTAAAATAAGGGTGTTAATTTGTTTTCAGGTTTTGGGAACTAATGCAAAGGAAGTTGTTTGTTTAAAGATATAAATTTAGGGGTAAGGTTAAGTTACAGTAAAAAAAATAGTTAATCTAACAAGACTAATGAAAAATTCTGCACTTAACATGTGTTCTATTGTTGTTTTCAAAAAGGACGCAAAATAAGGGAAATAATTTGTTTTATATTTTGAGAATTTATCTATCAACTAATTGTGTCTAATATTTTTCAGAATTGTATTTCGTATTTTAGAATATATCGTGTTATTTTTGTCACCGTCTTTATGTATTATATAAATTTATTGTTATTTTATCATTATGTTTACATGTTAGAAGTATACAATAATATTATTTTAGTGTAGTTTTTAGGATTAATTATTTTAGAAAAACACACATGCGTTCAGTAAAATACAATAACACATTTATCATTGTATTTATGTTTTATATCATTTTATGTTATTTTATCGTTGTTTTAATGTATTAGATAAATTGATTATTATTTTATAATTATGTTTTACATATTAGAAGTATATCATGGTGTTAATTTACTATCGTATTTTTCAGAACTCATTATTAAAAAAACATGATGGTCTTTAAGGTAAACATAATGAAAAAAAGAAAGACAATGATGTGTAAAAAGACCCAATGATGTAGTTTTTTTAACTTTTATATGTATCAATACAATAGTCGTTATAAGTATTAAAAAACCATCACTTATATAGTATAATTATATAAAAAATTATATGATATGTAAAAGTTATGAACTTTTGAAAAAAAGTTGAGTTTAACATAAGTAAAAGAAAAAAAATGACAATGACTAAAATATCTTTTCAACAACGTTTTACTTATAGATGATCTCAACAATTGATTAAAAATATAGATGGTTATGTTTTTTTCTTACACTTTACATGAAACATTTTTTTCTATTTGAACCCTCACCGAAGTTTAGAATTCAATATTGAAGTTAAGTATTGTTTTTATCCATTGATTTGACTAAAACCGTCACTTTAGTCTAATCAAGATAGCAAGAATCTAATCAACCAAGATGGCAGAAGGTAATAGACCAAGATGGCAAGAATCTAACAGTATCTGATTAAGAATCAAAAGGAAATTTACCAACTGAACAAGAACATAAAGTAATCCTAGAGTTCAAGCCTAAAGAGAACGTAATCATGTAAAGAATGGTAATCCATTGAGTACACATTGAATGAGACTTCTAAGAACATATTCAGTTAACAGACATCGAATGGTAATCCATTGAGTACATATTGAATGAGACTTCTAAGAACATATTCAGTTAACAGACATCAAAAAATAAATAACCGATTGATCTCCCTTCTCCTCAACTCCCCAACTTTGACAATCACACTTCAAATCTTGAATCATCCATTTGTGATCTTGATTTGACCTCGACTCCCTACTTTCCTTTAGTAAAGTCGTTGTATGCTAAATTGCTAATCGATGGACGGCTTTAATAGCAGTTAAAAGTCATATAGTTTTAAGATAAAAGTTTTTCCTGTAAAATTGGGTCCTATTTTTTATATTTGTTTTGGAACCCTAAGCTGTTGCTTCCCTATATAATTACATTGGGTAGAGGCTGAGAAAGTATATGGATAATTAGCATTCGGCAGACCCTGAGAAAGGATATAATTGATTTATCTAAGAAGCGGCATTTATGCAATTTATGTTTATCAATTGTTCCTTCATCTTATCTTCAATGTAAATATAGTTTCTACATCCATCACCATCACCAAGACCAATGAAATCAAATAAAAAACTCAACTTATGAAGCACAAGTGGGAAAAGAGGCTTGGCTTTAAACGTAAATCAAACCCTAATCATATACCTTATCACCGCCACCAATATTCGTGTCACATCACCACTCCGCTCATCGATTGCTCAGCATCCTTTGTGTTTCTATTATCTTCTTAGAATTGAATCTTTTTGTGAAATAATGAAACGAATCTGACCCCAGAAGGAGAAAAATTGTTCAAAGCAAATATTCTTTTTGAGTTCTAAAAGAAGTTGATCAACCTTGATTTGATAACACATAACATATATACAAAAAAATCACTTATACTATTACATTTCAAATTTGATTCCATTATGCATATAAGCTTAGACTAAATTTTAATTTGTCATCAAAAGTTGGGCAAAGATGGAATAAAAGTCATGGCTATGAACATGCAAGGATCTAATAACGGTCAATAGTGGGATAAGGGACATATATGGAACCTTTAATCTATTCCCATTGCAGCCTTTAATCGGAGAATATGAAACTTTCCCATTCTGGACATGTTGGATCCCATCTATCTTTTACAAAAGTAGTCTTGTCCTTTCAATTGTTTTCCTTTTTTATGTCCAAAAATTGTTAAAAGAACTAAACTTTATATGTATATGTTATTTTGAAGGTGAAAATTACTCTAACATTACTTTTAAATATATTTAAACTAATATATTTTATGTTTGGCTTTAAACCCGATACCTGTCATGCAACAAGCAAGAGTTTTTATCAAGTAGGTTAGTGATCGATGTCGAAGTACCAATCAAATAAGATGTTAAAATGTGTGTTCCTATTCACCTAAACTAGTTAGGGTAAGTAGGAACACACATTTTAACATCTTATTTGATTGGTACTTCGACATCGATCAAATTTTGGCGCCGTTGCCGGGGAATCGGTGCGCTTGGTGTTTTGCTATTTGATTTGTTTTTAGTTTTTGTTATTTATTTTGCTTTAATTCTTTATTTCCTTGTTACGCTTGGTGTTTTTCAGTGTGTAGGTGACAGATTGCATGCATACTCGTTATTCGGGTAGGAAATCACCATTAGTGTTCGATCCAGAGATAGAGAAATCAGCGAGGTACAATCGTGTTTTACATCGATCAGGGTTACCGGTTACATCAATTTCACAAGCTATTGATCAAGCAACTGACAGTTCAGCTGATTCAACCCAAATGGAAAATCCAAATAATCAACCACTTCAAAATCCAAACCCTCCTCCTCCTAATGACCAAAACCCAAATCCACCCCCACCACCAAATAACAACCGCAATAACAACTTGAATCAACCACCACCCAACAACAATATGAATCAACATAACCTCAATCAAGGTAATGACTTTGATCATGTGAGTATGCATAGTGTCCATACGGGTGATGAAGATTATGAAGATGAGTGGAATAACAATGAAGAACCTCATAATGATGCAAATTATGATGCTTGGGATGGAAATTTTGCTGGTGGTGATGGACAGAATGGAAATAACAATTGGGGGAATGATTAGCATGGGTGGAATGCACCACCTATCAATCAACAACGGGGTAGGGTTAACAATAATGCCAATCAACCAAGAAGACCTCAAAGAGCTCAAGTACGAGGTGTGGATAGCCATTTCAGACCTGCTATTTCTGAAAATCCAAATCCTATTGCACCTCCAAATCGTAGAGGAAGAGCTTTTGATGTACGCCCTCATTATCTCACCATTCTTCCTGCATTTAGAGGCACTGCAACAGAAGAACCATATGTACATCTTGCTGAATTTGATGCCATATGTAGCACCATTGGTGGAAATCACTTTACACAAGATGAAGTGAGGCTGCGATTGTTTCAATTCACCTTGAAGGATAGAGCTAAGCAATGGTTTCTCACCTTACCCGACAATAGTATTCACACATGGCAAGAAATGCAACAAACATTTTTAGATGAATACTATTCTATGGGTAAAACTAGTGACGCGAGAGATGCTATTCGATCCTTTCAACAACAAGCAGGAGAACAGTTTCATGAAGCATTCACAAGGTTTAAGGAACTGATCCGTATGTGCCCACATCATGGAATTGCACGTTGGGAGTTGATTAAGGCTTTTTCAGATGGACTGACTAATGAAGAGAGGAAGTATTTATATTCTACAAGCAATGGCACATTCCTTTCTAACCATGAGGATGCAGATTGGGAATTTCTAGAGAGGATGTGTAGGAATTCCAAAGCACAAGCTTCTGCTAGTAGGAGATCCAAATCAAATTCAACAAGATCAACCACAATTGATTATGAAACCAAAGAGAGAATTGCATCTTTGGAGAAACAATTAGCAAAGCTAGGAAGAACAGGCGTGAAGGAGGTTGCAAATGTGGGCTATGATGTATGTGAAGACTGTGGTGAATTAGGTCATAATGGTGAGTCTTGTCCTTTGGTAATAGGAAGGAGTGAGGAAGTCAATCAAATTTATGGAGATAGGAAGCAATTCGATATGAGTTCCAATACTTATCATCCTGGATTGAGGAATCATCCTAATTTCAAATATGGTAATGCCTCAAATCAGATGAACCCTAATTTTCAAGGCAATAATCAAAGCGGTCAAACTTATCAAAATCGAACACAAGGGAATTACAACTCAGGTGGGTATCAAAGAACTTCATATTCTCAAGGAAACAATCAAGGGAGCTACAATCATGGGGGTCAACAAGGGAGTTCATCACGAAGTTATCAAGGAAATCCTCCATCGGGACAAGTTTGTAGCGAAGACTCTACAAATGCAAAGTTAGATGCTTTAATGAACATGATGAAAGAGAATATGCAAGAGAATAAGAGGGAGAACGAAATCAGAGATAAAGCTTATGAAGCTTTAAACAAGCAAGTGGGACAACTAGCTGAAGATGTGGCTCAAATTAAGCGAAACCTCGGAAAGTTACCAAGTGATACCACCATCAATCCGCAACATCAGGGAGCTACCACTAAAACTGTCAGGAATGTGCAAATCAACCAGGTAAGTACTCTTCGTAGTGGTAAAATTTATGATAACAAAGTTGTTCCTCCACCACCATTCGTAGAGGGGGTAGTGGAGGAGGTTGATAGTGATAGTGAAAATGAACAGGAACCTGTTTTATCAAAATCACCAAAAAAGGTAACTTTCCAAGAGATAAGTAAACCAATCTTAAAAGATAATGAACAAAAAGGTAAGAATAAGGTAATGGAGGATAATACCATTCCTTATCCTTCAGCGTTAATTGAACCAAAGAAAATGATAAACAAAAGAGGCCCACAACAAGAAGAAATGTGGGAGGTTTTTAAACAAGTAAAAGTTAATTTACCTCTTTTGGATGCAATAAAACAAGTTCCTGCTTATGCTAAATATCTGAAAGATATGTGTACTCAAAAACGAACCCACAAGTTTCCTAAGAAGCTTGATGTTCCGGCCAATGTGAGTGCCATCTTATCAGGTGATCTTCCACCTAAGCTTAGAGATCCAGGAGCGCCCATCATTTCGATTCAAGTTGGTGAATTTAAAGTTGCACGGGCGTTACTCGATCTTGGAGCTAGTGTTAGTATTCTACCGGGGAGTTTATACGATCAATATGATTTTGGTCCTTTACAGAAAGCCAATACCACAGTTGTATTGGCTGATCTCACATTAAAACTTCCTCGTGGAATAGTAACAGATGTCATTGTTAAGGTGGATGATTTTACTATCCAGTTGACTTCTTAGTTCTCGATTATGCCTCAATTGACAAAACCAAACAATCTAATGTCATACTTGGTAGACCATTTTTAGCAACCGCTAATGCACAAATCAATTGTCGAGACGGAACCGTTGACATGACTTTTGGTAATCGTAAATTAAGTGTTAATGTGTATGACAAAGTAACTAACTCCTCTGTCGATAATGAATGTTTTATGGCGGACATTATGGACGGGTGTAAGCCTTATGACAATAAGGAAAACATCGAGGAGCCGTGTGTTTTTTGTGACAGGTTGGATGTTGAGCATGCATATGATTTGAGTGAAGAAGAAAAGAAACTTGAAGTACTAGCTGTGCATGAAGGAAGACCACTATGGACACATCAGGTGGAACCCTTACCGGATCACATTGATTCTCAGTTGAAACCATCATTGGTGATTCCACCAAAGGTGGAACTAAAAGAGCTCCCGAGTCACTTAAAGTATGTATTTTTGGGGGAGAATCAAACACTCCCAGTCATCATTGCAGCATATTTGAAGAAGATCAAGAAGCGTTATTATTAAAGGTCTTGAAAGAGCATAAAGCTGCTATTGGATGGACAATTGCGGATCTCAAGGGTATAAGTCCATCTATTGTAATGCATAAGATCATCACTGATGCAGAGGCAAAACCAGCAAGAGACACCCAAAGAAGACTCAATCCCAACATGCGAGAAGTGGTGAAGAAAGAAGTTCTCAAATGGTTGGATGCTGGAATTGTATACCCAATCTCTGATAGCACATGGGTAAGTCCCACACAAACTGTGCCTAAGAAATCAGGCATTCAGATTGTGAGGGGTGAGGATGGTGAACATGTAGCCACCCGACCTGTCACAGGGTGGCGAGTGTGTATTGATTACAGGAAGTTGAATGCTGCTACCTCTAAAGACCATTTTCCACTTCCTTTCATTGATCAAATTATTGAGAAATTATCAGGTCAGAAGTTTTATTGTTTTTTAGATGGGTATTCAGGTTATAATCAGATTGCAATCCATCCTGATGATCAACAAAAGACGACCTTTACTTGTCCATATGGTACGTTCGCATTTAGGCGAATGCCATTTGGACTTTGTAATGCCCCAGCCACCTTTCAACGGTGCATGATGAGTATCTTTTCAGATATGATTGGGGAGTCTTTGGAAATTTTATGGATGATTTTTCAATTTTTGGCCCGTCTTTTGAAAGTTGTTTAATTCAATTAACTAAAGTTTTAAAAAGATGTTGAAACTAATCTGGTTTTAAGCTGGGAGAAAAGCCACTTTATGGTGAAAGAAGGGATTGTGTTGGGTCGGTCATGTAGTGTCACAACGTGGGATTGAGGTTGATCATGCTAAAATTAAAGTTATTTCAACATTACCTCCACCCACAAATGTCAAGGGCATTAGATCATTCTTAGGACACGCTGGTTTTTACAGGCGATTTATAAAAGGGTTTAGTATAATTACCAAACCACTTTGTAATTTACTTTTGAAAGAAATGTCATTTGTGTTTGATGAAGAGTGTCTTAAAGCATTTACCACGTTGAAACAGAAATTGGTTGAAGCTCCAATTTTGCAAGCACCAGACTGGTCGCTTCCTTTTGAAATAATGTGTGATGCTAGTGACTTTGCAATTGGGGCTGTTTTGGGACAACGGGTAGATAAAAAACCGGTGGCAATTTATTATGCTAGTAAAACTTTGGATAGTGCTCAATTGAATTATACTACTACTGAAAAAGAATTACTTGCCGTTGTCTATGCTCTTGATAAGTTCAGGTCTTATATATGGGGAAGTAAAGTCATTATTTACTCGGATCATAGTGCGGTACGTTATTTAATGGAGAAGAAAGATGCAAAACCAAGGTTGATCAGATGGATTTTATTGCTGCAAGAGTTTGACCTAGAGATTCGGGACAAAAAGGGTAGTGAGAATGTGGTTGCTGATCACTTATCCCGGATTGTCAGCACCGATATGGAGAACACCTTGGAGATTAATGAGACATTTCCAGATGAACACTTATTTGCTATTTCTGAGTTACCTTGGTTTGCTGACATTGTTAATTATTATGCCGCAGGTGCAATTCCATTGGCAAAAATGGAAACGACAAAAGTTTATGGCGCATGTTAAGCAATACATTTGGGATGATCCAGATCTTTTCAAGGTGGGACCTGATCAGATTATCAGGCGATGTATCCCGGATTCTGAAATCAAAGATGTGTTGGGTCTTGTGCACTCATCTGCATGTGGAGGTCACTTTAGTGGTCAGAAAACAGGCCACAAAGTGTTATCTGCTGGATTATTTTGGCCAACGATCTTTCGGGATGCCTATGAGTTTGCTAAAAATTGTATAAATTGTCAAAAAATGGGTAGTATTTCAAAGAGAAATGAGATGCCCATGCAGCCAATTCTAGTGGTCGACATCTTTGATGTCTGGGGAATTGACTTCATGGGCCCATTTCCCAATTCAGTGGGTAACCTATATATTTTAGTGGCAGTCGATTATGTGTCTAAATGGGTAGAAGCAATAGCCACTAAAACAAATGACCATCGTGTTGTCTGTAAGTTTGTTCAAAGTAACATCTTCTCAAGATTTGGTGTGCCCCGTGTGATCATAAGTGATGGGGGATCACATTTTAAAAATTTCAATTTTCACAAACTTCTTAAACAATATGGTGTAGACCATCGAATTGCGACACCGTATCATCCACAAACAAGTGGACAAGTTGAGGTATCAAATAGGCAAATTAAAGAAATTTTACAAAAAACAGTACGAACCGACCGTAAGGATTGGTCTACGAAACTCGATAATGCATTATGGGCGTATCGAACTGCATATAAAACGCCTATTGGTACCACTCCATACCGCTTGGTTTATGGAAAGGGGTGTCATCTCCCTGTGGAGTTGGTTCATCGCGCATTATGGGCAGTGAAAGAAGTTAATGTTAATTATGATGTTGCAGGTAAACAACGGAAACTGAGCTTGGCCGAATTGGAAGAATTACGGGATGAAGCGTATGAGACAGCTCATGCTTATAAGGCACGGATGAAGAGAGTTCATGATGCCAAACTGAAGCGCACGCTATTTGAGGTAGGACAGAAAGTTTGGCTATTTAACTCACGGTTGAAATTCTTTCCAGGTAAGCTTAAAAGTAAATGGACGGGACCGTATGTAATTAAGCGCATCGGGAATTATGGGGAGATCGAGATTGAAGACTTCGATGATCATTTACGACATGTCGTGAATGGCCATCGTTTAAAACCTTATCTGGAAGATACAGATTTGAATCCAGTTGTGGAGGAATCGGTGAAGTTAGTATTAACTTCATCGATCTTTGAGCTAAATGCGTAAGAAATTCCAGAAGTCCGGCTGAAGACTTACAAAACTTAGCGCTTCCGGGAGGCAACCCGAAGTCTCGTATGTTAATTTAGTATTTTTCATTCGTATTTTATCTTTTACGTATCGTGTGCTTATGGCTTAACGTGTTTTCACGCCCGATCGGTACACTTGAATTCATTACAAAGTCGAGGGCGACTTTACATCTTTAAAAAAGGGGGTGCGAGGTGCGTGAAAACATGTTATATAAAAAAAAAAAAAAATTATTAAAAAAAAAAATAATAAAAAAAAAAATAAAAATAAAAAAAATTAAAATTAAAAATTAAAATATTTTTTTTGGAAAGGACGTAACTTACGTCCATATGGACGTAAGCTTACGTCCTTATGCTAACTTACGTCCCGGCCAACTGTCTTACGTCCAAACCAAAACAAACGTAAGAATAGGGAATACAAATAGGACGTAAGCTACGTCCTATAGGACGTAACTTACGTCGTGTCGGAGATGGTGGTTTTAAACGGGTGTTTTGAGTTGATAAGTCGTGTGTAACCCCCTCAACCACCCAATTATTCCGAATTTTCTCACCTATATCTCCCAAAACTAACCCTCTCTCCTCCCATTTCTCACATTTCTTCATCTTCTCCACCTACACCCACCAAAACCCTAATTTTACACTCTAGAAATTCATCTTCCATACTTCACCGAATCAATCAAGTTTATAGGGGTTTTGTTCAGTTTTTCAAGAGCTACAAAACCCATGGAGTAATGTTTTGAGATTTGCCACGGTTTGTGCGTTTTGTGTACACAAAGGTTACGAAGCATTGTGATAGTGTTAGAGGAATTGAGTCAAGTTCTCATCTTTATCTTCCTACACACTCTAAAACACGAAGGTACATCTCTAATTCTTTGTTTATTGTGTATGAACATGTTGATAGGGCTAGATGGATTCAAGAGGTTTAAATTGCAAGGTTTGACTCATGTAGTGGTAGGTATGGTTGGGAATGCATCACATTTAGAGAGTAGGTTAAATGTTTAATCTTTACTAAGAGGATAAAGGAAATAACCAAGAATGTGCCTTACATAGATGGAAGGTAGTTGTGCTATGAGTGAATTCATGTAGGGAGATCTTTGTTTGCAATGTAGAAATAAATGATAATTTGATGACAAATGTGCAACATGTGTGATGGTAACAACACATGTATTGATTATTGAGAATGTGCTAAGTTTGAATGGTGTTATTGTAGGATCAATGGTGCGAACCAAAGTTGCAGCAGGACGGGAGAAAGGGAAAGAAGTTGCATCCTCATCCCGATCAAAGAAAGCAAGAACAATGTTAAACGATGAATCTGAAGAGGAGGATATAGCAATGGAGGATATAGGGTCTGAGGGAGAATCCGATACTGAGGCGATGGACGAAGTAGACCCAGACGAAGAAGAGTACGAAGATGACGGCCTTCCTATTTGGCGGGAAGAATCGACGTCTTTCATCATTCAAGGGGGAGGGTGTTCAAGCAGAGATGTATCTAAAGAAGATGAAAAAGAGTCAAGTATCAACCGATAAACTCATGATCTGTGAGCGACAAATTTATCGATCTGACTTCGAACGTTTTGGAGTGGTTGAATGTTTCACACGATTGGGTTGGGAACAACACTTAAGCTTTAACAATGATGGGATTGAAGACATCTATGTAAATGCTATCTTGGAATGGATGTCAACTTTGAGGAAGGAGCCCGGACATTCCCCGCCATCTACTACCCAACTCATTGGGAAGGTAAATGGAAAAACAGTAAGCTTGTCATTCTTTAACTTAAATAGGATTGCAAACTTTGACACAGGAACAGCCGATGGGACACCATACACATATCCTTCTGATGCAATGTTAGCGTGCAAAGTAGCTAAAGAAGAAGTGTGGAGAAACATGATCCATGAAATGTTTGATGTTCCTGAAGGGATAAACGTTGCAAGATGGTCGCTTGATCGGGCAAATCTGAAACCACTCCCTAAGTTGTTGTTGATCTTTCTAAACCAAAATGTGTTACCTCGATTAGGAGATAAGGCTAAAGTGCGATTGTATGAAGTAATGGTCCTCCATGCACTAGTCACGGGAAAACCGGCCCTATCAGCACGACATTTAATCCTTTGGGGTATTTGGGAATCGCGAGAGAAATCTGACAGAAAATCTATTCCACATTGTCGATTGTTGGCTAAGTTCTTTAAAAAGCAAAATGTTCTACCAAGTCGAGCTACCAAAAAGAAGGTTATACATGTGCCCTTCAAGATAAGCAATTTGCCAATGGGATGGTCTTATGAGCGAGATGGTGACATGCATAAGTTAGTGGATAGGAAAAGTGGGAGATATCTTGAGGTGATAGATGGGATATCAGGTATGCGAGAGGGTGACACTCTACAGGAAGAAGGGAGGCATAGACAGACCCCAGTTAGAGAAGAAGTGGAAGAGGATGACAATCCTTATCAACAGAGGATGAGAATTGCAGTGGCACAAGCTCATCCTGTGGGGTTTACAAGGTGGGCGGAGCCAGACCAGAGGATGTTTGATCGACAAACAGAGGAAATAGAAAGAAACAGGTTGTACATGCAGCATATGATGTATTCTCAAGAGTTCTACCGGAATCAGGATTACATGTACAATGAGGAAGTTCGCCACCGAGAAGACTATATGCACGGATTGCCATATACAGTGACACCTCCTCCTACAGAGTGGCAATCCCCGGATCTCATGCCCTTTAGTCAGACGCAGCAGGCTCCATTTTATCCGCAATCCACACCATCTGTGTGGTTGCCAACCACTACACCACCGACTGAGGGAACAAGTGGATCAAGCTCAAATCGGGCAGATGCATTCGACATGGGAGAGGTCAGAAAGGGTTCTTCGAGAGCATCTTTTGAACAGCCATACCCAGGACCACCATCTGGTGGTTACTGATGCACTCGCTGATCCTACGATCAGGTCCACGTGCTTTTTTCTCATTGAATAATTATGTTGAACTATTTGTTATGTTTTCATTCGTAGGTGGTATGATTAAGTAGGAACAATTATTTGCTGTTTTGTATTTGGTGGTGTGTTAAGTGTGATGTTAAGGGAATGTGTTTAATTAGGATCCTGTATGGTGGTCATGGCGCATGTGTGGAAAATCAGCCTTGTAATTCCATTTTGGAAAAGGATGGTGCAGGATCGGGTTTTGTCACTTAACACTTGTTTTCTCTCAAACTCACTTATAATATTCACTCAAACAAGATGAAGCAATGTCTTTGACAAGAGTTGATAGTAATATAATAAGTAATCAAAGCAACAAGCAGAAATATTTTCAAGGCACTTGTATATATTATTTCTCAACTCAAGATTACAAGACACTTACAAGCATACTACAAGAGTTACAAAGAGAAACTATATATACTAGATCCTACAGCCGGTTATACTTGATACCAGCTGGAAACCTAAGACTAAAGCATATACTACAATGCTATAGTTAAGGTATCTTAGATAAAGTATTATCTAAGATATGGTAGTCATGACATGTCCATGACTTACCTTTTGTCACCAACTAAAGATGGCAACTGTACTAACATGAAAAGGTAAACAGTAGATTAAAGTATGGTCAACTACATGGCTTTTGAGAAAACGCCATGCAGTATCTCAGAGATTTGCAGCGGACTGTCAGACAGACCATACTTATGTCTACTGGATAATAGAAGTGTCTTCCGAAGGTTAACTGGCTTCGGAAGAACTTGTTCTTCCGAAGCCACTTATACTTCGCGGAAGATGCTTCTATGCTTCCGAGGCTTTAAGGACTTCTTTATTCTTCGGAAGTTGACTTCAGAAACTTTGTCTTCAAGTCTTGAACCTTCGGAAGTAGCTTCTTTACCTTCGGAAGTTGGAGTTCTCCTTCGGAAGTGTATTTTACACTTAGACTTCGGAAGAACTCTTTCTTCCTTCGGAAGTCCCACACTTGGCTTCGGAAGTCCTTTGCATGTAGTGCTCAAAATCTTCTAAGTGATATTGTTTTTGGTTGCAACAGCCTCTTATGATCCAACAAACTCCCCTAGGCTGATGCTACCAAAACTTCACTTATCTCTACTTCTCAAAGTTTTCAGCACCAGGGATAGAAGATATTTGTCTGTCTCTCTGTTCTTCCCGGAAGTGGTGCTGAGAAGCTTGTACAAGTCATTCGTGGATAGGAGATCCAGTCTATCAACTTTGAATGACGTGTACCCTTTGTTGTGACCCCCTGAAGAGAGTTAGTTGACGGGAGTTGTAGTCATACTCCCATCTAACTATGGACTCAAGTTCAGGACCTTCAACCATTTGAAGAAAGGCTTTGCCTTTGGTTGCTGATCCTTTCCTTTGCTCCTCCTCTTTCAGTTTTGACTCCTCTTCAACCTTGCTTCTTGCAGTGAGCTCGGCCATGTGAAGGCTGCCTAGATGGTTTCTGATGTGAGCAGCTACTTCGGAGTTTGAGGGGTTGGAGAATGGTTTCTCTGCTAACTCAGCAATATCGAATCTGCTTAAGTGTAGCAGAGATGAGGCATTCAGCCTGTTAATTTCACCATTCTCTCTCAACAACAAAGTTGTGAGAAGAGTCTTCGAACCTCCACTGGACTATCTTCTTTCTGGGTACAAGAGATTGTCTTGGTACCCTATCTCCTTTCTTTGTGTCCAGCAGAGTCACCAGCCTTCTCCTCAGCTTCTTTCTTCCTCATTCAATGTATCTGAATTGAGGCCAAGGAGTCTTACGGCTTGGTCCAAAGTTCCTCTTGGTAGATCAAGAAAACTCATCTCTTGTGAGGGAACTTGAGGATCCATCAAATAAAGTCAGGTTGACTGTATCCTCCTCACAAGAGAGGTCGCTCAGAGTAGTGCAGTTGATGAGCTTGGTTTGATCTCCTTGAATTCCTCCATTGAGAGATGTTTAGAAGGCTGAGGGGATGTTTGATTGTGGTTGTTGGGTGGGTAGGTTTAGGAGGTTGGGTTCTGGGTAAGGTTTTAGGTTGGATGATGGGTATTTTAGGTGGTTGAGGTGAGGGAGTTGGTAGATGGGAAGGTGTAGGTTCAGGGGTGAAAGGTTCAGGTTCAGTTTTGATGGGAAGGGAAAGGGTATTGGTTCAGGTTGATGTTGGGTTTGGATATTGGCTGAGAGGTGGCTTTGAAGGTCATCCCCTGTCCCCTTCTATACATCTCCTTTCTTCTCCCTGCACGAATGTCAGCCTTGATGTCACTGACATGTCGTTGCAGAGTCTTTTCAGACATTGGACCCACTTGCCTGCCAGAGAAGCCGTGAGTTTTAAGATAGTTCTTCATCCAAGCTTTGTCACCTATCTTCTTGGCGGCAGACAGTCCAGCCTCTTCTTCCTTCTTCTTCTTCACTACCAGCTTCTCCCTTGCAAGCTCTCTTTCTCTCCTCTCCATTTGATCTTGCTATTTGTTAAAGAGCACAAAGATCGTGTCACTGTTGTGTGGAGATAAACTCATCTGAGAGAATCCTCTGGAGAGGAGGAAAGTGATCCTTTCTCTCCTGAGCTGCAGATCAGCTTCTCTTTCTTTTCTCAGCCTTTCTTCTTCCAAGGCCAACATTGCAGCTTCTTCTTTTTGATGTTTTGCAGCAAGGTTGCTTTTCTAGCTCTATCAGCTCCTCTAGTGGTAGCAGGAGTACATCTTCCGAGACAGCCCCTAGACTGACTAGTCTATCAATTACCTCCACCCTTCTTCTATTGGATTGCATCTTGGTGGCTGCAGCTGATTTTTTTGAACTTGCAGCTAACAGTTTCCCAGTTGGCAGTCTTCCTTTCCTTTTAAGTTTCTCCAGCCTTTCTTCTTCCAGAAGCTCTTCCGAAGTCATCTTCCTTTTACCTTTAATGTCTTCGGAAGTGCTAGACTTTGGTGGTTCTTGGGTAGAAGACTCAGGTTGGATGGTGGAGGTAGGAGCTGAGGTCAATGCAGATGTAATGGCTAGTGGTTGGCTGAGAAAATCCTCCCTATTAACCTCAGATGCAAGTTCCAGAATTGCATCTGTGACTATTAGATCATCGGAAAGAGAGAACAGTCCTTCCGCAGCAGCAATTTCAGCTTCGGAAGTTTGAGTTGGTTCTTCCGAGGCTTCAAATTGTGCTTCGGAAGCCTGTGAAAACACACCTTCTGTCCCAACTATTTCAGTTGCTGGGCCATCAGTCCTAGTTTCCCCTTCGAAATCAATCTCAGGTTCCACTTGGGCCTTAGGTTGACCAACTTCCTCAACAGTGGTAGGAGGTGCATTCAACCTTTGAAGCTCTTGAGCTCCAAAGTATATCACAGACATATCTGGACTGGGTTGATCAATGAGGGACTCTAAAAGGAACTTGTTGAAGATCCTATTTAGATCCTGAAGCATCCTTTGATCCACTTGAATCACAACTGGAGGAGGCTCAGGGAAGATGGTGGTTTGTTGTTTTGAGCTCAAAGAAGTGAGAGCTTGACTGGTGGAATCCTGTCTTTGACTTAGTTCCTCAACATTCTCCCCCTTTTTGGTAGCATCATCTTGAGAGGTAGATGAGCTAGAGGAAGAGGTCAAGGAGACTTGAATGGGTACATGCCTAACAGATCTCTCAATCTGTTTCTCAGCTAGTTTTACCTTGAGACTTTCAATCTCAAGTTGCTGAGTGGCAGACCTATCCTCTAAGTCTTAACCTTTGATTCAAGGTTTGAGACTTTAGAAAGTAGGTCTCTTATTGTGAGTTGCAGTCTTCCCTCATCTTCTTGGAAGAATCACGGGGAGATGAGGTTCACTATCTTCTTCAGACCATACCTAGTATGTTCATCTCACCACCAGATGTGGTTTCTTGGCCCCTGGTTTCCCTTGCACAATGATGTCTCTTTCAGAGGCATCATAGGGCATGGTTGCCGTAGATTCAGTCTGACTATTGTTACCACTGTCCTGAGGATCCAATGAGGCTCCTTCAGTAGTGGCAGCTGAATCTACATGAGTCCCCTCCACATCAGTGGGACTCACCTCAGTAGGGCTTTGCTGGTGTGGGCTAGAGACAAGAGGTTTCTCTAGGCTCTGTTGATCCTTAATGGGGTGTTGTGGATCAACTTCATTGCCTTGGAGAGACATAGTCTCTTCACCAGCTCCGGTCAATAGGTCAGTAAGAGAAGGAATGAAGACCTAAAGACCCGGGACTTTGATCAATGTCAAAAGGCATTGAGCTGTCCCTTGGTGGCTGCTCAGGGGAGTATAGAGACTCACCCTGAGGGCTATCAGCTGGGGTTATGGGCTCATGGGTCTGAGACTGAGGAGACTCAAGACCCATATTGAGGTCAATAGTGAAGGATTGGGGGACCTCTGGCTGAGTGGGAGCCCCTTGTTCCACTCTAGCCTTTTTGGTTTGAAGAGGAGGGGCTTGTTCAATCAGAGTAGATTGAACAAGGGTTCGTTTGGTTCGTCTCTGATAGGTGACTTTTATTGGTGGAGAAGGTAGATTTGGAATGGTGAGGGTTGTTGCTGGTGTGGGTTCATCACCTGTGGGGATAACAGGGATGTCACCAGGAGCCATTGGCTCAATCATACCTGGAAGTAGTGCGGTATCCCTTCCAGTGTAGTTGGTAGACACTCTCTTCAGTACTTTGAAGATAGTCGGCCTCATCTGAGGAGCAGATAGAGCAGCTGACAGACAAGCTTACTCTGATCTAGCTCGCAGTTGATTATGTGCTGTAGAAATCTGGGATACATAAAGAATGTGTCCCTTTGCAGATTTCCCATGAGGTTAGTCAGCACAAACCTGGAGTAGTTGAAGCGCAAGCCTTGTACCAACCCATGAACTAGGCACCCGAGTTCATAGGGAATTTGATCCCATCCCCCTGATTTGTTAGATAAGCAGTGGAGAACCACATGTAGCAGGAACTTCCACTTGTATGAGAAGTTGAATTTGTAGACTGTAACCTGCTTACATCTCCACCGTATCCCATTTGGAGATAAGAGTTATCTAACTCAGACTTGGGGAATTCCGTCGGTGCGCCTTCATCATGGAGCTCAAGATGCTCCCTGATGATTTGTTCAGTAACGACCAACTCTTGGCCACATACACTTGACCTGATAGCACGAACCCCATTTAGGGTTTCAACCCGACTATTTGCCCAGAATTCGGACATTTGGTTGGTGTAAATGGTAGGGTTTACAGTCAGTGCTGTGTAATATGAAGATTGGGCTAAGAAGAGATAATATCAGAGAAGTCGGCATCCCTTGAGGAGTCAAGGAGTGCGACTTGGTTGTGCTGAGGGTTTAGAGCCATTTGGAAAGGAGCAGAGGAAAGTTCTTGAGAGAGAGGTAAATTGGTGAAGAAGAAAGCTTTTAGGGCAGTGAATTTGGTAAAAAGAGTGTAAGTGATTAACCGGAAGTATTTAAATGGGTGAAATGGCGGTTTAAAGGGTGGTTTGGATAAGATGATGTGAGGGTTCAGAGGATGATGTGACAGGGGCGGTAAGGTTAAGCCATTTAAATAATCCGACATCATTAACAAAATCTTTACTTTTTACAGAGTGGGGCCCAAAAGATTTCCGTTACACAGTAAAATCCTTCTTCCGAGTATAAGGTATTTCCGAAGGTAAAGTTCTTCCGAAGGCAAATGTATTTCCGAAGGTAAATAAATTGCTTCCGAAGATACATGTTGCTTTCAAGTGGAAAGTATTAAGTGCTTCGGAAGTAGATCTGAGATTACCTCAATCGCTTCTTCCGAGACTTAGTATACTTCCGAGAGAAAATTATCCTATGAGAAATTTGCTTCGGAAGTTATGCTAGATATCTTCCGAAGGCAAGTTTCTCTTCGGAAGAACTTATACTTAGTTAAATAAGAAAGGATCTTTTGTAACAGGGCTTAGATTGTATTGACATAAGACTTTACATATTGAAAAGGTTTTCAAATGAGATTGACTAGTCAATGTTTATCATCCCAATAGCTGTAATAAGATACTTAAATCTTTGTTCATCAAATGCTTTGGTGAACAGATCAGCATATTGTTCATTTGAATTGACTTTGACTAGTTTGATAAGATTTTTCTCATGAATATCTCTAATGAAATGATACCTGATGTCAATATGCTTTGTCTTTGAGTGCTTTACTGGATTTTCTGTGATGGATATAGCACTGTTGTTGTCAATGTGGATAGGAGTGCTCATGAAGTTGAATCCATAGTCAATCATCTGGTTTTGAATCCACAGCAGCTGAGCACAGCAACTTGCAGCAGCAATGTATTCAGCTTCAGCAGTTGATGTAGAGACACAGGATTGCTTTTTGCATTGCCATGAGATGATCCTTCCACCAAGAAATTGACATCCTCCTGATGTTGATTTCTTGTTGATGTTGCAGCCACCATAATCACTGTCAGAGTATCCATAGAGATTAAAATCACTATTTCTTGGATACCAGAGACCTAACTTAGGTGCTCCTTTGAGGTATCTGAGGATTCTCTTGACAGCAATTAGGTGAGACACCTTCGGAGCAGCCTGATATCTTGCACAAATGCAAGTTGCAAACATGATATCAGGTCTACTTGCTGTAAGATACATCAGAGAACCAATGATTGCTCTATACTGATGTTGATCAGTATCCTCCCCCTCAGAGTCAGGGCATAAATCATGGTTTCTGGGTATGGGTGTCTTTGCTGCTTTACAATCCTTCATATCAAATCTCTCTAAGATGTCATTGACATACTTAGATTGATTGATGAAAACCCTTCCTTCAGTTGCTTTACCTGAATTCCAAGGAAAAAGTCCATTTTTCCCATAGAACTCATTTCGAACTTCTTCTTCATAATGCTCTCAAAGTCTTTGCACATTTGGTCATTTGAAGAACCAAATATGATGTCATCGACATAGACTTGAACTAGCAAAATGTCTTTCCCAGACTTTCTGATAAAGAGAGTCTTGTCAATGGTTCCTCTAGTGTAGCCGTTCTTCAGAAGAAATTGAGACAATGTCTCATACCACAGCCTAGGTGCTTGGTGCAGCCCATATAGAGCTTTATCCAATTTGCACACATAGTTTGGATGCTGTGGGTCTTCAAATCCTGGAGGCTGGCATACATAGACTTCCCTATCTATATCCCCATATAGAAAGGCACACTTGACATCAAGCTGGTAGACAGTGAAATTCTTGGATGCAGCATAAGCAAGGAAGATCCTAACTGCCTCAAGTCTTGCAACAGGTGCAAAGACATCAGTATAATCAATTCCTTCCTCTTGAGTGTATCCTTGAACCACTAGTCTTGCCTTGTTCTTGATAATCAAGCCTCTGTCATCTCTTTTATTTCTGAAAACCCACTTGGTGCCTATAGGTACTTGACCAGATGGTAGCGGACATAGGTTCCAAACCTTCTGTCTTTTGAATTGAAGCAGCTCCTCTTGCATTGATTCAACCCAGCTACTATCCTTTAAGGCATCTTCCACCTTCTTGGGTTCCATTTGGGATAAGAAGCATGAGTACAGGCAGACATTCCCATTGTGAGTTTGTCCCCTTGTTCTCACACCCTCAGAGACTTCCCCTATGATGTTTTCAGCTGGATGAGTATTGTGAATTCTAAGTCTTGGAATCACCTCCAGCTGCAAAGATAAGTCCAAGTTGGACATATTTTGCTCTGGAGCTTGAATACTTGGTCCAGCTGCTGTTTCAATCTCATTCAATGAGGACTGATTGAATGAAAGAGAAACATCATCATTTCTTTGCTGTGAAGCATCATTAACAGTTGCCTGTTCCTTCAAAATGCTGCTTCCATCAGCTTGGTGTTGTGTAGGATCACCTGAGGAGACTTGAGGATCATCAGGTGAGTCCCTTGTTGAAGTTCCACTATTTCTTGAAATGGTTATACTGTCAGATCTTTCAATAGTGGGAACTTGATTTGTTGTTCTTGGAGAACTTGGAGCAGGTCTGGGAAGCTCAAATAGTTGATCTTCATCAGAATTCCTTGAGCACCTGTTCCAGCTGAAACATTCTCACAAGATGGTTTAGAATAGTTTGGAAACAATTCTAAATCAAAAATATGATCAGGGCCATTCCCCCTAACACAAGGAGTGTGCTCATTAACTACAATGTTGGAGGATTCCTCAAATTGTTGGTTTTTAATGTTATAAACCCTGTAAGCTTTAGAGTGGGAGGAATATCCAACAAAGATGGCATCATCTGACTTTTCAGCAAATTTTGCTAAATTGTCTTTTGTGTTAAGTATGGTACACCTGCTGCCAAAGGACCTTAGAAAGCCAATGAACGGTGGCCTCTTGTTCCATAGCTCATAAGGGGTCTTTCCATGTGGCTTTACTACAAGAACTCTGTTCTGCACATAGCATGCAGTGCTGACTGCCTCTGCCCAGAATGTTAGAGGCAGCTTTGAATCAGCTAACATAGTCCGAGCAGCCTCAATAAGTGTCCTATTTCTCCTCTCAGCAACACCATTTTGTTGAGGAGTTCTAGGAGCACTGTATTGTCTGGCAATCCCTTTTGAGTTACAGAATGAGTCAAGAACAAAGTTCTTAAACTCAGTCCCTTGATCACTTCTGATTATTTTAACCTTGTGATCAACTTGATTTTCTATTTTAAGAATAAAAGATTTTAAAGTTTCAGCAGTTTCATCTTTAGTTCTTAAAAAGAATACCCATGTAAATCTAGTAAAATCATCAACTATCACAAGGCAATATGATTTCCTTCCAATGCTCATTATACTTGTGGGACCAAATAGATCCATGTGCAATAAGTGTAATGGAGTAGTGATAGAGTTAACAACTTTGGATTTATGAGAAGACCTGTGTTGTTTCCCTTTCAGGCAAGCAACACAGTTATCTTTGCAGAAAAATTCCTTTTTAGGCAAACCATGTACCAAGTTATTTTTAGCCAATTTATTCATTGTCTTAAAATTGACATGACACATTCGTTTATGCCACAGTGTTGACTCATCACTATCAGCTTTGGAAAGAAAGCATGATACTTCTCCCATTGGGGAAGCATTGTTCATATCAAGCTTGTACATATCCCCTCTCCTGGGAGATCTAAGAAGCACCAATTCCTGAGGAATTGTCATCCCAGGTTTGAGGATGATGCACTCATGTTCTGTGAAAAGCATTTGATGCTTTTGATCACAAAACTGAGAAACACTTAACAGGTTGTGTTCAAGCTGTTTGACAAAATTAACTTTGTCAACTTTTAGTTTTCCATTGGATATACTTCCTCTGCCAGAAATATATCCTCCGGCCTCACCTCCAAACTGGACAGGACCTCCATCATAATGTTGAAATTGTTGAAGGAGAGATCTGTTTCCTGTCATGTGCCTGGAGCATCCACTATCTACTATCCAAATGTTGTTATTCTTGTCATATGGATGTCCCTGCACATAAGGTGAGAAAATTAGTTTTGATTGGAAACCCAAGCCTTTTTGGTCTTGGGTTCTTCCAATGAAAGTGACATGATTGAACCAAAATTTATGCATGGGGGTTCAATGGATGTCTTTGAAGAAGAGGTTTGGGCTACAGCATCTTCCTTGATCTTCCATTCCATCCCTTGGTTGATCATAGAAGATGAGCTTGATGAAGCTTTTGCAGCTTGGCATTCTTCCGAAGCTTCTTTCTTTTCGGAAGAGACCTTCACCACCTTTTCTTCCGAAGCAGTCTTCTTCTGGGATGGTTTCAAGGGAACTCTTTTGTGAGTCTTTGCAGCTTTTACTTCCGAAGCCTTTTTCTCTCGGAAGAAGAGTTTTCTTCCGAGACAAGCCTTGCTTCGGAAACAAGCTTTCCCTTTTTCAACACTTGAACCATCTGATATGGTCCAAATGTGAAACCTTCCCTGACTCCTTCTCTTTTAACATTATTTGCATAATGTGTGCTAGCAGGATTGTAATAACAATCTTTAGCCATGTGATTTTGCAAACCACACATTATGCATGCAATGTTAATTTTCTGGGAATTGGAGGGTTGCTGTTTCTTGTTCTTTTTCTCCTCATCAGCAACCTTTCCCTTTAACTTCTGATCCTTTGGTAGGACAGGAGTACTGGTATTATACTCCTTTCCTGAATCAGAAGGTCCAACCACCTGGAATCCTGCTGATATGAATACACCCTTTTGCTTTGGGTCTATCTTCAGCTTGGATTCAGCCACCTTCTTGGCAGTTTTTCTGGCTGCTTTAGCCCTGCTTCTTCTGGCTTTGGTGGTCAGAGATTGATCATCATTGGTCTGGGAGGGCTCAATTACCTGTTCCTTCCCTGTGATGGTCATGGTCTCCACAGTTGCATCACTCTTTGACTCTTTACAAGGTGGGTCAACAGATGGAACCTCTTGCTCTTCAGTACCACATCTTGGTTGTCTTACAGACTCATAAGAGTGTGGTGGAGCAATTTCATTGGTTCCCAACCCACTTTTGTTTTGATAACAAAGTTTGGAGTGAGAGGATGATGCAAGTATGGCTTGGAAGTTTTGCTCAGCAATAGCATACTTCCTGGCTTGAGCCTCAGCTGTGACAAGCTGGGCTTGAGCCTCAGTCAATTTGGATATTAAATCCTTGATTTGAGTCTTGTAGTTGGTGTGTTCATGTTTTAAAAGAGATACAGTTTTCTCTAACTCCTCAATTTTCTTTTGGTAGTCAGATTCAGCTCTTTTAAATCAGATTTTAGCACATTTAAAGACTCAATATCGGATTTAATTTCCATATTGTAGTCCTGGTACAACTTAACCTTAGCAATGCAAGCAGGGGTACAGAGATGTTCATATACCTTATTTTCATCTGTTCCTGCCATGAGTGCTTGAGCAGGAGTCACATCTTGAACCATAAAGCTCCAGTCAACTTCTTGAGCCATAGCTGCAGTTTCAGTTGACTTCCCATTGGGCTTTGGTGTAGAAGGATGTGTGGAGGCCTGTGAGGTTCCCGGGTTGGACTTGGGAGCCTTGCATTCCCTTGCAAAGTGGCCAAGCTGGTTACAGTTGTAACACTTAGCCTTGCTTTTGTCAAACCCAAACTTGCTAGTGATTGGGTTTTGAGGGAATTGCCTTCCAGTTCTCTTAAAGAACTTCTTCGCTCTGTAGGTAAGGAGAGCCATTTGCTGGACAATGTCCACATACTCTATGTCATCTGGACTAAAGCACTCAAGATCATCAAAGCAGAACTGATGATCATTGGAGTGTCCACTCCCTGAGACAAACGCACAGCCCTCCTGAAAGGAGCTCTGCTGAGCTTGATGAGACCTTGGAGTCTCAGGGAATGTGATGTAAGGCCCAGATGAACAAGATGGCTGCTGGGTGTATGACAGGTACTGCTGAGACTGTGGGATACCTGAGCCTTCAGCAACCATTAAAGCGTTGCTAGCAGGAAGGCTCAAGGGTCTGCTTGCTTGGTGACCCTTCTTGCTTTCCATTTCCAAACGGTATCCATCTAGGATCCCATAGAGTTCGGTCATGGTGAGAGTGTTTAAATTCTCTGTTCTCTTAATGGAGACACAGTAGAAAGTCCACTCATTGGGTAGAGCACTCATGAACTTTCTGGTAAGGTCTCTTAGTTCTTGAGTGATTCCCACAGATTGGAGGGAGGAGATAAGATCCATATACCTGAAGTATTGCTGGCTAAAAGTTTCTCCAGCAACATAGGTGAAGTTCTCGAACTGCTGCTTCAGTGAGTCCTTCTTTGAATCATTAGAGCTCGAGTACATCTGAGCAAGTGCATCAAAGAGTTCTTTGGCTGACTTGCAATGCTCAAACCCCACCATGATGGAGTTTGGGATTGCAGTCATGAGAACAGTCATAGCATTGCTGTCAATGTCGAGCCTTTTCCTATCTTCATCGAATAGTCTTCGACATCCTTTTCGATCATGGCACCGTTTCCACCAGCAACTTTTGGCTTGTACGGGCCATTCACGATGGACTGCCACATCTTGCTATCCTGGTATCTGATGAAGCCTTCCATTCTTCTGCTCCAAGACCTGAAGTTTTCAGGATCGATGATAGGAGCTTTGGTCATCGTTCCCATTTCGACTTCAGATTTGTTGAGGGCCATTTTTGAGTGAGGTATAAGGAGGAGTGAAAAACTTGGTTGATTGGGATGGTAAGATCTTACAATCAAGAGCCTAAAAAGCTCTGATACCAATTGCAGGATCGGGTTTTGTCACTTAACACTTGTTTCTCTCAAACTCACTTATAATAGTCACTCAAACAAGATGAAGCAATGTCTTTGACAAGAGTTGATAGTAATATAATAAGTAATCAAAGCAACAAGCAGAAATATTTTCAAGGCACTTGTATATATTATTTCTCAACTCAAGATTACAAGACACTTACAAGCATACAAAGAGTTACAAAGAGAAACTATATATACTAGATCCTACAGCCGGTTATACTTGATACCAGCTGGAAACCTAAGACTAAAGCATATACTACAATGCTATAGTTAAGGTATCTTAGATAAAGTATTATCTAAGATATGGTAGTCATGACATGTCCATGACTTACCTTTTGTCACCAACTAAAGATGGCAACTGTACTTAACATGAAAAGGTAAACAGTAGATTAAAGTATGGTCAACTACATGGCTTTTGAGAAAACGCCATGCAGTATCTCAGAGATTTGCAGCGGACTGTCAGACAGACCATACTTATGTCTACTGGATAATAGAAGTGTCTTCCGAAGGTTAACTGGCTTCGGAAGAACAAGTTCTTCCGAAGCCACTTATACTTCGGAAGATGCTTCTATGCTTCCGAGGCTTTAAGGACTTCTTTATTCTTCGGAAGTTGACTTCAGAACTTTGTCTTCAAGTCTTGAACCTTCGGAAGTAGCTTCTTTACCTTCGGAAGTTGGAGTTCTCCTTCGGAAGTGTATTTTACACTTAGACTTCGGAAGAACTCTTTCTTCCTTCGGAAGTCCCACACTTGGCTTCGGAAGTCCTTTGCATGTAGTACTCAAAATCTTCTAAGTGATATTGTTTTGGTTGCAACAGCCTCTTATGATCCAACAGAGGAATGTGATGATTTCCTTTGTTCACCCTTAATTTCTAAAATATACATTGAGGACAATGTAAGGTCTAAGTTGTGGGGTATGGGGAAAGAGTAACAAATTAAAATCCCCTAAGTGACTCATTGATACAATGAAAAGCTTAAATTCTCATGTAAACGTGAAAGCATGTTAACCTATGAACAAGCAAGGGTCCTTAGTCATATCTCTTACTACAAAAGGAGTAATGTTGAAATGATTGGAATGCTAACTAGGGGACTAGCTAGATAGTGAACTCTTTATGCATGTTGTCACATCTTAACCTGTCTACCATCGTTTTTGTGAGGATTGAGCCTATGCATGAGTTTAGAAAACAACAGGTATATTCTCATTTTCCTTTCATGTGTTGTTACCAGAACAATTACATTATTCTAGAACTTGCATAAGTGATACGTTTCAAGATCATGAACCAAACTGTTGCACATAGATGATTAAGGCACTAGGATGAACCTTTGTTTTATTAGCTTTATGTTTTCAGTTGTACTATTCCTAACCTAAAATGAGCCCCTAGTTGCCACTTTGAGCCCCAACCTCTTCCTTTGGTAAACCCGAATCAACCCATTAGCCTTTTCAAACCTTTTTACTTTTAAGCCCATGTGGTGAAATCTGATAAGTATTGTTTGAATTTTAGATATAATATGTTAGAAGCAGTAAAGTGTTTAGATATATAAAAAAAAAAAAAAAAAAAAAAAAAAAAAAAAAAGAGAAAAGAAAAAAAAAAATAATAATGGGTCAAAAATGACCACAAGATCAATGTCATGTTCAGTGATAATAATGTTGAATATGGGTCAAGCTTACCCAAATTCACTGTGTAGTGGTGAGTTAGTATTTAGTATGTTCAACATTCTTATTGGATTTCATCACCTTTAGCCACTTTAAAAAATTCCTTATCCATACCTAACCCTAAGCCCTACATTACAACCTTTCAAAGCCCTTTTGATGTGTGCATGGTTTGTGTTATTTGAAGGAGTCACGATCACTATGCAAGCTTATGGTAATCATGAATTGTTCTTGGTTGAGAGTACTACACTGATATATTAGCACGCCTTTTGCTAGACCACATACTAAACCGAGAGGAGTGAAACTTGTGAGAGGTGTGATCACATGCATAAGGAAGACTAGAAAGCTTGTTCGGGTTGGTTAGATAGATCATATTTCACATGAACAATATCTATACGTACAAGTTATAACTTCATGAATAAAATTGTAAGTGGATATGACTTGGGACCTTAGTTAACAGAAGGTGAACACATGGCCGGATCTTAGTTGTTTAATGATAGTGTAATGTCATAAGTGAGTTTGCTTGGGGGCAAGCAAATGATAAGTGTGGGGATGTGATGCATTCATGACATATATGTGTTTTAAGTAGCTAAATACATGATTTTGATATATAATTATCATAGAATGCGATTACGGTGGACGTTTGTGAATTGCAGGTGCAGAATACGAAAGAAAGGAGAAAAAAGAAGAAGTGTCCAAGAGAGGACGTAAGTTACGTCCTCCAGGACGTAGCTTACGTCGGTATCACAAGGAAGCCAGGGAGGACGTAGGACAGAAGGCTAGGACGTACAACTTAGAAGAGGACGTAAGCTACGTCCTTATGGACGTAATTACGTCGTGTTAAGAAAGTTGACTTTTTTTTCCCGGGTTTTGACCATATTTAAAGAGGGTTATCAATTCTCAAAACCCTAATTCGCATTGGGAGCAAAAAGGGACGAACTTGGACGATTCTTGAGGTCAATTCTACTTCTCCAACTCATTCCAATCCATCAAATCATGTTCCAATCCGATCTTGTTGCCGAATTCATGAAGATGCAAGGCTAAACATTTCGTGATCTACCTCGGGTGATAGGTTTCTGTTTTTAGGTTTTCGTTATGTTCAAATTGTGTTGGGATTGAACTTTAGAACCCGTTAAGTTCTTTATTGAGTTTAACTTGTGTCTTGATTGTTTAAACAATTGTTTTAGTTAATCTTGATTTGAATTTCATATAATTAAGCGCAAGTTGTGTGATTGCAAGGTTTTGGTTACTAATTCAATTGACATGGTGTACTAAGACCCGTTAAGTCTTGGTTATCTTTGTCACTTAATCATTACACGTATAGAATCCCCGTTAAGGATTTTCCACCAAGTTGAACTAGGCGATTACCTAGAACCGAACCTGAATCCCGGGGTGGATTACTCTTTTTCATAATAATCTTCTAATCAATTCATTAATTACAATTTGTTTCTTTAATTAAGTTCTTACTCATTCCAAGATTTAATTTTTACAGCCAAGAGGCAATAGTTTAAGTAATTTGATAATTTAATTAATCGTTTCTTATAAATCAATTCACAATAACCGACCACTATTCACGAGGTTCGACAACCCTACTTACCCTAACTAGTTTAGGTGAATAGGAACACACATTTTAACATCTTATTTGATTGGTACTTCGACATCGATCAAATTTGACAAAAATTTGATCGATGTCGAAGTACCAATCAAATAAGATGTTAAAATGTGTGTTCCTATTCACCTAAACTAGTTAGGGTAAGTAGGGTTGTCGAACCTCGGAATTAGTGGTCGGTGTATTGTGAATTGATTTATAAGAAACGATTAATTAAATTATCAAATTACTTAAACTATTGCCTCTTGGCTGTAAAAATTAAATCTTGGAATGAGTAAGAACTTAATTAAGAAAACAAATTGTAATAATGAAATTGATTAGAAGATTATTATGAAAAAGAGTAATCCACCCCGGGATTCAGGTTCGGTTCTAGGTAATCGCCTAGTTCAACTTGGTGGAAAATCCTTAACGGGGATTCTATACGTGTAATGATTAAGTGACAAAGATAACAAGACTTAACGGGTCTTAGTACACCATGTCAATTGAATTAGTAAACAAAACCTTGCAATCACACAACTTGCGCTTAATTATATGAAATTCAAATCAAGATTAACTAAAACAATTGTTTAAACAATCAAGACACAAGTTAAACTCAATAAAGAACTTAAGGGTTCTAAAGTTCAATCCCAACACAATTTGAACATAACAAAAACCTAAAAACAGAAACCTATCACCCGAGGTAGATCACGAAATGTTTAGCCTTGCATCTTCATGAATTCGGCAACAAGATCGGATTGGAACATGATTGATGGATTGGAATGAGTTGGAGAAGTAGAATTGACCTCAAGAATCCAAGTTCGTCCCTTTTTGCTCCCAATGCGAATTAGGGTTTTGAGAATTGATAACCCTCTTTAAATATGGTAAACCGGGAAAAAAAGTCAACTTTCTTAACACGACGTAAGTTACGTCCATAAGGACGTAGCTTACGTCCTCTTCTAAGTTGTACGTCCTAGCCTTCTGTCCTACGTCCTCCCTGGCTTCCTGTGATACCGACGTAAGCTACGTCCTGGAGGACGTAACTTACGTCCTCTCTTGGACACTTCTTCTTTTTTCTCCTTTCTTTCGTATTCTGCACCTGCAATTCACAAACGTCCACCGTAATCGCATTCTATGATAATTATATATCAAAATCATGTATTTAGCTACTTAAAACACATATATGTCATGAATGCATCAGTTAGTCTCACATGGGCAAAATACTAGCTAAACTTTATATTTGTGCTAATACATCCTTAATTTTGTAATTTATGTTAAAATGTTGACTAAAGCTTAACTAAGTCTTTTACATTCCTTGATATATTTCTATAAACTTAGCCAAATCATATTCTAGTAACCTAAACTTTAACTCATTGCCTGATAATATTCCCTACTCACAATTAAACGAATGATATTCATAACATTCATTTTCATTAATAAGGGCATTTCGTTCATGTAAAGATCATAAATTTACCGTGATTGATATACGATTTCAGTAATATTGATTATTGTAAGCTGATATGTTGCAAAACATATAAGTTTTTATGGTTGAGAATGACCAAAACTTAAACAAGTTGTGATTGATTTCATGCAAATTAAGGCGGTTTTGTTAATTACATGTTTTGCATGACTTAATTACATGGAAGTGATGCTGGAAAGAAGAGTTTGGATGAAGGAATCGAAAATTTGAACTCCCGAGCAGAAAAGACGACGAAAATAATAAAATTTTAAGAGTGAAGACGATGCTCCCCGCATTTCTAGATGGATGCGGGCCGCGTAAATGATGTGTATTCTCACATCAACCCTGTCAACGCATTAATGATTACACCACCAAAGGCCAATGCGGGCTGCATCGGTTGCGTTCGACAAGAAACCCTAATCTGCATTTTTATAAACCTTTTAGGGTGTTTGAGAGGATGGACGAAGTACTATCTACCGGAACGGCTTAAGGCAAAGATTTGAGGCATTAGGAGAGATTTTGGAGCAAGAGATTGTAGACTTTGTAGAGCTTTTGGTTTGTTAATCATTTGGTTAACTTCTTTAATTCATTTTTCATTATTTTCAGAACTTGTCTCCATGATACTTAGTTTTCTTTCAAGATTATATGTGTTTATCATGTTCATGAGTAGCTAAATCGTTATGCTATCTAGACACGGGATGATTGTTGGTTGATCTTAATTGTTTTCGGGTATTGGTTAAAATGATTGGTCAATGTTCATTAGATTTATTGATTTTGATGTTCATAAGTTTATGTATTTTGAGATAATATGTCGATTGTGTTTCTCATATGCTTGATTGATTAGTTTTATGCTTGTCAACTAAAGTATAGGTTTTTTATCACTACTTTATGTTTTGGTTGATTGTGGTTGTTTCTAGATATAGAACACCATAGGAATAGATAGCATAATCGATCTAAAAGCGGAAACTTCACTAATTCTAAGACTGAGAGGTAAAGGATTGTAGATTAGTTTTGATTATTACGTTTTAGGCTTTAATTGCACGAGAGTGAATTAATCCTGATAATCTGGTAATTACCATCAGTCTATTCAACAATTAGTAAGTTTAAGTTGTTCCTTGCATTCCCTGACACACCTGGATGCACAGTCGCGGAACTAGTAATTATTTCTTAGGGGTCACTATATTTTGATGACTAAATTTCTAACAAAGCAACTCAAATTATCCGGGGTCGTTCGATCGGGTCGGATCAGGTCATAAAGGACATCATTAAATTACACTAAACTATCAAAAGAAAATAATGAAAACTTACATACCTTCTCAGATAATAAGAGTTAAAATTTTATAGTTTCCTCTAACCAAATCTCATTTTTAATAGTAAGAATGTGTGGCATAAAGAAATTAAAACAAACACCGGTGAGCAGAAAGAGAGTGGCAACATTTAAACCAAGAGAATTTAAAATTTGGAAATTGAAAGTGAGATACATGTTTTATGGACCTTGGTCAATGTGGACAAATACTTAATTTCAGGTAAATCCAACAATTGAAGTTGTTGCAATGGTCCAGATTCCACATTCTCTTCTATGTTGCTACTCCATGCACTTGCCTCATACCAACATAAAAGGAAAAGGGGATACACGGTATATAAACAATGTTACGCATACTAGAAACTGGACAACATCAACATAATCTTTAAACTAATTTTTCTCCCAAAATTGATAATTATAACTAGATTGCATCTAAAGCAAGTATGACTAAATTTTAATTTCAAAAGGGATCATCTTCCTAAATGCTCAGAATACATAGATATTCAGAACACATACATTGACTTCAAGAAATTAATGCAAGTAATTCACATCTTTAACCATCATGTACATAATAATCGAGCAAGGAGAACCAAATGTGGATTTAAAATCGAGTCTCAGAACCTTCAAATGGAGTTAGAACTTAAAAGGTCAAAAATCAAAGAATCCATGGGAGAAAGTCAAAAATCACAAAATAAAATATATAAAATAACTAACCATGAGGGAGGATTTCGGTCTGTTTGGCAGATGTCGACGAGTTGGTCACCTTGTCGACGACAACTGAGTCGTGGAGGAGCCGAGGGAGGGAGGTTTGGGCATGTGGAAGGGCAAAGTAGCAGCAACAATTGGAGGAAGGGTTTTGAGTTAAGGTAAAAACTAGATTTAAGGGTAAAAATGTAATTCTATATTTTTAAAAGGAGTGTAAAAACGAATCCTTTGTAGGAATCGAACTCATGACCTTAGAAAAACTGTGGACGCGCGCAACTAGAGAAGAACTAATGAACCAAGAACAAAGTATTGTTTTTAGTTTAAACTTAATAATACTAAGGGTCACTTTCAAAAAACTATGGATTCACCAGAATTTCGGTATTATACGGTCCACTACTAGCTCAAAAGTCAATTGGTTCACTTGACCCCATTCCCTAAAGGGTGGTTCCGCCCCTGCGGATGCATTGTGAATTGTGAGGTCGATCGATAAACAAATAATTCTTAAGAACACGTGAATATTCCATTAGGTTAGTGAAACCGAGAGGATATCTAGCCTATACCCCGACGAGCTTCACACATTGATTTAGATCATATTAGGTATTGTTAGTGAGATAGTGAGGAGATCTAGCATATACTTATAGTTTTTAAGTTGATGATTTTTAAATTTGGTCACCAGTTGATCTGAAAATCATAATCTGAAAACATTAGAATCACAAATAGGAATTCTTGTCTAGATAGATGTCTTTCCAAATCTGATAATTTGTCTTTAATTTATCCGCACAAGTATTCTTCATATTTAGAATTTATGTTAAGTAATTTTTTTTAAGTTTGTACGTTTTAATATTACTTTGATATATTTGGTTTGAAGTTGATAGAGGTTTACTAACGAAAGCCGCCAAACATGTCTCTAAAGTTTGATATCCAGACTTACGAAGCTATACTAAAGACGATCGTGACACTTGTCGATTGTGTGAATTTTAGTTAGTGATATCTTTTTAAAACCTAAAAATTTGTGAAATTTTTTTCATAATTAATTATATATTAGTTTTCATACATCATAAGAAAACTAGAGGACAAACTTCATTTACTCAAAATAAAGTGTAAATGTATAATGATTATACGAATAAGATTGTGCTTAACAATATAAGCAAACATTTAGAATGTAATTGATTAAACTGTTAATTTAACTTATCTATAGTATGAATTATCAAAATCCATTATATCATATACAATACAATATAATGGGTTGGATTATACAAAAAAGAGATTTTAGTATACAAAACCTAAAACTAATCTTAACCATCAAATATCTAATTAATGATTAATGTTAAATTGTAGGGAAAACGTTAGTGAAAGTATATTTTAACTATGACTATTTTTTATATTTTTATCAAATTCCCTCACCTTTTAAACAGTCATAACTTTTATGCACAAAATCATTTACATAAAGAAAACTTGTACCATAAAAATTAAAAACGAGTTTTTTTTTACTTTTAAAATGAATATAGTATCATTATACATAAAAATAAAAATAAGTACGTTTTGTGGTTTATTGTGTTTCCAATGCGCCATTGTGTTTTTCCTTCTCTCAATGTGTTTTCTTACACATCATTATGTTTTATATACTATGAACTAGACTAAAGACCCGTGTAATACACGGGTTCAATCATGAAAAATTGTTTTTAATTAAAAAGGTTCGTAAGTCATAGTATTATTGTTAATATTTTGTCTATCGATTTTTATGTTAACTTTTTTAAAATCATTAATATATTATATTAGTAGTTTTTCTTTATCAATGCTTATGAATCTAAACAATGTATAATATGAAATTAAATTAACTTATAAATAAGAACTTTTGGTAATAATCAAATTATATTGAACATTAGAAAATCTATAAATATCCAAAAACTTCTTTGTATACAAAATTTGACGTTTTTTTTGTAATTTTACCATCATTGTCTAATATTAATAATTTTAATTCATGTCTACTTGTAACTTGAGATAATGAAAAATAGATATTGAATCGATGTCAGGGACAAAACATGAAATGATTACACAAAAGTTTGGACTATCTTTGTGATTTTTAAAGTTTTAGGGGCAAACATGCAATTTGTTTAAACCACATGGATCATTTATGTAATTTTCTCTTTTTGTTGACCAAAAATATAAACCAATTTCTTGTTTACATCAATTAAAACTAAATCAAAGTTTTATACTTTCATAAACAAAAACATAAATTAATCAAATTGATGTTAAAAAACCAAAATACTAAAGTTTATATTGAAATCAAAATCAAATCCTTAAATCACCACTACTACTATTGCAATCAAGATTTGTATATATGAGCATTGAATTGAGACTTTACAGAAGAGCTTTTGTGATTTAAAACTTGTGGTATGAATGATATTAAATAGATCAATGAATGCATAAAAGGATTAGTGAGTTAAACTTGGAACATAATGTGATTTGAGGTAAATCGAAACCATGATATGCTTGTAAATTGAAAACGATATGAAATGGTTCATCTTTCCGTTTGAAAATCGATATGAGATGGTTCATCTTTCCGTTTGAAAATCGATATCATGATTTGGGAAAATCAAAACCTTGAATTGATTATTTGAGACCTTTGGTTTTATAAAATATAAAATCGTTTCGGAATAGAAGACGTGTATGGGATTTCTTCTCCTTTGCATAGGACGAGTGAATTATTCCACCATTTAATTACTTGTTTAAATAAGCAAGAATCCAACACATTTCAATTCACAATTGTTGGGATGGAGTCAACTTGTTTTTGGATGAAAAAAACAGTCAACTATAAGTCTATAACTTGTAATCTTTTTCAAATTTTATATTGAAACCATCACAATGTCTTTTGTAATGAGTTTTTTCAAAATAGGATTGGTAGAAAATTAATTTAACAAAATGAGTGCTTTAAAAAATATTAACCAAAATGGTTTTTTTACTAAAAAGTTAAATTTTCTTATTCATAATATAATTGGATAAAATTATTTCTGTTTTTACTAATGTTATTTAAATACAATTAAAAGAAAAAAGTTTCAATAAAATACAAATCAATTTAGCATCTCTCATGATTTTAAAAAAATATTTTATAGTTGTTTTTATGAAGGTTTTCTTTTTCAATAACGTTTTTTCATAAAAAAATATTAATATTCTTTCATCAGTATTTTTTTAACGTCTATTTATAAAATACTTGTTCTTATATAGAAAAGATCTTTTTATAAAACTAAATGATTTATGTAATTTTTTTAAAATAACGATATATATTAGATAATTGTTGTAAACATAAATTTATATATAGTAATAATCATTTATATAAGTATATACATAAAAGAAAAAAAATAAACATCGTATACATACAACGTTAGTTTCGCCTTGCGAGTCGACTCGATCTCGACATTTGAAGCTCGGGCTTATAATCATTTATTAAATGAGTCGTAAAATAAGTTCAAGCTTGTTTAAGCTAAACTTAAGTAGAGTTTTTAGCAAGTCGGTTTCGAGTGGCTCACGAGACGGGGTGACTCGTTTCGCCCCTAATTGTTGCTGGAAGTCTATTAGCAACATCCATCCCATCAGTAATTGAGGATTACATTTATAATTCGTAAAATAAAATAATAATAAACCATTAACTTTTTTTGTTTCGTCATGATATTTATATAAAATATTTTTGAAGAATGCATTTTTTGTTAAAAATAGGTTTTTTTATTATTTAAGCTACTTAAAAATATTTTCACAAAAATACATTTTTATTAAGAATAAAAAAATAAATGTGCCTACTTTTGTGTGAAATTGAAACAAAATTATAGTAGATTTTTTTCCAACTTTTCTATGTAAAAATACGATTTAAAATTAAGTACGAGTGAATTAAAATCAACCAAAATGTTTTAGAAAAACTTTATGTTCTTAATTACGAAATATGAACCACATGTTTTTACAATTTTATTAACCTTTGTACTTGATTATTTTTAAATAATATTATTTTAAAGTGAAATAAGTTTAATCAATAATATTATATTAAAAAAACACCCCTTAAACACCTATTATGGTAAATAAATATTCTACATACACTATTTAAAGAAAAAAACTCACTTTGTAATTATAGTAATAGTTAATTTTATTCGAATGAATCATGACTAATAATAAGGACAAATACATTTTTAGGCGGGAAACTAAAATAATGGAGGCCTAAGAAAATGACACGTGGCACTAAAGATATTGTTTTATTAATAGGTATAGATTCTTAAAAACAAAGTTGTGAAAATAACATTATTGTTTACTATTAGAATGTAAAAATAAATAAAATAACATAAAATAATTTAAGACATAAAACATAATGACTTGAAAATATTTGACAGAATGAACTGGGTTCGATTATTAAAATGCCTCCCCCTACATATTTTCTCCTCTTCAAATCATTAAGCTAAAAATATCAATAACATATTTCACCAATCTAAAGCATATATATTACATAATTATCCAAATTATCAAAATTACTTATTGCATAATTATTACGTAGTATTTTTATATATTTTCCTTCCTAAGATCATCAGTTACATATTCTCTCACGTTCGAGCATTCTGTATAAATAAAAACAAGAAAACCACGTATCCAAATAAAAAACTTTTAATACTTAATTTCAAAGCAATAATCACCGCTAATCAGAGTTATATCTCTAAATATAAAACATAATTGTCAAACTTTTAAGCGATTATAATATCAAAACATCATGAAACTATTTTAGTAAAAACTAGGTAAAATAGTAATTTATAATTTATATAAAATGAACAAATATGTAACATATATATATATATATATATATATATATATATATATATATATTAGGAACGGAAAATATATAATTGATCTTTTAACTTGGGAAAATATGTAATTTATGTTATTAAGAAGGTGAAATATGAAAAAATCCCCTGCAAAACTTATAAAAAGACATGTATCAAGCTAAAGATTCTTTCTAGACCTTTTAGCATTAGTAGTCTTTTTATTTTACCATGATCTAATTTTTAAAATATCATTTGTTTGATGTCAAACAATTGACGATTATAAAAAATTTAAATATTATCCTAATGTAATCATGAAAAAGCTTGGTTTATAGTTTGTTTCATACCAACAGTTTTGTAGCGTTTGATATGGATGAATGAGAGGCGGAGTGGAACGATCCAGTGATGTTGAATTAATAAAAGAAGTTTGACTGGTAAAAGAATGGAATGGTTTTGTTAGACAACTTTTTTTCTTCATAACTAGAAAGCTCATCACAACACTTGGTTTTCGGTCCCTGATAAAAAATTGTCTACTAAATAATATCTGAATCTAAATATGCATATAAAAAATTCAAAATTCTAAACTCGAATTATTTAAAATTTTGAATATAAGAATTTTCGGATTAAGATTTAAATAGTGATTTTAGGAAATTTGGATAGTTTAGATTTTTGAACAAATCAAAATTCAAATATTGATTTTAAGAAAAAAACCTACCTCAACATAAAAACCAACTAAAAGCGAAGGTCGGTTGTAGCTAAAATGAGCAAATTTCAACTCAACCAATTCACAATATTACTTGCAACATGCACCTATGGAAAACGTACATACCTACCCAAATAGCAACGGGTCATTTTACATATCATCCACCCGAAGAACCACCCCAATGATTGGTATGCATATCATGACCCAAACCCCATGACCAAAACCCACCCTACTGTAACCCATTCCCGAGTTGGATTACGAAGATGATGAAGTACAAGAATTTGCAGAAGAAGAGCAAGACGATAAGGAGGACGAGGCTGCATTAAAACTAAAGGCAAATTATCGAAGCGGGCGCCTCGTAAGTCTTGGACTAACGCTGAGGAAATAGCCTTGGCCAAGGCTTAGGTTCATGTTTCTGAAGAATCCAACATCAGAACTCAACAAAAGACAATCCCTTT
This sequence comes from Flaveria ramosissima, assembly GCA_025215565.1. NCBI lineage: Eukaryota > Viridiplantae > Streptophyta > Magnoliopsida > Asterales > Asteraceae > Flaveria > Flaveria ramosissima. The sequence continues at coordinate 68,799,094 of CM046035.1, forward strand.
TTGGGCTTGACTTCTTGAACATTTCAGCATGCATGTTGATGGAATCAACCGATCTAGACACTAGCTAATTCAAAGTGAAGGGACTTATTTTGAATATGAGCAAGTTCAACAGCCTCTACATCCGCTTGGTATAATTTTTATTTATTCCATTTGACGACAAATGTTTATTGATTTTATTATAAGTTATTAATTGTTATTTAAAATGCATATAGGCTCATCACTGAGCTAGTGGAACTGCAGATGGGGATATAAATTAAAATGACGATGAAGGATTGCATGTATGAAAATAAAGGTTTCTCCCAAGCGGCGACGTGGGATGTATTATTAAAAGTATTAAATTTTAATAATCTCAACTTTTATTTACTGACCGAGACTAATCCTAACCCATAAAATTTTTGCAGACAATTCTAACTTTAAACCTATTTTTCCTCAAATTATCCTTTACTAATTGAGATTAACCCCGTTAGTTTGAGCTTATTTTCAACTCTGTTATCGCCCAGCCTACATCAGGTCCGTTTTTCAGCGTCTAACCTCCATCTTCACCCGAAATCTACCTCTAGAGAGTCAAGTGGTTCAGATCAAAAGATGAAGATCGACAGGTTTCTAGGTGCAAAAGTTTCAGATTGATAAAACTGATGCTAGATTTCAATTTTTTGCTTAATGATTTGGTCATATAAACAGTTGATGTCATGAAAAAAACTAATATGGTTAACTCTCAGTTACTAAGGGATTGTTGGAGGAAAATAAGCTCAAAGTTGAAAGTGTCTCTAAACATTTCTTGAATTGAGATCAATACCGACCAATAAATAAAAGTTGGGATTATCAAAATCCAATAACCTTACATTAAAAGACCAATCAAAATAGGAACTTGTTTCATTGATCGATTTAGAGTTTGAAGGTCAATCACAAAAAAAGCATTTAGATCAACCAACTATACATGTTCAACGAATGGTTTAACAAGAAACATTCTCGACCTCAACGAAGACACAACACCAACAAAACTGCATTGAAAAGGGTAGAAAGTAATCAAGTCATCTAACATATGGAAAGAAAGTTTGGTTTATGTTGTTGGTGAATAAAAGATGATAAAGGAACATCAAAAGAAAAAAAAACTTTAACAAAAGATGATAGAAATAAAAAAGTTAAAAAAGATGAAATGATGATAAAAATGATGTTCAAGGAACAAAAAGATCATGATGTTAAAGACATTTATGGAGTCGCATGTCGGTGTGCCTAAACCGTTACTTCAATTTGTAGGGTTTTTTTTAATTTTAGGTTTAGTTATTTATTTTATTTTTAATTAATGATATTATCTTTTTATCTATTTTTATATATTGTTTAATTTTAATTTCACAAATTTTAAGGTACTTTTAGTTTGAAAGATAGGCATCCCATCTTTTATGATGCTTAGTGTTTACTTTTAGGTTTAAATAATATACAAGTTTTAATTGAATGATGTTAAGAGTACTTATGGGTTAAAAAAGTGCTCCCTCCATCATAAGAAAGTAGGAAACAATAAAATTAACCCGAAAATTATATGATACGTAAGTCACTTGAGTTATCAGTTCAACCGTAAAAATTAAAGAATTTTTAAAGAAGAACAGTATTTAAATCCTGACATGAAACATATTGAGAGTTTGTGTAGGCTAAGAGTAATACTAGATGAATGTGAGCCGTGTTCCATAAGAAAATATAAAAAACTGACGGGTTATTGGATTTTAATAATCCTAACTTTTAGATATTGGTTCTCAGCAAATGTTTACGGACACTCTTAACTTTAAGCTTATTTTCCTGCAACAATCCCTTACTAACTGAGAGTTTACACCGTTAGTTTTTTGATGACGTGGACTACTTATATGGCCAAAACACTAAGCAGAAAGTTGAAATCAACTGTCAGGTCCGTCAATCTGAAACTTCTGCAACCTAAAACCCATCAATCTTCACCTTCTGATTTGAACCACTTGACTCGTTAAAGGTAGATTTCAAGTGACGGTGAATGCTAGACACTGAAAAAAGGACCTAATAGAGGTTGGGAGACGGCAGAGTTGAAAAATAGCTTGAAGTTAGGCCCATTTTATCAAAAAAAACTAACAGACGTTAACTCTCAGTTAGTAAGGGATTGTTGAAGGAAAATAAGCTCAAAGTTAGGAGTGTCTGTAAATATTTCCTGAGTTGGGATTAATTTCGGCCAATAAATAAAAGTTATGATTATTAAAATCCAATAACCCAAAACTGACGTATTGTAATTCTGTTTTAATTGTCATAATCGCTTCTATACTTATAGCAAGTGATGTCAACATCTTATTCATATTCTAGATTAGTTGAGTTGTCATAAGAGAAAGGATACTTTGAAGTATATTATCCAATTTATGTTCTTCTTGGTCCACTTTCTTTATTTCTTCGATATTTCGTTTTTAGAGGGAGGGTACGGGTGTTTAAATAAATGAAATTCAAAGTTATTCGAGTTAATCTCCAATTTATTTTTTTTTCAAATAATATAACAATTACTATTCATTAGAGATTATTTATTAATTATTCATTGAATAGATAACTGTCAAAATATTCTTTTACCTAAATGCGTTAAAACGTTTCTAAACACATATGTTGCTATTTGTGCATCTAGGTCTAACAAACTGGATATGATTATATGACATGACTCAAGTAGATATAGTTATATTGATCCTTTCGTGTGAATTCTCCTATACAGCCTCAAGGTACCCGAACAAATTGATGTAAAGTAACCTATGCAAATCCATACACATCAACTAACTACTATAGCCTATTTACAGTTTACAACCACTCACTTATAACACCAATTCCGCCTAAGTAATTTCAATCAATCAAATACATGCATACTATAATCACATCTAGACTTTCATACACACACAATAACACACTTTAAATTCTCACTAAAGGTAACATGATATCATAACCCAAATCACATACCTAATCTATACTAAGATCATGCCGAACCATCACACATAAACACACTCATCCACACACACCTCACTTTTTCTTCCTTCCGCAACAAGATCCCTAGCAGTGCAAATGGGCATGAGACGACCAGGAGCATTATGTAAAAAGAATAACTTCAATGGTCAAAAAAGAACAGGCAGAGACGCATTATTTCTTACATCATTCAAACCAAACTATTTTCAAACATGATCATTATCAATCTTAGAAATGATGCATTCTTCAATAAAACTTTTATACTGAATTGAAATAAATTCGGTTAATACAAACAAATCTACGTGTTTCATAATTAGAACGATATATCTCATTGTATTCGACTATTGAAAAAGAATTTATACAATATAACTTATTTACAAATAAAGATACGAGTATACGACATCCGCCCGACTTCAACACATAAAAACCAAACCACATCTTAATCAAAACCAATCATAAGGAAAACAGTTAACCTCAAACAAATTAAGTATAATTCAAGCCTTTTCTTGAGTGATTACACAAACTATTGTTTTCTATTTGACGGTATACTCCTCACTGATGCATACAAGAAAAACACATATGATGCATGTAGAAAGTTGGGTAAACTTTTTATTAAAATTAATACAGTAAATTACTATTTTGGTCATGTGTTTTAGTAATTTTAACCATTTGAGTCCAAAAAAGAATTTTATAACAAATTAAGCACCATGGTTTGTATTATATAACCCTTCCAGTCCAATACAATAACAGAGTTAGATTTTTCAGTTAGTTTCTAATAAAATAACAAAAATGTCTTTGGACTGACTTTGCCATGGGCGGGTACCCTTAATGTACAATTCGCGTAAGAAAAACACCTATTGTCAACACAGCTTCTAAATACCCTATTTTTTAAAACATTCTAAAGTTTCATATTGTTAGGGATCTTTGATTCTATGTAGTTAGATTCTTTTTCAGTTTTCGTTAAATGAAAAGGTGTTTTGGATGTCGTCTATTATATTACTTGGCCATATTTTCTACGTTCTTTTACCAACGGATTTTCATCGATAAAAGACTTTTAGCATGTTGCCTCAGGCCTAAATACACACAAAACACACCCACGATCAGAAGAGTTGATTTGCTTGAACACTTTGCTTTTCATTATTCATTACAAACCCATTTAAATATTACTAATTAATAACTTGAAAATGCATTACTTGTTGTATCATGTGCATAAGAGGTTGTACATATCTTTTTCTTCCTTCTAATTTTTTTTATTTTAGACCTAATACTTTTACATATTTTACAATTCATGCAACCCTTACATTTTTGTCACTTTAAACTTTAGCACCCTATACTTTTCATCTTTTACAAATGTTTCCATTTAAGGTCTAAATTTTGAGAGTTTACACAATGTAATGTGCGCATGTTGTTTAACATTGTTACGTTTATTTTTCTCATTTAACATCCATGTCATAAAGTGCAGGTCCTAGATCAACTTAATTATGTTTTAATGTTTTTCGTTTCACGTGTGTGATTTTACTTTCCGTTTGGTTTTATATTTTCGTTTTTATTTATTTATTTAATACGAGTTTTTCCGGTGTTGATCGTCACTGGCGGACGTGACATTAGTGCTACCTGGCATGATTTTACGCCTCCAGTCACAACGCCGGGGCTTAATACTAGTTAAATAGATTCACATACATACGTGACCTACTAACTCTTAATATTCCTGCTTTTATCCGATATCTTTTGACTCATTAACATTTAAACAAAGCCTAAAAAAACTGTTACTTTGACCCATTTAAAGCCACTTCTGACCCGACTGCGAATGACCCGACTTGAGCCATCAATATTAACCTACTATACATACTGACATAGTTCCGATTGAATGAGCTGTCGGTGATACTTCTTTCCCACAAAGTCTAACACAAACTCCAAACAACCCTATAATCATACTCAGATAAGATTCAAATGATGAATAATTTAAAACCAAACATTAGTGAGATCACAAATCAAATGAAGCGCTTAGATTATTATTAGTATTAAGTAAACAAATAATTTAATCATCTCAAACAATTCTTTTTGGTGTTATACGGTAGCCAATTCACGAGAAGCTATCAAGTTCTTAGAGATCTCGTAAATCAATCTGCTCTGAAACTCACTCATCGAGTAACCACCCGAAACTCGAAGTGTCCTCGGAACTCTTTTCGAACCAAAAACACTTTCGGTTCCGGCTAGTCTAAGCATCATATCAATGTAGGCGTTCTTCAACTTGACCCACAACCTGATCGGTGAAGCTATCTTCAACCGCAGCCGTGGGATTGCTTTAATGTTCCAAAATCGTCGGTTTTTACCTCCCAACATCACCATCTTTGAGGTTCTTTTGTTGCCGCTGGTGACCCTTTGATACCTCCTTCGTCTCCATGATCTTTTCAACTTACAGACAAAGCCAGTTGAAACTACTTCCATTATTCATGCAACTTTGTTTCTTCACAATAATCTATGATTGTGTGGGTTGAAAGCATGTGTGGGTGCAAGTGTAATACTTTTGATCTGTGACTATATAAGGTAATATAGACCTAGAGACTTCATGATAGTGTTTAGTTTAATCGCAATTTGATTATAAATTAATATTTTTATGTTTTAACTCATATGTCGTCTTTATAAACCAAATTATTCTTGCTTGAACTCAATCCATCCAAGAAATCACATGGTGTATCTTCCTTGATCTTATCAACATTTGGTTGCAATTTAAACTTTGATTTCATTCTTAACATGATAATCTTTTTATGGTTTCTACTTCCCATTAAATATGAGTTTTCATCAAAGCACATCAATATCTGTAAATAAAAGATATATTTTGATTTTGATAAGTATTTATGGTGAGTTTGGTTAAGATTTTTTATTCAAAGAAACAATTTGAATAATATAAATGGTATTTTCTAGAGGAATTAGGGTTGTAAACGAAAACCGAATGAATATAAATGGGGTGTTGTTCGTGTTCGTTTATTAAGAAAATAATTTGTTGATGAATTGTTCACGAACATAAACGAACACACACAAATATTCATGATTATTAATGAACGCAAACGAAATTCCTAAAACAAACAAATACAAACCATCATATATTCATTTTATAATTCAAATCACAAGCATTATGTAATATCCAACAAGGGTAGTGTTATCTTGAAAACTACCATTTTTTCGTGAAAACTCTAGGAACTAATATTAGCGACACGTTTTAGTCACATGCAAGTTACATGTCATTTTTATCTTTTTTTAAAAAAATCATAACTTTTTTTCACGACATTATTGTTTCAAAAAAAATTCATCATTAATTTCAGTATTTTTTTTATCTTTCCAACGCGTACCATATTGATATATACTTTAAAAAAAATCGTAAACCCGTTATTTACACATGTGTAAATCCTGTTTTACACATGTGTACTTCCAGGCATTACATATGTGTATAATGACTTTCGTAAAAAAACGATTTTTTTTATTTTTTATAATTTTTTTATTTTTCTTATGAAAGAGGGAAACAAATGAAACATTTTTGTCATTTTACTTTTTTATTTTTATGTTATAATTTTTTTATTATGTTATCATTATTTACCATTTTACCCTTGATTTGTATGTCTCACATTGGTTTCTAAATTTCTCATGAAATAAATCATTTAATCCATCCCTTATATGGGTAAACGGAGCAGACTGAGATGGTAATAGAGTTACTGAAACCGCTCATGCCAAGAGCTGTTTGTGACATTCACTGACAACCCAATTATTGGGAGTTTTGGGTTGTGAAGAAACCGCCTTTGGGATGAGCGGTATTATTATTGACCATATTATTCCAGTCAAATAACCATTTTTTATTTTTTTTAAATTATACCATTTTGAAAAAAAAAATATCATAGGATTGGTAGAACTTTGGTTTCTACAAACCGTAATAGTTTTGAGAGAAGCTTTTCATGTTATAATCATTTCAAAGGTTATAGTATGTTTTAGGACATTGGTTAGATATATCACGTACACTTTGGACGCACTCCATACTAGACATGATCAAATTAAAAGTGGTCCTATTAGGAGGATTGTATTAATGTTAAATCCTCATGAGTGACTTATGTACATGACCAGTTCCATGTTGTTTGTGGCATAAAACATTGAACATTGTCACCATTTCCTCGACTTATAGTAAAAGTGAACACAATATATGCTTAACGAGTATATATGGTTGATTTATTAGAATGTTAAGTAATTTTAACTTTATTATAACGTTCAATACTTATACGAGTTGATTAATATGATGTATGTATAGAATAATATTATATAAATTAATATATTAATCTTAAATGATATGAAAATAGTGCTATTAGATCAAAAGATATCAAATCAGATGCCGTGGATGAAGATGCGTTATTATACCAAAATATTAAAATATTCGATGTCTTGATCAACATGAGACACGTCAAGAATCATACAATTAAAGATGTAAATAAATTGAATTATTCACTTTATGGATTTGTCACTTATGAATTATTAAAGTAGTCAAGTTTGAACAGTTATATAAGGCCAATAATTTTTGTATGATATGTAATGAGGGAATAAGTGATTGACGTTAGTGTTAAGTGACATCCGCAACATACCTATCGTTCGTATATATAAATTAACGACACTATTTATAATTTAAAATTATAACTTCACTTTTAGTAAAGTATAGTGACGTAACATGATGATATTTAATATGTATATGGTTTTTTATTTATATATCAGATATACTAGCTTATAACCCCGTGTATTACACAAGTTCAATAACAGAAATACTAAATGTTTATTGATGAAAAGTAGGAACTTTAAAACATTATTTTGATACAAGATATTATTAAAATTATGTATGGTTAAATAGTTTGAATTTTTATTATTTTTAGAACTTTCGTTATAAAAAAAGTATTGCTTTGAAATTTTTTATTATTTTATCAATATCTTGTTGTTCAAAAACTATGGGTTTGTCTTGTAAAAAATATTTTTTTATAAAAGTTTTATTTCTTAAAAAGATTGAATTTAATTATTTCATAATTTAAAAAAGTTTTATTGTTTTAGAAAAAAAATCATAGTTTTAGAATAATTTATTTTTGAGAAAATATATTTTTTAATCAAAATGCTTAGTTTTTATTTTATAAAAACTATCTTATAAAAATTATTGATTCAAGGAATTGAATTTATAATATAGAGAGAGAAAGAGAAAATTTTAAAAATTAGTTTTTGACTTTTTTAACATAGAATAAATAGTTTAGCCGGAAAATTAAATGTGAAACTGATTGTAAAAATGTCATGTGTCAAAAAATATAAACAATTATCTATACTACTATATAATAGATAAACCATGGCTAGATATGTAATTTTACATCAATTTTAAGATGACATATGAAAAGTTACAAGTTTAATGTGTAATGTCATAAGATTTATTCCTATTATACCCCTTTTAAGCTTTAAATACTTGTACTCCATCATTTCCTAATTAAATTTAAAGTATGACTATTATATTTAATGTTATCTTAATCTATATATATCTATACTATTATATAATACAACTTTTTGAACAACATTATAATTTTAAGACACTTAAGAACAATTTACATTTGGTACAAGTGATTATGCATAAACAACTTGTTATTTACAACTTTGCTCATCTTTATAGTAATATAGATACATTTGATATCCCACATCTAGGCTTCCTTATAGTCTTCCCACTATGAACCGCTTAGGCGCTCCAGCCACCGGTGCCGACCGCCATTGTTGTTAGGGAAGGGTGGTGCTTGGGTGGAGGTTGTGGTGGTCTATGAATTTTAAAGAAGATGAAATTGGTATTCCATCTTTTTGTTTTTTTATTTTCTTTATTATTTTAAGCAAATGACACTAACAACCATATATATTTAAAGAGTCTTACTAATTTACATAAATAATCCTTTAGATGTAAAATGACTGAAATACATTTATACTTGATAGAAAAATCTAACAGAGTTTCTCTCAAAAACCAAAACCATTATAAAATACAAACTTTGAGACTTGATATGTCAAAAGATTTTTTTTTGACTGAAATAGTTAAATAGACCAAACATCAAAAACCAAAACAAAATTTACTCTAGCAATAAAGTTATTATATATAGAGGAGAGTTATTCTAAAAAGCTTTAATAGCTTAAAAAGTGTATAAAACCATAATAAGTGTTAGGTGTCCAATCAAGGAAAAGAAGAAAAATGACAAATGCGTCAATTTATAAAAGACTCCTATACATGCAAGTCATATGTAATTTTCCCCCGATTATTTAATCGTCCGTAACTATCTTATACGTGAAAAATATTTTTTTTAAAAGTCACACCATAAAATTGAGTGTTTTTTATCTTTACAACGAGTATAATATTGTTGTATTTAAAAAATGGCCTAACCTGGTGGGGTGTATTATTGTATTTTAGAACTTGATAACTTAAATGGTGTCTTAAAATTGCACGATTTTACGGTGTTTAAACTGCATAATTTTATGGAGTTTTATACTTGACAAATTTATGGATTTTTAAACTGGGTTACAATATAGTAAAGATTATTAAAACACAATAACCAAATTACTCGATTCTAAAGAAGGGTTATAGGAATCAAAGATCAGTGATCGATTAGAATTATAAAGATATAAAAACATGTACCTGACAAAACATCATATAAAAGAAGTTAACATTTTCTTGATTTTTGTACATGAATATGAAATTTAATATCATTATTATACCTAATGGTAAAGAAAAAACATAATCACATAAAAAATCATATAGAAAAAGTTTAAACATTATGTTGATTTTTATAGTTGATGTTATTTAATGTTAGAAATGTGATATGAATTGAAAATCTAATCGCTATGTTGATTTTATACGTCAAAAATGTTATACATAACAAAGACACTATAAATTCATCTAAAAAACAATATAAAGTTATTCAGTTCAAAAGCGAAATAAAATCGTTTAGTTCTAAAACATCATTAGTTGTCTAGTTCTAAAACACAATAGAATTATCCATCTATAAAACACGATAAAGTTGTTTGGTTTTAAGATACCATAAAATTGCGCAGTTCCAAAATACCATAACTTTGTCAGGTTTTAAACATTATATGACTTTCCAGCTCTAAAACATCATAAAAGTTGTCTAGTTTAAAATGCATAAAATTTCTCAATTATAAAAACTCATAAAGATTTCCAGATGTAAAACACCATAAAATCTCTAGAGTTTACACACCAAAACACAATATAACTCACCTAGTTAATTTTACTATAAAGTCACCTGGCGTTTTTGAACTGTGCAAGTTTATAATGCTTTTGAATTAGATATTTTATTATGTTTTTAACTAAGCAATTTAATAGTGTTTTGAACTTTAATGATTGATGGTGTTTTTGAGGTAGACAACTTTATGGTGTATATGACCTGCACGATTTATGTTGTTTATGACGTAGGTTATGATGTTTATAACATGGGGGTTTATGGTGTATATCACCGAGGATACTATTTCGATCTGACCAAGTTTCACATTTCTCCGGTTGGCTTGATTTTCACATGGCCGAAAGGTTACCGATGGACAGACTATAAAATTATTGATGGTCTTTACGTTGATAATTTTATTAAAATAATTTTTATTTCTCACAACCCATAAGAGCATTCACAACATGTTCCCTGATTGATGTGAGGATATTTCTTATATTATATGATATAGTTATAATTGATTGTAAGCAGGGCCCGCCCATTAGCTTAAAAAGGGAAGCATTGGTCTTGGGGTCCTCCAAAATTAAGAGCCTCATTTTTTAAAAAGATATTTGATATTGGGCATATAAGTAATTGAGCCTCCATTCATCAAATTGGAAAGGAAACGTTTTCTTTTCCTTTCTCTTCTCTTCTCTCCTTTTCTCTTCTTTTCTTTCTTTTCCTTTCTCTCCATTTCCTTCCAATTTGGAAGGATTGAATTTAGCCTTCATTTTCCATTCATTTCCTTCCACTTCCTTTCCTTTCCCTCCTTAAGTAAACTCGGGAACACAAATTTCTAACAATCCTTCCATTTCCTTCCATTAAAAAAAACTCTGGAACACAACTATTTTTTCTTTCCTTCCACTTCCTTTCTTTTCTCTCCTTAAATGAGACTCGGGAACACAGCGTTCATGTACGGTTACGGACCACAAACCACTCACTGCTTCAAATCAACATCGCTCGGGTACTCCACAGACCACAAATCGCATGAATTCAAAGCATTTATGCGTCTCTTCGTCTCGGATGACTCGCCTGCAGTCGTCGCCTGCTGCAGGCTGCATATTAAAGGCGACCACATCAACCGAAGCAGCCCAAATCCAATCTCGGCTTCTCTTAATCTCTTTGAATATTTGAATCTCAGATCACACCAAAGCAACCCCCATTCAACTAAACCTCAATTTGAATCTCCTCCAAAGCAGCTTAGTAGCCCTACTCCACTTGATTCTATGATCGGCCGACGACTCAGATGACTGCCTCTTTGTCTTTTTGAATCTGTAATTAAAGACTTGAATGTTGAATGATTGAATCTCTTGATTGTTGTATGCATAGCGTTTAGCATGTTACTTTGTTAACTGATGGATTTTTTAAGGCTGAATTACTTAATTTCTTTTTGTAGTTTTGTGTTTTCGTTGAGATTGTTTTAGAGGCTGCTTTGATTAGGTATTAGTCTAAAATTAATTTGGCATCAAGTTGATCTTGATAGTTCTGTAGTTATGTTTATGCTACTTTGATTAGGCTGCTTTGTTCAATTGTTCATTAGTCATTAGTTTTGTTTAAAATCCGCTTTGATGGTTCGCTTAAGCTGCTTTGATAGGTCTGTTTAAAGGTTGCTTTGATATTTTGATTAGGTTGCTTTGATTAGTTTAGTTTGAAGGCTGTTTTGTTTAGGTATTTAGGTTTAGAAGTTGTTTATTGATTTGGTATTTTTGTGATTTATGATGGCAAATCGATTTTTAAAGGAGGAGAAAAAAGGTGGTCATTAGCTCCGCCAACTATAAACATTTTAGTTTATTATTGCTAGTCTCAAGTCCGTATAAAGAAGGTGGGTTCTAGTAAAGAAAAGTTTAGAAAGGGCCCCATTTTTTTAATTTGATTGAGGCCTCGAAAAACGTTAAGTCGGTCCTGATTGTGAGTGAATAACACAAAAAAATGTTATTGTTCAATCTGTATTTTCAGAAAACATTGTTCAAACCCCTATAATTTTTTTAATATATTTTAAGTGGTTGTGAGTGGAGTAAAGAGACAAATTAATAAAAAAGTATAAAAACTATTATTTAATTAAAAAGATAGAGAAAAAATAGTGATTTTTAATGTAATTATATGGATAAATATGTGAAATGAGATATGAATACTCTAAATCTACAAATTACATTTATTTATAACAAAAGTAAGTCAATATATTTAAAAAAACCTCAAATAGCTAAACGCAAGGATTAGAAGGAAGCTTATCATGTTATACCCATCTTGGTTTGTCCACATAATCAAGATTCTCAAAATACATTCCTACTATGCATGCATTTGCATGTAGAGTAGGAATGTAGGATATTATAGGGTTTGTTTGATATATAGTAATGTAATGAATGAGAGAATATAATGGATGAATGAATTAACAAAATAATAAAATAATTCATTACATTCCATTATCATATTTTGTTACCATTTAAAAATGCAATAAATCATTACTTTATTTGTTTGTTATATAGAAAAATATGAATCAATGAAATACAAAAGTGGTTATGGTGTGACGGCCGATGGTGGTGGTGGTTTGTGGCGGTAGTGGTCCGTGGCGGTGGTGGGCGGGGGAGGCGGCGATGGTGGTGGAGTTGGGAGGCGGTGGTGGTGGGTGGCGGCAACGGTGGTGGTGTCGAGCGGAGGTGGTAGGTGGTGTCAAGAGGTAGTGGTAGGCGCCAGTTGTGTCAGGCGAAGGTGGTGGTGGGCGGCTGATCGATGTCGTGTGGTCGGTCAAAAATATATATTAAAGAGTGTCTAATCACCCTTAATAGTAAAGGGTAAGAAGGGTGTCGAATCCACAGGGAATCACAGGAAAGTGCTAGAAACGATTAATTTAAAACTACTAAACTTAAAAAAGGAAATTGCTTGATTAATTGTATTAAGAAAGAATAAAATTAACAAAATTAAAGTTTAGGTTTTTAACAATATTGGAGAAAAAGCAACTCACTTCAGGATTCAGGTTTGGCAAAGTTATATTTTTTCTCGAATGAAACGTAATGAGAAGTCATTAATGGTGACTTACATATGATAAGATCTAAGTGATAATCATGGATCAAAGCTTAAAGGACCTTATTCACACAATTACCAATTTGAATAATGAAACCCTAATTCTAATAAGCAATCACACAATGATTAAAGACAACCAAAGTCATGGAATATCAAAAGTAGGTTTAAGCATAATCAAACCGTTTAAATAATCAAATCATAAATTGAATTCAAAAGAACTTAAAAGGTTCAAGATCCAATCCCAAATCTAGGTTACAAACTAAGAAAAATAAGAACTTGCACAACCCGTCGCCCGAAGTGAATCACAATTGATTTAGCCTTGCATCATCATCGATTCTTCAACAAATATGTAATTGATCATGTGAATCCGGATGAATTTGATGTTGGAAGACCTTTGGAATGATGAAAAATTGCTAATTTTCGTCCAAGATTGATGTGTCAAGATGTAATTTTCGTCCTAGGGTTTAATCCCCTTTAAAACCCTTCAAATTAGGTCAAATCTCAACAAACTCGGACACCAGCGTCAGGCTAGGCGTCAGAAGAGGCGTCAGTCAGAAGGTTTTGGGTTTACTGACGCCAATGGCGTCGGTGGCGCCAGAATGGCGTCGGTGGCGCCACCCCCTGAACAAAGTTGATTTTCATGTGTAACTTTTCGAGACCTTTCCGTTGCTAGGTCGTGGGTCCCGTAACTCTTTTCCTAGCTCAAGTTATGCCCGTTTTAAGATACCGTTGTCGTGCAACTTCGGTTTATCATATCTTTACTTCTTGAGCTCCAATTCTCGTCCCGTTTCTTCCAATTTCTTCGTATTCTTCATGTTTAACCTATAACCATAAAATAATCCCAAAAGTAACTCTATTTCTCATAAATTTACATGTAAACCATGGAAATAAAGCCGTTAAACATTAAACTTTTACCACCCGATCAGCGGCGGCGGTGGGTGACGGTGGTGGTGTCGAGCAACGGAGGTGGTGGGTGGCGGTAGCGCGTGACAGCGGTGGTGGTGGGCGGTGGCGGTGGTGGTGTCGAGCGATGGTGGGCGGTGGTGGTGGTTGCCGCTGGTAGTGGCTATGGTGTCCAATTGTGGGGGTAGCGGTGGGTTGTGATGATGATAGTTGTGGTAACGGTGGTACATGTTGGTGGTGGGCGGCGACGGTGGTGTTGGTGGTGGTGTCCATGGTGATGGTGGTGGTGGTTAATGATGGTGTTGACCATTAGTGGATGGTGGTTAGAGTGGTTATCGTGCCTGGTGGTAGTGGCCGGTGGCAACTGATCTTTATGGTTGGTGGTGATGGTGGTAGTGGTGGCTATGACGGTTGGTGGTCAGTTGTTAGTGACGATTGATCTTGGTAGCCAGCGGTGGGTGGTGTTGGTGGTATGTTTAGTATGAGGTAATGGAATGGATGAGGGAATGGAATCAACTTTGTAACGGTTCATTCCATTACCTTTACCAACCAAACATGTCTTTTTTTCATTCACCCTCAATGATTCATTCCATTTCGTTCCTCAGTACTGCGTACCTAACGTTACCTTAGAATGAAAGAAGGAATTGAGTGAAGAAAAAAAGAATGGGGTGGATGGAATGAATTATAGAAATGGAATCCACTATGTAATGATTCATTCCATTACATTTACCAACCAAACATGTATTTTTCTATTCACCCTCAATGGTTCATTCCATTTCGTCTCTCATTCCTGCGTACCAAACGTTACCTTGGTACGCTACCTTAGTGTTGGGCATCCTGAGCAAACTCATAAGAGTATAATGTGGATCATTTGTATTCCCAGCCCGAAAGATATGGTACCCTTTCTTCTAGCTTCCACTACTCTATCACCTAGGTTGCCCAACCGGAAAACAACATGTCTTTCTATCATATCTGCTAGTCTTACTCCATTTTAATTAACGAAAGGAAATAATAGCATTAGTTTGATTTGGAAAAAATAAGGCATGTAATCATATAAAAAATAGGTCGGTGCAGTGAAAGAGAATATAATTCTCGAAGCAAATGTGTGAACCGAATAATCTTAGCAATGGTATTAGCAATAGCATGATATTTAAACTTACAACTTGATCGAGAGACCACAGATTTCTTTTTAGCACTCCATAGACAAAACCCAAATAAATTAAGTAGCCATAAGTTAAACGTCTATTCCCTTATGCATCTAGCCAAATCTGCATCTGAATAGCCCACGAATCAAGTTTTTTCATGTTTGTCAAAGGTGAGATCGTAAGAAATCGTATCTTTAACATACCAAAGTATACGTTTGACCAATTAAAATTGGTTAGTAGTAGACGCGTGAAGAAGTTGGCTTGATTGATTTACGAAATAAGAGAGGTTCGTCCGTATAGTAGTAAGGCATTGGAAATCTTCGACCCATTACCTATATGAAGTTGACTTTTGCCAGTTAGTCTAATTAATTATTCATCAATTTATTAGTCTTTGCATTAATAATCATTGATGATTGATTAGGGTATTATCATAACTTGTGTTAGTTATTATTAATAATATAACCATGTTTTGGTATTAGTTAGTTTTGGTATCTAAACATAACATGTTATACAGTTGGTAATCACATTTTAATAGAAATAGCAAACAAATCATGTATATGTGATTTTTAATTTGGTAAAACCTAGGTGACATAATTCCTTCATATATTTTAAACTCAAGTGTGGTCACCTTTTAGTTCTAAGTTTTAAGAAATTATTAGTTTCACTTATTAAATCCACATTCATTTATAGTCGATAGACAATAGTTCAATTTTAGTTAACTAACTTAGTTAAATAAGTAAACAAATCGTGTAACACTAATCACATAACCACATGATCATGGTGGATATAATATCTACTTACCTTAGCTATCTAGGTTAATTATATTTTTATATGACCACAATAACAAACTTCATCAGTCATATCATTAGCGAAGCTTTACTAGGGCCGTAGGGGGCCACCGCCACCTCTTTTTTTCGTCGGTAGTGTTAGTTTTAGGTCAGGTAGTGTTAATTTTTTGTTCGGCAGTTTAAAATTTCATATATATATTGAGTTCCCCCGAAGCCACCCCCCCCCCCAAAAAAAAATTTATGTTTGCCCCCGGCCCCCTTATAAACTAGTTCAAGCTCCGCCACCGAGTTATATTAGGAAAAAAAAATATAGGGTTAAGTAAATAAAATATACATAAAGGACTTTTTAAAATTAAAATTAGATAATAATAGAACTTCAATTTGGATCTCCCTGATACTCATGTTTTTATAAAATGTTTTTCTATTTTATCATATAACATTTTGTACTCGTCAATCAATTTTTTGTTAAAGTTTAAACATTGGAGTTTCAACGGATTGTAAATCAGTTTGTGCATCTTCCAAGAATGGGAGGATTGAGGAATTTAGTCGCTTGCGGTTGGCAACATGATTATAGCTTTTTTATTTATTTAAAAAATCGACTTTTTTGACTTTATAATACGGTCAGCAAAAGTGGTTTATGACACATGCCTTATTGGCCTTCAAAATTTCCAAACTAGTGGGACCATGCCTCATATCTACATATGTCTAAAACTATAAATAACCATCAACTCATTTCTCTCAACATACTCATAAAAAAATACATAAAGAAATGGAAAACTTTTCACGAAGCATCTCAAGAAGTCTCTCAAGAAGTGTTTCAAGTTCGGTTGATAGAAACAAAGTGTGGAGGAGAACGGCATACGGAGGGTTTGATGGTGGAAGGAGCATAAAGACTGTTCGTCTTGGAGAGGACAACCACGGTGGGTTTTGGAAGATCAAGAATATGTTCAAGTTCAACAGTTCCAAAAAGCATGGCAAAGACTCTTCTAAAGCGCATCGATCATCCAAGATTGCAAGTTCACATGATGAGTTTCAAAACAGATTGCTTTATGAGATTTATAAAAATATGTCGTCTACTCATGAACTATCTTGATGTTGGATAAACCAAACATTTTCATTTTCCTTTCCTTTTGATTTTGTAATTCTTTAATTGGCTTCAATTATATAAATCTTCTTTTTTATTTTATGATATGGGATGATCATTCTAAAGTATTCGACATTCATCATTATCGTAATATATAATATATTTTCTTTCTTCTATACGCTTGTAATGAAAGAAAAACAAAGCATAACACACCATAGCAATATAGCAATATTGGTCAAATATCATGTCAAATATCTTTGAAGTCACTTATAGTAAGATGTTGTAAATCATATATATGCCCCAACAATACCAAATGAGTCAATAGTGCATATATTTCTACTTTTCTAAGATGTTCCACTCTATTGTGAATGTCAAGAAAAGAAATTCAAATAACTACTTGAATGTAAAAGTGGTAACAAAAATAAATAATAAAAAAATCAAACTTAACACCAATGATTATGTAGTATGTCCAATGACAAACACAAAAAGTTTTTGTAGGAGGGATAAAATCTAGGCCCCCTAGAAACTACAAATAAAAAAATAACATGAAAAGATGTTATATATTTTCAAAATAAAGTTTAGTAAATATGAAAGAAAAATTTACATTATAACTGCAACATTCACAAATCAATCATTTTTATGCAACAAATTATGCTAGCTTTTGAACTTTGAAACATCATGTCCATTATTTAATTAACTACATATATTAAACAGTAGGATCAGCTATTTTTTTAATTTAACGCAAACTAGTCAATAAGTCTACTGCCTAAACTTATATATTCTAGATTTATAAAATAATCAAAAAGAGGAAATTGGTTAATTATTAAAAAGTTATTTGATTTTAATAATCTCAACTTTCATTTATTGATTGAGATTAATTACAACTCAAGAAATTTTTACAGAAACTTCTAACTTTGAACTTAATTTCTTTAATTGATTCGTTACTAAAAGAGTGTTAACCCCCGTCAGATTTTTTGATGAAATGAGCCAACTTTAAATGATTTTTCAACTCTGTTGCCGCCTAGCCTCTATCAGGTCTGTTCTTTGGTGCTTAGCCTTCATAGCAACTTGAAATCTACCTCCAACGAGTTGTTTGGATTAAGAGGTGAAGATTGACGGGTTTTAGGGTGTATAAGTTTCAGATTGACGAACGTGATGGTTGATTTCAACTATCTGCTTAGTTTTTTAGCCATATAAGTAGTCCACGTCCTTAAAAATAATGGTGTTAACTATCGGTTAGTAAAGGATCGTTGGAGGAAAATAAGTTCGAAGTTGAGAGTGTCTGTAAATATTTTTTTAGTTGGAATTAATCGCGACCAATAAATAAAATTTTAGATTATTAAAATCCAATAACCCATTATTAAACCTTTCTTCCATGAAAAATAGTAAATTATAAAAGAATAGTGAAGGTGTGGTTAATGCCTACCGGTCATTTACCGGTGCTGTAGTGTTGGTTGCCTAATCGCAGCCACCAATGGCACCTTTCGTAACAGCACACAGCTGATCGCCACCGTCCTTCTGCTAGTGATTGTCCACCTTCGTTAACCACAGTTTGTCTCCCTTAGACGCGAGTCATGCATCACTACGCCTTGAACTACCCTTCGTCGATGCACTAATTGCGTCTTCATAATCACACCTTCATGTGCGTCAGTATGTCACTCAACACAAGATAACTTACCTAAAGCGTAACGTTAAATGAATCTTATTGTTTGTCCTCAAGTTTGTAAAATAATTACCAACTAGTATTCAAGCCCCACTTGTTCCGATGGGGGGGGGGGGGTAAAACCGTTATAAGTAGCATCAATGTCACACCATTACTAGCAACCACCTGCACCAGAAAAACTCGTAAAACAAAAGAAATAAAAGAAGAAAAATAGATGCAAAAATGTTAAACTATGCACGTGCGCTACAACGTGTTAATATATATAAATCAGACTGAAACGTAAAACACAACACGACCGTTAAAAAAAATGTAAACTCGTAAAGTTTAGCCCGATACGTAAAATGAAAACTTGTCAAATAATAAAAGTAAATGGGAGTAAAGTTAAAAGTATAAAAAAATGTTAGTGTTAAATGTAAAGGTTGAAAACTATAGAGTTAAAAGTAAAAAATTCAAGAAAAAACAAAATAAGGTACAATCTACAAAGCATATGGTACAAACTATAGTGCACAACTAAGTTGATAATTAGTATTATATAAATACGACCAAGTTTATTTATACAAAAGAGTTAATTACATTAATGGTCCCTGTGGTTTATATAAAATAACAAGTTTGGGTACTAAGGGTTTTTTTGTAACATGTTGGGGTATTGTGTTTTAAATTTTGTAACGAGTTAAGGTATTAAGGCTAACAGTCGTTAGTTTTTCTGTTAACTTTAAAGAAATTGACTAAAATACCCTTGGAGGGACTACTTTTGTAATTTTGTATGTTTCTTTTATTTAGGGACCATCAGTGTAATTATATATACCTACCATCTATCCACCACTACCCACCATTACCACCATCTACCCACCATCAGCACCATCTATCATTATCAGCCCTAACCACCAAGCCACCACCCAACCCTTCAACCCATCAGCCACCAACCCACCACCGAACACGTACCCACAAGCACCATAATGACCACCATCTACTCGTCATCGCATATCATCACCCCCATCACAGTATCACCATCATCGCATCATCACCACCATTGCATCATAACCACCATCGCAATATCATCGTCTTTGTCATCACCCCCACCTCCACCATCGCACCATCATAATCATCTCACCAGATCTCTATTCCTATTCCCCTTTTAACCTTAAAAACTTTAAAAACCCCAAATTTACGGTGGTAGGATGCTAGATTCAAATCTCAATCAAGGATTTTGGTGGCACATGGTGGCTAGATGGCGATGATGGTGATAATAGGCACATGGTGGTGGCAGCTGGTGGTGGGTGGTCGGTTGGATTTTAGGGTTTTACAAGGGAAAAGAAAAGGGGATTTGGTGATGCTACCTGATAGTGATGATAGACGGAGATGGATGCAGTGGCGGTGTTAGTGTAGACAGAAGAAAAACAGGGTATAAGGGGTGGTTTGGTGGTGTTTGATTGTGGCAATCTGCTAGTGGTGGTCGGTGGTGTACAAGGGTATTTTGGGTGGTAATCTTCTTCCTTTACGCCACCGATTTGGACCTGATGGGATGATGTTGTTGAAGTGATAGAAAGAGACCGCGAGGGATTTGGTGAGGATGAGGGAAGGGGCGGTGGTGGTTGCTAATGATGCCGATGGTGGTGGCAGACGGGGGTGGCGAGCAGTGATGTCCTTCGGTAGTGGTGGTGATATTCTATCTGTGTGTGTGTGTGTGTGTGTGTGTGTGTGTGTGTGTGTGTGTGTGTGTGTGTGTGTCTAAAGAGAGAGAGACAGTGTGATGTATAAATATATTAGTTTGATTAAATTACACAAATAGTCCCTCTAATTACATAAATAGCCTTATAATGTGAAAAGACTAAAATACCCTTAAACTTAACAGAAAATCTAACGGCTGTTAGTGTTAATACTCAACCTTGTTACAAAATTAAAAGTGAGTACTCCAACCTGTTACTTTTTTTGCTTAGTACCCAAACTTGTTATTTTGTATAAATTACAGGGACTATTTATGTAATTAACTCTATACAAAACAAACCCAAAAAACATTAGGTGTTACAAGATGAGCATGTTCCCAAACTTCCCGTCCGGAAAATTGTGTGCGGCACATGAACTTGTACATGATGAAGTTTTCACGAGTTAACACAAACACGACTATGTTTATTCAATATTTTATATCATTTTTATTTTCTAAAAATATATATGTACACTTAAATTATAGAACTAAAATAAATATATACATATAAATTAATTATATTTAAGCTATTAAGCTTAATGTTAGTTTCTTTTATGGTTTAAGTTATGATTAAACACTTTTTTTCTAGATTATAAAAATAAGGCAAATTGGATTCTAATAATCCAAACTATTACACATTGGTGATAATAATCCATACAATAATTTGACCTGTAACACTCTCAACTTTCACTTATCCTAGATCTATTACGCATTGACAGATAATAATTCATACTATTAATATGTCCGGTAACACTCTCAAAATTTACTTTTATATATTACCGATAACAATCCCAGTAAAAAATTTATCAAATATTTATGCTTAACTTGTATTTGATTTCACTCATAATGACGATTATGAACGTAATGAAGTAACATACAAGCAAAATCGAGCGGAAAATAAATGCAAACCTGAGTGTGAATATATGATAATTATATTATTGGGATTGTAATTGATAATAAAAATGAAAGTTGGGATTGTCACGGATCAAATTAATATGATATATTATTATCGGCCAATGATTAAAAGTTAGTATTATTAAAATCCAATTTGTCTAAAAATAAAAGGTCAACCGCATACTCGTTGGGACTGTAGTAACGCAATCCATTTACGTACCTTAATGTGTTTTTGGGCTTGACCCGAAACTCACCTAAATCTTAGACTATACTCAAACTTATGAACTAGATTCGTGTGAAGCTCGTGTTGTGAATTCCTATTGCGTCAGAAATTCACACTCTTACATATGTCTTCTCTCTTATAATTTAAATGTTTTAGGCTACTTGTGAATCTACACAGGCTAGTTCCTTTTTTGTTTCGGTTAATTAGCTCCTTTCTTATAGCTTTCTCATCTCATTTCCTATACATCCTCATCCTAATTCCCAAGGTTAGTTCCTTTCTTGTGACATTCGTATCTTTAAAATACATCTCATTCCCTATAATATTATCATCCCTAAAAATACAAGTTTTCACATAATTTAACACCCTATCTCATTCCTTGGAGTGATAATAAAATTTAAAGATTCATTTCTCATTCTTCATACTTGAAGACTCAGTATTAATTTCTCATATTGAATCCTCGTTTGTTTAGTGGATGCAAGTGCAAGAAAAACAAAACGTAATATAAAAAGAAGAAAAAGTATTGTTTAATTGAATTAAAATAGAAATGATAAATAAGATATGAGGGCTTAAAAAGTGAATAAAACTTAGAGATATTTTGTAAATTTTAGAGTGATTAACTTTTAGTTAAATTAGAGAGATAAGAAAATAGAAAATATGCATTGTTTTATTTGGTCTACGTACCAGAACTGAGAACGTTCGAGATTATGTAAGATTATACACGAAAGATATTAGTTGTTTCAACTTAAGTTCAAAATTATGAAGCTTTTGGATTGGAATTAAAACAATTTATGAAATTTTTGAATGTAAATAATGTTTAATCTTTTAGAAAAAAATATTTATTTTAGTCAGATCTCAGTAAAATAGAAATTAACTAAATAAAAATATCAAAACGTGCACAGATGACCGGAGTGACGATCATCAGAGATTCATATTGACTTTCTAGAAGAGCGGATATTCAATTTTAATTAGTTTGTTTGGTCAACAAGGAAGCAAAGTATGAAATGAATTTTTAATGAGTTAAAACAAGACCTCAGAAAACTGAAAATGAAGTGCTGGAACTAGATATATATTTCAAAGGTCTTGATATATATATTAATATTTTTTTCAGAAAATAAAAAAACGATATTTTACTAAAAGTTTATTATAATATACCAACTTATAATCAGAAGTTATTTTTTATTAAAATATAAATACTATTAACCTGATGAATTATTAAATGAAATTGAGTAGTTGACCATATTCCAAGAATATGAGAAGGCTCGTCGCTTACGGTAGGCAACATAATGATATATTTTATATTTTTATATTATAAGCAAATCGACTTTATTGACCTCCTAATATGGTCAAAAAAGCGGTTTACTCACACATGCCAAATTGATCTATAATACTTTTCTCTCAGCATAGTGGGAACTCGATATATAAATAGCAATCAAAACCATTTCTCTCATCCAAACCATATTCATAACTCATAAAATACACAGAGACATGGAAAACTTTACAAGAAGCCTCTCAAAAAGTCTTTCAAGAAGTGTTTCAAGTTCGGTTGATAGAAACAAATTGTGGAGGAGAACGGCATATGGAGGGTTTGACGGTGGAAGGAGCATAAAGACCGTTCGTCTAGGAGAGGATAACCATGGTAGGTTATGGAAGATCAAGAATATGTTTAATTTCATCAACTTAAAAAAACAAGGCAAAGATACTTCAAAGGCTCATCGATCGTCCAAGATTGCTGGTTCTAGTGATGAGTTTCAAAACAGATTGCTTTATGAAATTTATAAGAACATGTCGTCTACTCATGAACTATCTTGAAGTCGGACACCAGTACAAAAATTATTGTTTCATTGATTCTTTTTATTTAATTTACCATTCTTATACGACGTATGATGTAATAACAAATTGAGAATATAAAGGCCACTAGGCTCCCACGAGAAAGATTAACGTAATGAAGCAGAATACCTAGTCCACCGGAGCATTGAGTTATGCGGGTGTTAATACTAGTAATTCTATACCCAATACATTTCAATGTCATTGTTATACTTACACATTTTATTTTTTTATGTTTCATAAAACCATCGAGCAAGATTAGGCTTCTATTCGTGAGAAGTGTATTTAGTGCAGTTTATTGTGTTGTTTGTTATATATTGTATTTTTCTGAATTCTATTGTGTTTTTATAAGTTGATGAATTCTAAAATCATATAACGATGGAATGACATTATTATGTATCTCCGGGACATGTAAAGCATAATAATAAATTAACAACTAATTTATCTAATACATTAAATTTAATGACAAAATAATATAATGTCTTGTCGTGTTTTTTAATAGTTATTGTATTATCTTGAACACTATAAGTTTTAAAATATACATTGGTGAAATAACATCATTATGTACTTTTAATTGTAAAACACAATTAAAAATAACCATCTTTTAATTGTAAAACACAATTAAAAATAACCATTTTTATTGACTTTTTGCAAGTTCTTCTATTTTTTAAACGTTCATAGCTTTTATGTACGACATTATTTTTTATAAAAATTACACCATAAAAATGATGTTTTTTCTCTTTAAAATAAGTATAATCTTGTTATATAAAAAGATAATATTTTTTACGCTTTTAAGGTCATATCTCGTCATTGTGTTTTTAATGCAGTTAATTGTGTCTTTTTGTTAGTTATTATATTTTTTTAATACTATAGTGTTTTTCTAAAGTGATGAATTTTAGAAAAAAATTATAATGATAGTATAACATTGTTATGTATCTCTTATATGTAAATCACAATGATAAAGTAACTACTATTTAATTTAATACATTTAAAACAATGATAAAATAACACAATGTTCATTATGTTTTTTTATTGTAATTGTGTTATCTTAAACATTCAGTTTTAAAAAATACATTAATGAAATAACATCATGTATTTCTAATTGTAAAATACAATGATAGATAACGACAAGTTTATATAATTCTAAAAAAACAATGATAAAAATAACATATTGTGTTATTTTTAGTACTGAGAGTTTTGAAAAATACATTGATAAAGGTATATTATTTTGTAATTCTAATTGTAAAACACAATTATATATAACAAGTTTATATAATCTATAGAAACAATGACAAATATAACATAATATGATATAAAACAAAAAACACGATGATGAATACATATAAAAAATAATGTAATATATATAATACAATAAATTGATATTTGACACAGTAAAAGTATAAGACACAATGAGTTGACGTATTTAACATGATGACAAAAATATACTCTGTAAAACAATCAAATGACATGTGTTAAGCTCATAATATTTCCTAGGCCCTGTTTGAAACCTGCGTGTATGAATGACTCGGTCATCGGCAAGGAAAGCCGGACTCGTTCAGAAGCAAGGGAAAGGATGGGTCAGAAGCAAGGGAAAGGGTTGGTCAGAAGCAAGGGACTCGGTTAGAAGGTGAGAAAAATAAATCAAATAGACTGACCACTTACCCGGTCAGCAGTCAACTCTGACTGAATTAGAAAAGCTAATATCAAACAACTCCTTAGTCATTTAAGATTAAATATCTTGTTTTTTAATATAACCCTACCCCTAAACCTTTTTCTATGGTTATCAAGTTATAAAACTCGTAGATTTCGCTTAACGATTTGCTAACGTGTGTTTTGTATTAAACTAGTATGTGTACCCGCGCTTCGCGGCGGGGTCATGCAGACAGTGGCGGAGGATTAAAGGGGCCGGGAGGGGCCGCCGCCCCCTCTTTTTTTCGTCAGTAGTGTTACCTTAATCCGGTAGTGTAAATTTTTAGCCCGTAAATTTTTATATAAAACTCGAGTTACCCCTAAAAATTAATTTTGCCCCTGCCCTCCTACGTGAATGTTTAAGCTCCGCCCCTGCATGCAGATTAAACGTTTAGAAAATAGCATGGAATTTTATTATTTTTATATCCTTAAACACAGGAAAGTGCCACACACTTGCACATTTGGTTAATTATTCATGTTACTGCATCAGCAAATTCAAAAATTGTTGTCTGCATTATGCTTGGTTACATATCTACACTTGTCTATTTCAAAAAGGCATAAACATTTTTAATATAGATCTTGAATGTTATGAGTTATGTTTCTCTTGATTGGATTCAAATACATTAGTTTCCTCTCATATAATGCACATATACCTGCATGTAGAAAGCAAATATAAGATTACCAGATATCACTCATAATACTTATTATATTAAACAACTGCACTACTCTTTTTTACATTTTATCATACAATGGTCAGTGGAATATGTTAAATTGACAAACTCATCAACAACAACGGGTCACGAAAATGATGTTGTATGCTATTATATCTTTTTCTCAATTGATGAACTTTTAGCTCTTGATTCTAAAGATACTAATGAACAGCTAATGAACTTAGGAAAGAGATTATGTCATACTTTCACTGAGATATTAAGGATATTGTTTTTCCAAACTTTACACCACTTCCAAATGGAACAGAGTTAATGTCTGGCCATTCAAGCAACTTCATAATTACAGCTTCAACCCACGCAATGTAAAATGATTTACCCTAAAATCATGAAATTAAGAAAGAAGATAGGAGTCACTGATACAGTGATACTATACATTCGTTTACCCTGAAATCAGAAAGATAAAAGATGTGAGTCGAAGGCGTATTCATTTACCCTAGAATCAAAATAGAAGAAGACGGACCTTCAGCTCTAAAGGCTAAAATCTTAAATCGGTAGAGAAGAAGAATGAACTTGAGTAGGAAGAGTGAGAAAGTGAGAAGAGGTCATATGAAGAAAGATGATAAATGAGATAGAATACGTGGAACTCAAGGGAAGGTGATGGGTTTATAATGTTACACGTGCTTAGTCATGCATCGGCTAACTGCAACAGATGCATTACTTGTTGTAACCGGGTATAAACCCTTGTACCACGTGTTGTATAAGTGGTAAATCACTGTTGATCCAGTTTGTAAATGTATAGTATAACAATTAATATGCAATTTTGTGTAGACCATAGAGGACAAAAGATCATGACAAACATAAGAGGTCATGGTGACTTTCTAGAAGATTGAATGGATGCTCATTTTAAATTATTTTCCTTGGTCAATACGAAAGCATAACATGTAACGAACTTTTTTAATTCTAATTTGTTATAGTATATTTTGTAAACGAACTTTTTTAATTCTAATTATATATTTTTTTAAAAACAATTCATAATCTCATTCTATTAATTCCATATGTTTATCTTTTGCCATAATGATGTTTTTTGAAACGAACTTGATATTTCATAGTTGATATTCATGAACACTTTATTACACAAGAAAAACAAAACAATATATTTTTAGATTCACGTCCGTTCAACATTGATGGTGGTTTATGTTTTGATTTATTATACAAACCGTCCTTTTTGACTTATAATACGGTTTAGCAATAAAGTTTATGCGCACATATATGCCTAGCTAAAGTTTAGACTCCAAATACGTGAGACCTCACGTCATATGTGTGTACACATGTTACATGTATAAAGAACCATTAAACATATTTCTCTCAACACACCCATCATAACTCATAAAATACATAAAGAAATGGAAAACTTCTCAAGAAGCCTCTCAACAAGCCTTTCAAGAAGTGTTTCAAGTTCAGTTGATAGAAACAAAGTGTGGAGGAGAACGGCATATGGCGGGTTTGATGGCGGAAGGAGCGTAAAGTCTGTTCGTCTAGGTGAGGACAGTCGTGGTGGATTTTGGAAGATCAAGAATATGTTTAACTTTAACAGGTCAAAAAAACACATGAAAGATGCTTCAAAGGCTCATCAATCATCCAAGATTGCCAATTCGAATGATGAGTTTGAAAACCGACTGCTTTATGAGATTTATAAGAATGTGTCGTCTACTCATGAACTATCAACAAGTTAGACACCGTGTTCATTTACATTTTTCTTTCACTTTGCTTTATAATTGTTTAGCTTCAATTAAATATTTTTATCTATACATCTTATCTCCGCTATTTTTTATTTAATTTTCAATTTTATCCCATGCAACAAAAACCTGTATACAACATTACAAAGATTACATGTTTGTTATGTATATATGGTGGTGACTGCAACATCATTAATCATCAAAGATAATATAGTTTCATTAATGTTTTAAGATTAATAATCTACATAATCAGTTAATCACACAGTCGTTTAGTATAATCTGGTTTTTAGAATAAACATGTTATATGACATTTGTCATGAACTCAAGAAATAAATAGGACATGGCGGAAAAAAAGGGTTATATAGCTTAAAAGATACATGGTTTACTGATTACTACGAAAAATGTTAAATTAGATTTTCCAATAGGAAAACTCTATTTATTGGGGGAAGTTTAATATACAAAGTGATTTTTCGTACGAAATGTGCGAAATAATTATGCAAGATGAAATGAAGTTATAAGCAAGTATTAGAATTGATTACGCATAGATAAAATTATCACGCAAAAGGAAAATTATCACACATGAAGGTATTCTTGTGTGTTAATTCACGTATTAAGGTATTATTGCGTGATAATTCTATCTTTGGATGATAATATCACGCAATTGTAATTCTTCTTGTGTAATTACTAATTATTCTTGCATGATAATTTCACTCTCATACTTTGTATGTTTCGCATGTAAATGTCACTTTGTATTTTTAAGCTTTTTCTTATTTATTGATCCGACCAGGCCCGGATGCAATGTGTAAGAGGGGGGGGGGGACCGGGGAGAGGCCTCTCTACAGCTCAAATATTTAGATTTTTTCGACTTTTAGCCTTATATCACTCAATAATGGCTCACATTTGTACAAGTCAGGACCACTTTGATGTATATACAAAACGTCAAATTGTTTAATTTCTTTGAAGTTGTTCTAATTTCCTTAAATTACTTTTAATAACTTTGTTAATATTAAATATAATATATTTATATTATTATGTATATTAATTCATCTAACACGTCTCTACTCAAAGCTTAGGCAATCGTATTGGTCTAATTTCTTGAACACTTTTGCAACTTGTGCCATAGAGAAAAACAAACTTGTCAATCTTAGTAATAAACATGTAATCGAGCTTTTTTAAAAGATAAAAAAAAGTAGTTAACAAATGTAATATGAGCAATATATCTAATTAGCAGTGTTTTGTTACTTATATTTAATGATTTAATCATCATTTGTTGTTTTTTCTTACCCAGCTTGTTTTGAGCGCTCTTTTTGATCGGCCTATATTTTGACCCCCAACCAAAACTTTCTGTATATGACTATTACAGTTATATTTTGGTCTCACGATTTATTAATATCAACCAGGTATGATTTGTCCTTTAAAAAATATAACAAAAAAAAATAGAATTTGGGTTTTTACTTCAAGGGGGTTCTATTTATGAATGAGCATGGTTCATTTGATTTGGTTATGACAAGAAATAAATAAATAAAAATATTTAACTTAGAAAACTAGTCAATGGTGGCCCTCCATGGATTCACCTATATAAGCCGCGGCTAAAGTTGCAAAAATAAGAGCTTGAATACCACTTGTAAATAATCCAAGGAACATGACGGGGATAGGAACCACTGAAGGTACTAAAGAAACAAGAACAACAACTACTAATTCATCGGCTAATATATTTCCGAAAAGTCGAAAACTAAGTGATAGGGGCTTTGTGAAATCTTCTAAGATGTTAATAGGTAAAAGAATTGGAGTTGGTTGAATATACTACCCTAATTATTTTTATAACTTTAAAATTGTTCTGGTTTAATTCAATTATTAAAAAAACACTGTTCTTTAATTCAGTTAATCGTCGACTTTTTGCGTGAGTGGTTTCGAGCTGATAAAATTTAGCCAGCATATTAATCTATGAAGGAGAACGAGGTACAAGTGTTATTTTCTTACGATATATAATGAATTACTTATAGAGAATAAAAAGACGTAAACTACACTTTTAACTTTTAAGGGTGTGGTTCGGCTCATAATGAGTATGTTATAATTGTTATTTCAAATGACAATAATATTAACTTCCCACACCATCTTCTATTTTAATCCTCTTGGTACTTGCAATAATTCTATTTACTAAAATACAAAAGAAGAGTTATCAAACTAAAAAAACGTGTAACTAGAGAGTAAAAGTCAATGACTAAAAGATAATGTATACGTTCTGATTATTTTTAGGACACTTACTATCAGTTCAAATAGGTCTCCTTTCAACATTGTTTCTTATTGCAACAACAAACTCCTGAAGATTGTGTTTGCTACAAGAAGCAATCTCAAATATAATTATACAGAAGTTCAATATTTTGACCAAACAACTCAAGGTATTGTTAACATTTTTGGCATTCACACTCTGGTTTTCACCAATCAACGAGCCACCTACTTGTAACAGAAAACTTTTGAGCAAACGACGACATCCTGCTATGGAATTTAAATATTCAGTTCGAGTTTATAATGAAAATCATAAGCTTCAGAGAACTAAACTGCAACTGATTACTATAATGATATATAACTGACCAACAACAAAACTAGATGTGGCAAAATGGGTGGGTTGGATTGGGTTGTTTGTTAGGTTAGGATGGATTTGGGTCTGGATGGGTTTGGGTTAGGATAGGTTATTTAGAAAAAAAGGTCAGAATGGGTTTGGGTTAGGATGGGTTCGGGTCAGAATGGGTTCGGGTCAGGATGAATCATTTTTTAAAAAAGCCAATACTATTTTACTAGTTTTCTACAATCCAACAACACATATAGACAGATGCTAATACGAGCTCAAAAAGATACATATACGGCTTCATCTATAAAGGGTGGTACCTTCAATAACGCGATGATGATGGTGCGATGGTGAAGCGAAGGCCCGACTGTAGGTGTGGTGGTGGTGAGCGATGAAACTCAACGGAAGTGGACTGATGCGGCACCCGACTGTAGGTGCGGTGGTGGTGCACGATGAAACTTGACGGAGCTGGGAGGTTGTAGATGCGGTGGTGATGCGGTGGACCGGTGGTGGTGCGGTGGACCGGTTGTGATGCGGTGGACCAGTGGTGGTTAGGTGGTGGTATGTTGGTGGTGCGATGGGGGTGCACGATGAAACTCGACGAAGGTGATCAATTTGAGTGAAAGAAACCTTGACTTATTGTGACTTGAAACTCTAATGTTGAAAACCCAATCTTAACCTATGTTTATTTTTTTCTAAAAAAACTTTTAACCCATCTTGATCCCCTTGTGTTTTTTATTCAATCCATCCTAACTCATCTCTATTTTTAAAGCATCCATTATGACCCAAAATCACATTCTTGGACTTCTTTTGCCACCTCTAAACAAAACTAAGCGTTATGTAACAACCCAAATGTTTAGAGATTGAGTCTGCTAAACACTGTGATTAAACATGAGTTTCAGGTGACTTTTGCTGATCTATTAGGAGTGCCTCGACAGGAATGCGTGTGCCAGAAGTGCTTATTCTTCTTGGCACGCCGTTGGTTAGAAGTTGAGGCCACTACTCTCATGAATCCAACGCATGTCAAAACCCATGAGCATTGATCACAGAAGTAACAAAACAGATTGTATTATGAGTTCAAAAGAGCCACACAACGCTCAAGTCCATGATAGTAAGCTATCATTTTCATAAGACTTGAATCAAGTCATCAAACAGTATAAGATGATCATTAACACACATAACAGCAACAATTAAATCAAGTCATCAAACAGTATAAGATGATCATTAAAACACATAGCAGCAACAATTAAAAAAAACCCTACATTGTTAATTGGCTAACAAAACATGGTAAACAAAGATGGTGCTCATTTGTTACCAAAACTCCAAAAGGGAGATCAAGGTATCATCTTTCAATTAATTTACAGCATCTAATTATGCAAAACCTCAAAAATATTAATTCACACTTTCACAGCATAGAACTGTATGCCAAAAACTATACTTCAAACAACTTCATAGTTGAAAAATAAGATTTTGACTAACAAAATTCTGCAAAAAACTGCGAGATAACCAAAAAAAGACATTTTCAAACAATCATCTTTTTCTTGAAAACACAGTACTCATTTCAAGAAAATCAAAAATCCAAACACCCTTTACTTTGATCATAAACAAGCATTGCTCCACTTATGATTCCAAACAGCAATTATAAAGACCATAAACACAAATCACCAACCCCCAAACCACCATAACCAATAACAATCAAACAAAATCAGATTCATAACTAATAAAACTCAAAATCAGATTCATATAACAGTAACTCCAACAAATCAAAAGGGGTAAACTTCAACAAACAAACCAAACCAAACCAAAACCACAACTTAATCAATCTCCTGAAGAGACGCACCAGCAGCAACATCATCAACAGTAAACTTCCCCTTGGCCTTATCAGCAGCACGACCCTTAGCTTTCCGATCAAGCAACGACTTTCGATCCTTATCAAGCTTCAGCTTCGTCACAACAACCTTCGAGGGATTAATCCCAACGTTAACAGTCTGCCCATTAACCTTCTCACGGGTAATTCGTTCAATGTGGATGACCCATTTGCGACGGTAGACCTGAACCACCTTGCCTTCACGGCCCTTGTAGGTGCCCCTAACGACCTGCACCTCGTCGTCTTTTCTGACGGGGATTGAGCGGGCGTTGTATTTGGATCGGAGGTCGGAGGAGAGGGGTGCGCTCATTAGCACACGGCGGACGCTCGACGGAGCGGTGAAGTGGGCCTTGCGGCACTTGCGACGGGAGCTGGTGACTCGTGGGTTGTACTTCATTGTTGTGGGATTCTGCTGCTGCTGCGGTGTTAGGGTTTGGGGAAGAAGAAGAAGATGATGATGATGATGAACGGCGATTGAGAAGAAGAAATATGGAGCTAGGGTTTGGTAGGATGAGTGTGGTAGTGGTTTGTTTGGTTTTTTGGGCTTTTTGATGATGGATCGATCTTTTGGGCAAAAAATGGATTCAGATCCAAATACCAAATGATTTATTTTTATATTAGTCACTAAATTTATGATCATCTAAAATGTTTATCAAAACATGTTTGAACACTGGATTTATTGGAACTAGAAGGATGCTCGAGTAATGCGACGGGGACGACATTTTACATTCGATACGTGTTTTTAATTTTTGTTATACTTGTAGTACTTTTACAAAAATCTATTATATTTTTTCTAAGCTAAAATTTAAAACACAAAAATATGAGTTTTGCATGATTACTTGTACATTTACGTATTAAATTATTATATCTCATAAACTACAGATTAGTTCAGCAAAAAATTTACGCCAAAACGTTAAAAAAAGAAACACATGTTACAATTGTAGTCTCAAAAAGTTTTAAACATGATAGATTAAAAGATATAGCTAAAATCTTAAAAAAATTAATTTTTTTTGTAGTATCAAAAAGTTTTTAAACTTTTTAAACATGACAGATTAAAAGATATAGCTGAAATATTAAAACAAATTAAGTTTTTTTGGTTTATGGGTAGATAATTAAATTTTTATGTAAGTTACAGTAAGTGTAAGATTATTATGTAGCTAATTGTAAGAGTTAATCTGTGAATAATGTTAAAAATATTATTTTACCCTTAAAAGTGGTTGTATCTTATGCATATAATAAAGTAATTGTTTTTTATTTTATGTTATCTTAAAATACACTTCTCACATGCTTTATATCTTCTTATTCTAATAAAAGATTAACTAGGGATGCCACATGTCATAAAATGATAACTAGAGATGCCACATGGCAACACTACATTCACACTTAACAAAATTTTTCCGCTTCTCTCTCCTATTAGATAACTCAATTAATTACTAATTATTATTTAATTCTATATTTTGATTATAAGCTATTTTTAAAAAGATTAAGAAATGGATCTTTTTATTAATGTTTATTTCTAGAGAAACAAATTTTTATAAAAAGAAAATTTTCTACAACGTACACATACTTTTTTTAAAATATGAAATATTTTAAAAATGATATTTTTTAATATGTTTTGTTTTGAAACGAAATGTTTGATTTATTTTTTAGTAAAAACAAAGAAAGTATAAAAATAAATTTTAAAAAGTTGATATCATTGTTTTATTACTTATAGTACTTACTCATACATAATTTAAATCACATATTATTTAATAATCAATAAATTTTATTATATTTAATATTTTATTTATTCAACCCGTGTAACACGGATTCACTAAAGCTAGTATAGTATAGATTTAGTAGAAAGAAAATAACTCTACTTATTAGTAATTCAAATTTGTTAAATTTTTACGGCATCAGTTAGTATAAAAGTTTAAAGATGTTTTTTTAATTCACTATTACCTCATAATTTAAACTTCCTTTAATACAAAGAAAAATAACTTCACTTATTAGTAATTTAAATTTGTTAAATATTTATGTAAGTGTTAGTATAAATATTTAAAGTTGTTTTTTATTCAATATTACATCATAATTTAAACTTCATTTAGTAGAAAAAGAAAATAACTTCATTTATTAGTAATTCAAAGTTGTAAAATTTTTACGACAGCGGTTAGTATAAAGGTTTAAAGATGTTTTTTTATTCACTATTACCTCATAATTTAAACTTCATTTAATAGAAAAAAAATAACTTCACTTATTAGTAATTCAAATTTGTTAAATTTTTACGTAAGTGATATAAAGGTTTAAAATTTTTTTTTATTTACTATTATCTCATAATTTAAACGTTATTCAATAGAAAGAAAATAAATTCACTTATTAGTAATTAAAATGTTTGTATGTCCCATTTAATAATTGGTTACTAAATCCCTAAAATAATGGATATGGTTGAATAATTGGTTCCTAAATTACTAAAATAATGCAAATTTAAAATATCAAATAGTTCAAACCTGTTAAACTTTTATGTAAGTATTAATAAGTGTAAGGTTATTATGTAACTAATTGTAAGGGGGTAATTTATATATAATGAAATAATTATTATTTTACCCTTAAAAATGGTTGTACCTTATGCATTAAGTAAAGTATGTGTTTTTAATTTTAAGGTATCTTAAATTACCCTCCTAAATTCTTTATATATAGTATAGATAACTTTCAGACATTTTACCGGTAAGTTATCTTCTGATGATTGGGTATACATACTATATAGTGGGGTTTTTTTCTCATAAGAATTAGGGAGCGTTTGG
Source organism: Flaveria ramosissima (assembly GCA_025215565.1). NCBI lineage: Eukaryota > Viridiplantae > Streptophyta > Magnoliopsida > Asterales > Asteraceae > Flaveria > Flaveria ramosissima. The sequence goes on from CM046035.1 coordinate 68,833,846, forward strand.
TTGAAAGGAATGAAATGGAATGGAATGGAATGAAATTAAGAAACTAGTATAATTTTCAAGTAAAATTATGTTTGAGTGGGTAATGAAATGTAAACCCAAGGGAATGTTTTACCTCAAATTCTTTTGGTTATGGGATTTTAAAATCCTTCCACCTAGAGAGGGAATTTGAAATCCCACAACCAAAGGAATTTGAGGTGAAACATTCATTTGGGTTTACATTTCATTACTCACTTAAACATAATTTTACTTGAAAATTATATTAGTTTATCAATTCCATTCCATTTCATTCTATATTTCCAACCAAACGCTCCCTTAGAGTTTGAGTTTTATAATGGATAATAATATGTATTTAAGAGTAATATTAGATTACTGTGTGTGTTTGTTGTTTCAAAAAGTGAAAAATATAAGGTAGAATAAAATTTAATCATGGACAAAAATATTAATAGGTTTGGTTTGGGTTTATTCTAAATAGTTCAAGTTGAAAACTTTTTTCTCTAAACTACTAAGGAGAAGTATAATACGATATAATCAACAAAATAGAAGTTTATAATCATATGAATAGCAATTACTAGAATTATGAAAAGATTTTTGTGTTGAGCGTAGAACCCACAACCTATTAATTGTGGGATTCACCTCTTATCCCTAGGTCTCGACCTAAAGCTCCATCTACAAATAAACAATATTTTGCTCTAATTGTATTTAAGAGTTAAAATAAAAATGAGAGAGAGAGAGAGAGAGTTTCCCTATTGTTTTATTAAGAGAATTGTAATAGTTAAACGTAATTATATTTTATTTGAAAAGGTTAGTGAAAGAGTAAAAAAGATTTCTCTTTATTAGAGAATTGATAAAAAATTAAAATCTATAAGTAAACTGTAGTTGGTTCAAATAAAATGAGTTGCAACCTGATGAAGAAACCAAGTAAATAGCAATTGATATTACTGTAACAATCGTAGTTTTAGGTAAGAAAGATAATGTTGCAGTCTTTAAATAGTTTTGGGTTTTAATAAGTAGTATTCCACCCTATCATGATTATTAATTATACACTGCTGATTATAGGCTTATGAGATGGAAGTTTCATGATCCAATTCACTTACTTTAGCATATAGGCTTTAATTACTAACCGCCTAAAGGGGTATCACCCCAAAAAGCCAAACACAACTCGAACTAGCAAACGAAAGATTAAGGTAACACCCACGTACGACGCAGCCGCGGTTCGGCTGGGGCGAAGGACCAAACCGCGGCCCATCAAGGCACAGCCGCGGCTGGGTATGAATACAAAGCCGCGGTCCATAAACCCTTAATGAACCGAGAAGCCGCGGCTGGGTATGGACCCAAAGCCGCGGTCCCTAATCCCTTAATGAACCGAGAAGCCGCGGCTGGGTATAGACCCAAAGCCGCGGTCCTTAATCCCTTAATGAACCAAAAGCCGCGGCTGGGTATGGACCCAAAGCTGCGGCTGGACAAGCGCCACCGAAACATGCACCCAACTTACGTAACAAACCCGACCCGTCTAACCAGCGAAGGGGACCCAAGCTGCGACTAGCGTACCACACGAGCAGGCAGGAGAGGCCTAGAGCCGCAGCTGGGAGTACATGCCCAGTGCCGCGGCTCAGTATACTAAAACTAGATCAAACACCAGACTTCGTAAAATTCCCATGTCAAGCACTTACATAAACTTGGCAACCAAGAAACCATTTCATTGGTTGCAAAGGAATAAGAAAGAAGACAAAACGGATAAAGCCAAAACAATGGCAGGAAGTCAGAACAGCCACCATATCCCCAGGTCAACTATCAAGACAAATCTCATTAATGTCAGTCAGAAACCCTTTACACCAAAAGGGTATGAAACTCTAAGGTAGGGAATTTCAGTCCCAGATCATTGACCACAGGCTTCCAAAAGTAAAGCCATGCTATGTTTAATCCCCATGTTTCAGCACTATAAATACTTCTGAAATTCCATAAGAAGGACCAGATTGAGATCCATACACACATACATTCACACAACATTAGTTACAAGCCATTTACTTATTAATCCTCTAAAAACTCTCTCGATACAGATACTTATTCTCACGCCGGAGTGTGGTCTCGGGGAGAAATCCCTTTCTGTCCGAGGCGAGGCTCACGGTGTTGTTGTTGTCTCGCAGATATTCCAGTCAGCTGAAGTTCACCTCAAGTCCCAGCCAGGTCCTTGGTACTCTGTCCAGCCGAAGCCAAGTCCACCTGAAGCCCAGCTCAGTGAAGCCCAAGCCCAGTCGCATCCCACCTTCTAGCTGCATCCCGTTTTCTCAGTAATCAAAGCCCCTGCCTAATCCACAACAGCAACCTCACTTACGCACTGCTCCCGAGTCTTAATCCCTTGATTAATATTCGTGTAGCAACATTTGGCGCCATCCGTGGGACCCAGACGTTACTCAAACAATTGTCATGGATTCAGGCCAGGGAACCCCTCACCATAAGGATACTAGTGACGCCGAAAATCCACACACCACCGCCTCCCCGTTAGCAACCACCACAGGGGACGGTAACAACTGTGGTAGCGTCATCACCCCAGAATTCATCAACAAAAATCGAGAACAAATCCTCTCCATGCTAGAGCAGGAAGAAAGAGAGCGACGTCTTAGGGACATCCGAACACGTCTCGAATATGAAGAAACTCCAGAGGAAAGGAATCATGAAGAAGGAGAGGGCGGTCGAAGAGACAAGGTAGAGAATGCCGAAGGTAATCCAAAAACAAAGAAGAGTCAAGGCACCGCCGCAATCGGAGAGAAAGCGGGAGCCGACGACGACTTTAGCAAGCCATACCGCCCATCCACGGCAAGGGCCAGATCCAAGTTCATACCAAGAATAGCAGAGTTTACTTTCCCTCCAAAACTCAAAATGTCGTCTAATGTAGGAAAGTACAATGGCACGGGCGATCCAGACGACCATCTTGCAATTTTTGTAGGTGCTGCTGAAGTGGAGCAGTGGTCGATCCCCGTGTGGTGCCACATGTTCGCTCAGACTCTGACCGGTGCAGCTAGGGTCTGGTTTGATAGCCTTCCAGTTGGAGGGATCGGAAGCTTCGAGGAACTGGAGGAAGACTTCTTAAGGAATTTCAGTCAGCAAAGGTTATCCGCCAAAGATCCAACAGAACTGCATAACATCAAAAGAGGTGACGGTGAGTCCATCGAAAACTTTATCACAAGGTATTCGAAAGAAAGCATGCAGGTACGGGGGCCGGTGAGACGATTAGAATCTCAGCCTTCATCCACGGAGTAAGGAATGATCAGTTGGTGGAAAGGTTTCACGAGCATCTCCTAAAGACGGTAGACGAAATGTTGGAGAGAGCCAAAGCATTCGTCAGAGGGAAGAAGGCGTGTGAGCAGTTGACGGACAGGACGCCAAAAAAACTTGTGTCCCCTATGTGGGACTCGCCAAAAAGGCCAGGAGGGTCAAGGTCGTGGGAGAAACCACGTTTCCAGCCGCGTTACCCACAACGAAGCCCGTCTTTCCAACCTCGTTTCACCCCTCCAATTCGGAACCCGCAGGGTCCCAATGTAACCCTCCCACCTCTGATAAAAACCCCAAGTGAAATTCTAGCCACAGAAAACATCAACTTTACCAAGCCCACACCTTTGAAGCCAGGAGTGAAAAGAGACACGAGCAAGTACTGTGAATTTCATAAAGAAAATGGGCATGCAACAGATGATTGTTTCTCGTTAAAGCGACAGATAGAGTTGGCGATAAAGACAGGAAAGCTCGCACACCTGTTGAGAGAGTTGAAAAAAGCACCCCAGGCGGGGGATAAAAGGAAGGAGATATTCATGATAAGGGTCGCAGAGTGCAGCATCAAACGTCATTCTGATCACATGGAGCCTTGGATGGCACAGGAAATTTCGTTTCCTCCAATACATGGTGGAAGTTTTGCCAACGGCCCTTTGACAATTTCAGCCATCATCGCAGGGCACCAGGTACACAGAATATATGTAGATAGTGGGAGTAGTTCGGAAATTATGTACGAACACTGTTTCTTGCAGCTTGACGAGGAAATCAGGAGAACTCTAGATACAAAGACACACCTCCTCACTGGTTTCGCAGGAGAGGTAGTGCAGACCCTGGGCCAGATACAATTACCAGTTGCCATAGGAAACCACATAGGGTGGCGGGAGGTCACCATGAATTTTCTGGTTGTGAGATCCCAATCGTCTCACAATGTTTTACTTGGAAGGCCGGGTCTATGTATGCTTGGAGCAGTCATATCCACAGTCCATGCCGCGATCAAATTCCCCACTCCAACCGGAGTTGTCACCATATACTCCAGTAAAGAATGCAAAGATGTGAAAGCTATCGCTCCAGGAACAGCAGAGGGGGAGGATGAGCTGGTGTGCCCAACGCTGGAGAAATGGGTAATTAACCCTCTTTTCCCGGAACAAAAAATTACCATCGGTGGGCAGCTGGGTGACGCAACTAAGGAACGACTTCGTCATCTGCTGCAAAACAACTTGAACGTTTTCGCGTGGCAACCCACCGACATGGAGGGTGTCCCACGCAGCACAGCAGAGCATAGATTGAACACACGAGCATCAAAGGAGCCAGTTGCTCAGAAGCGTCGGCACATGGGTCAGGAGCGAAGTCGGGCTGTGGTTGAAGAAGTCAAGAAACTACTTGAAGCAGGTATTATACGAGAGGTACGTTACCAAACCTGGGTTGCTAATCCAGTAATGGTAAAAAAGAGCGATGGCACATGGAGGATGTGCATTGACTTTAAGGATCTCAACAACGCGTGCCCTAAGGATTGCTATCCACTCCCGGATATTGATCTGAAGGTGGATTCCCTGGCAAGCTTTCCTTTGAAGTGTTTCCTTGATGCTTACAAGGGGTATCACCAGGTGCAAATGGCCCCCGAAGATGAAGACAAGACTGCTTTTTACACAGATGTTGGCATCTTCTGCTTCACGAAAATGCCGTTTGGTTTGAAGAATGTGGGGGCTACTTACCAACGATTAATGGATAAAACTTTTTCTCAGCAGACAGGAAGGAACATCGAAATCTACGTGGACGATGTGGTGATAAAGAGTCACGACGAGGAGGCTTTGCTTGCGGATATCGCTGAAACTTTTCAAACTTTGAAAGCGATGAACATGAAGTTGAATCCTAAGAAGTGTTCGTTTGGAGTAGAAGAAGGGAAGTTTCTAGGAGTGGTGGTGACAAAGAGAGGGTTAGAAGCCAACCCTGAAAAGGTGGCAGCTGTCCTTAATATGCCATCCCCAAAATCAGTTAAAGAAGTGCAAACACTCAATGGGCGACTGGTGGCCCTGAACAGGTTCCTCTCGAAACATGCTGAGCGTGCTTTGCCTTTCATGACCACTTTGCGCAACTGCTTGAGCAAGAAGGATTTTTTATGGACAAACGAAGCAGAAGCAGCATTTCAACAGATGAAGGTATACTTAAGCAACCTGCCCAGGCTGGTAGCTCCCTTCCCTAAGGAGCGACTGGTAATGTACTTATCCGCAGGAGAAGAAGCTGTAAGCGCTGTGTCACACCCCAACCTTGACGGCGGAAACGTCGAGATGTGAGGGTTAAGAGTGTTCACAGCCACATAACGCTATTATTAAATCCAAATATATTATACATAAGTTTCAAAATTACATTACAAGCATAAGTCTCAATAATAAAATAAGTTTCAACATGAAATAACAAACATAATCATTTTGTTTATTAACTAGGTCCAAGTCCTAGAATATGCCAGCAACATAAGTTCACTTCAAACTTGGGGGTTTTCCTGAAACATGATAAAAATAAAAGGTTAACTATAAATAGTTGGTGAGTTTCCAAGGTTTTCATGCATAATATGAAAAGGTTACAAGTAGCAATTCATGTCATAGGTTATAAGCTAGTAAGGTTATAGAACACATATCGTTACAACCAAACCTCGACTTGATTACAAGTATAAAAGATTGGCTAAGTGTATTTGGTTCCCTAGTGCACAAGCGTACGGCCCCTAGGAGTCGGCAATACCTCGACTTTAGCACCAAATAGGCTTGTCAGGCCCAAAGATCTAAGACGTCACCAGGCTAGCAATAGTTAATGATTGTAAACAAAATATGTATCTCATATAAAACTTACAATAACACAAATAACCATGACAAAAAGTAAAGATGAATTGCATGTGCATTTACAAGTATCAAGATATTTACAAGTGTAAGTTTATAAGATTAACATGTTTCACCCCAAAAGGTGTGAAGTAAAGTAAAAAGGGGCATGGAGAACTCACATTATATATATAAGGTGATGATAAGAATTTAAACGAGGTTCCAATGATCTCTTTTACAAGTTACCTAAACGTATTGATTCCAAAATAAGGTTCAATAATAAGATTATCAATTAGACATGAACTAGGATTTCAATTTGGATTTGGGAGTTTAAATAATAAAATAATGAATCGTTTATCAATTAGACATGAACTAGGATTTCAATTGATTCCAAAATAAGGTTCAATAATAAGATTATCAATCCGCCCAACTTACGTAACAAACCCGACCCGTCTAACCAGCGAAGGGGACCCAAGCTGCGACTAGCGTACCACACGAGCAGGCAGGAGAGGCCTAGAGCCGCAGCTGGGAGTACATGCCCAGTGCCGCGGCTCAATATACTAAAACTAGATCGAACACCAGACTTCGTAAAATTCCCATGTCAAGCACTTACATAAACTTGGCAACCAAGAAACCATTTCATTGGTTGCAAAGGAATAAGAAAGAAGACAAAACGGATAAAGCCAAAACAATGGCAGGAAGTCAGAACAGCCACCATATTCCCAGGTCAACTATCAAGACAAATCTCATTAATGTCAGTCAGAAACCCTTTACACCAAAAGGGTATGAAACTCTAAGGTAGGGAATTTCAGTCCCAGATCATTGACCACAGGCTTCCAAAAGTAAAGCCATGCTATGTTTAATCCCCATGTTTCAGCACTATAAATACTTCTGAAATTCCATAAGAAGGACCAGATTGAGATCCATACACACATACATTCACACAACATTAGTTACAAGCCATTTACTTATTAATCCTCTAAAAACTCTCTCGATACAGATACTTATTCTCACGCCGGAGTGTGGTCTCGGGGAGAAATCCCTTTCTGTCCGAGGCGAGGCTCACGGTGTTGTTGTTGTCTCGCAGATATTCCAGTCAACTGAAGTTCACCTCAAGTCCCAGCCAGGTCCTTGATACTCTGTCCAGCCGAAGCCAAGTCCACCTGAAGCCCAACTCAGTGAAGCCCAAGCCCAGTCGCATCCCACCTTCTAGCTGCATCCCGTTTTCTCAGTAATCAAAGCCCCTGCCTAATCCACAACAGCAACCTCACTTACGCACTGCTCCCGAGTCTTAATCCCTTGATTAATATTCGTGTAGCAACACCGCCCATCAAATTTTTATGGTTATTTACTCTTCTTCGTTTTATACTGTAAAATTCTAGCATTAGAATCAACTCGATTACCTAACAATTGAATAAGAAATGAAAGCAATTGACAAATTGATTCACTCTTTTAGATTAACATCTCACTCAATCGAATGATTACAATGAAGAAGATGAAGACCTCTATACAAGAATGAGTATATTATCTCTATATTCTTACTAACTTTTTAACAGAATTATTAACAAGAGTTAATAACTAGAACAACTATAAGACACTATTAACCCTGCAACTATAGGAAATGACATATATCACCCTTGTACTAAAGTGAAATAGTTATAGCAAACCAACTCCAACAAGCTCCACCTTTGTGCAAAGCTATCTAACACCAAGTAATCTCACACAATGGAGAAATTTCAATCTACCCAATGCTTTAGTTAACATATCTGCTGCATTATCATGAGTGTCAACATATGAAATGGTTACCTTCTTATCAGTGACCACTTCCTTGATAAAATGCAGCCTAACATCCACATACTTAGTCCTTTCATGATGCATTGGATTCTTAGATAATTTGATTGCACCCTCATTGTCACACCTTACTACAACATCAGCTCAGATACAAAACCTTTGAGCCACAATGCTTCTTTAACACCTTCAATAAGGGCAATGTACTCAGTCTCAGTTGAAGATAAAGCAACAATGCGTTGCAAAGTAGACTTCCAGCTGACCAAGCTTCCACACACAATAAAGCATATCCAGTCATAGATCTGCCTTTATCTGGATCTTTAGCATAGTTCGTATCAACAACCCCAGCAACTGAATGTTCTAGGTTGAGCTTATTACCAAAAACCAAACCAACATCCCTTGAACCATTAAGATATCTAAGTACCCACTTGACTGTATCCTAGTGTTTCATACAAGGGCTTCACAAGTACCTACTTACTACACTTACAAGAGTTAATAACTAGAACAACCATATGACACTATTAACCTAGCAACAATAGGAAATGACATATAGCACTCTTGTACTAAAGTGAAATAGCAGAAGCACAACCAACTCCAACATACACCATAAAAACACACACTGTTAGCTCCAGCTTTTGGTTTGTAAAGGCCGAATAAAAGATCCTATCATCAAAAGATATCAAGATTATAAATAACATGAGTGATCCCTAATGTACCATATATGTTGGAATTTAGCCACATGAGTTAATTTTTTTAATTTTACCAACAATGTTAAATTTTATTATCTTTCTAGTCGAACAACTCCCACTATTTGATAGATTTTTCTTGTTTATTATCAAAATTATAATATTTTCTAAATATCAAACTTTTAAGGTGTTACTATAAATTAAAACAAATAAGATCATTTTAATTAAAAAAACAAGATCTTTGTGATAATAAAAGAGCAATAAAAGCTCATTCACTATTTTGAATTGTAAATAGAAATATGCAAATATATTTTACATAATTCCGTACATACGGGAAAATATACCTTTCGTCTAATCATCGAACTTGCTACCGACTCTATATCGTGTAGTTTGATGCTCTCAATGTTCGTAATAATTTTTTGCTTCATACGTCTAGCTAACAAAAAATGTTAAATTAGAAAAAATAAATTAATATTTGACCCACCCGAACTTTCATAATGGAGATGTGGCTCTTTATCGTGGGGTCTTTTCATGTTGTTGCTTTTTATTGTATAGAAATGAGCAAAAGGGGCTACACATTATTGGGGTATGTTTTATTCCGAGTATGAAGTTTGTTCAAACTTTTACTAAATATTTTAATTTGAACCAAAAGCATTAAAAAACAAAAGAGTTGCTTTGAAAAACTAATAAAGAGGATGGATTCTTTGATTATAAAGAAAGTTTCCTCAATAACTTTTCACAAATCGAACAGCTAACTAGATTAACCATGAGTGCATTTAGATTTATTGTTGTTTTTCAAAAAGCATATACCGTGTGACAAAGATAAATCGAAAAAAAAGCTAGAAAAAATGGCTTTTTTAATAAATGTGAAATGTCCTAATCTTATTTTTTTTTATAGATAGTGGTTTTTAAGAATGGAATGACACTTTTTCCTTTTAACTTTCCATGAGTTGAATTTGATGACGCGAATTCGTAGTCTTCTTTTTGGTGTTATAAGAATGTATATATTTATAGTTTTATATTGAGAATTAACATGTTTTTCTAATGTTAGATGTTTTTATGACTTGTGAAACATAACTAGAGTTTTTGAATATGGACTACAAATTTAATTTGTTACTGTCAAGAAGAACCTGACAGGAAAGAAAGACAAGTATTGAATGCATAGTTATGCATGGTTAAGGAATATACGTATAACCTCAAGTCTTCAACTTAACAAACATCATATTTGTGTCATACAGTATAGCTCATTATCAAGTTTAATAGAACAGATGAAAACTTAACGATGACTTCATGAAGTCAACCAAGATTTGCACAAGTCGTCTCTCTCTCCCTCCCTTGTATATACATACGTACACACTCCACACATTACACCATATACACCGGTTATTACACACATAAATTTGATATTAAAGGGTGTTATACAGACTCTGACTTTGTATCACCTTATAACAGGTTATTTACATGATACACTTACAGTCTAAAATCAGTAAGGTTCAGAGGCTAGAATCAGTCCAACCTGATTATCAATCAAGATCCTTTTGAAACTTGTAGCGACATAAAGCGAGATATTAAAGCCTAAACCTTTCTTTCTTTTATGCTCTCTTTCTTTTATGCTCTCTTTCCTTTATCTCAATAGCAAACTTTGTTTGTTACATATCGCTTTAGACCTTGTAACTAAAGGAATAGACAATCTTTTTTCCTACTTTTAATGTCTTTTCATTAATGCACGCGATTAAGTTTTATAACTTATCATGCGTATTAAGCTTATCAACCTAAGCCTGTAAAATTTGGGTTATAATTTGCTTTTCTTTATCATCGTGTAATGGAAGTGATGAGAGATATCATTTTGAATAGAAAGTGCCAAATACAAATAACCAAACCAACTAAATGCACATCGTTTTCAATTATGATTCTTACGATAACAAAATAATAAAACAAATCAATTTCTTGTGAGGTCTTCACATGAGTTCTAACACCGATATAAATTATTTTGCTCCATAAAAGCAACAACTTGTTATATTTACTACATATATATTTTATAAGCTTTTTACCTTATGTAAATTAAAGTTAGGACCATTGTTATGCCCAGCAACGTACCACAGAGACTCGAGCACCCCCTCAAACACTCTTTTACCATTTATAAAGATAGATACCCTCCTTCAACATAAGCAATTAAGCTGTTTAAAGCTATAATATAAATTCACAAACCAACATTGTTAAAGATAATGGTATTCATATTTGCAAAAAGGATGTTCTCTTCTTTATCCAATTATCTATATATGTTATGTCGATCGAATTACATCAATAAGTTAAGTGTTTGCTACAAGCATAGTAAAAAAACATGTTGACTAGGGTTGATATTGTTTCCATAAGATTGTTATGCAGGGATCCAAATTTTTATTTCGCTAATGTTAGGGCTTGAAGTAAGTCGTGGGGATCAATGTCTGTTTGAACCCAACTTTATTTATGAAAGAGAAATTATAACGCAAATTAATGTTAGATTCTAAATGTGTTATGAAACTAATATTAAAAATAGAGTAAATTATTATTTTCATCTCTTAGGTTTGCTAAAAAACTGCTTTCATCCAAAAGTTTAAAAGTAACCATTTTAATCCAATAGTTTCCATTAAATAACAATTTTCATCCATTATATTAACCTCATTCATGAATTTCCTTAAAAGTCCCCAATGTACCCCTCACATGAGAGAAATTTTATTCAATTTAACTTGAAAAAAACCCTTTCTTATATAGAATATTTTGTTGATGCCATGTTAACCCATAAAACCAAATACAATCAAATAAACATGCAGCAAACAAATATAGTGAAAAAGTCTTCATGATGAAAAGATACATTTTGCCCCGATTAAAATCAAACAAACACGAGATAGAACAACAATGGCAGTGAACAATAAATTTGAAAGAATAGTAATGCAAACTCACCATAAACCTGGTAAGGATCTAACCCATAATCTTTGTTTCGAAATGTATCACAACGAAACAACCATGGCGACAGATTCTTTGAAGGATCAATAGAGGAATTGCAGGTCTATGAAGTCGATAGATGAGTTTTTGCGACTTGTGAAGCCGATCGATAAAGGAGTCGTAGGTTGTATCGATCGATGAGGAGTCGTAACTTGTGAAGCCAATCGACAAATGATTGCAGGTTGTGAAATCAATCGATTGTAGGTATCAAGTCTGGTAAGTAAGAACCAAAAATATTTTTTTTCAAGTTAAATTGACTAAAATACTAAGAGGCACACAAGAAACTTTTAACATAATTAATAAATGAGGTTAACGGGATGAATGGATATCTTTACTTAATAGATACTTTTAAACTTTAAATGAAAATAATTATATTAAACAAACCGAATAAAAATAGTATTTTACTCTTAAAAATAAGTAGCCTCTTAACTTTTCAAAGTTGATATAAACTTAAATCTTTTCATATGACATATTTTGTCTTATTAACTTTTAATTAAACGTACTTGTAGAATAATATCATACTAACCCATAATTTTGACCAAATTGATCACTATGATAGGAAAAAACTTTCATAAATTTGAACCCTATTATACCTCACTTGTGACAATCAAGTACCAAAAGCTTAACCCAAGAAGATAACCGGATGAACAAAAATCGCCACTAGTAAAGCGTCGGTACTCGCCGCCGGCGCCGCTGCAACCACCACCACCTCCGCCCCTTAATCAGCCGGAGCTAAAACCCACGCGCCGCCCCCACCACCAGTGACACATCGCAGCTCACCACTGTCACCCCACAACCTTTTGTCGTCACTTGCAATTATCATCACTGTGTGTTATTCACCCCAAATCCCCCAGAAAAACGGAGATCTGATCGATTCAAACACCCAATTCGTACCCCAGAACCACAAATTGTTAAAAAGTTCGAAGCTTTATGTATGAATCGAACCATAGATGGGTGGAGTGACGTCATCAATCGCTGCTAAATTCGCCTTCTTCCCACCTACTCCGCCGTCGTACACGGTGGAAGCCGACGAGTCTTGCGGTGGCAGACTCTTTATTCCGGAGGTCCCTCGGAGGGAAGGTGTTGATGTGTTAAAGCTTCGAACTAAAAGGGGTAATGAAATTGTGACAGTGCATATTAAACACCCTAAAGCTTCTGCTACACTTCTGTATTCTCATGGTAATGCTGCTGATTTGGGTCAAATGTTCGAGCTTTTCGTCGAATTGAGCCTTCGTCTTCGTGTTAATCTTGTTGGGTATGTTCTTGAATCCTTTCACAATCTTTCTTTGCAATTGATGATCTCATGTTATGTGAGATTTGCTTAATTTAGCTAGAAATTGGTTCTTTCAGCTGTAGAATTTATGTTTCTGTTGTTTATTAAGTTCGCAATTATGCACATATATCAAGAAATCTAGTACTTTGTTCGAGTAAATTAGGTATTTGGTTGTGTTGAATATGTCTAATCAGCTTTATGGCAATAAATTGAAGGGTTTGATCTTGTTCAATTCAAGATTATTGTTCATTTGTTCATGATATCATATGGTTCTTTCTGTTAAATAGATTTTGACTCATTTGAAGCCTGTCAACATGAGCTTAATGTTATGTCTTTCTAGTATGGACTTTTGCTGAAGACTTTGGGTTTGCATATATAGGCTGAGATATAACACTTGTCGATGGAAGCCGTAGATAGTTGTAGAACCGTCTAGAGCTTTAACGAGTGTTATGAATTATAATTGTCTTGTAAATTTTATGTTTGTGGGATAATCTTGACGCTTACAGGTGTTTGGATACGCATTTATAATGTTTATCGCGATCTTGAGTCGTAATAATCAGTTATGAGTGTTGGGTAAAATGATCAGTTGATCACTCATTTGTATTTTCTTATCATTTAGAGTCAAAATAACTAGATTTAGAGAAACACAAGTTTTTAATGCATAAGTACAATTCTCTTTAAGCATGATTTGGGGAAATATGCAATATTACAAGTTTAGAGGGGGAGATATGCAATTGCCCCATTTGAGTTACGCAAATCAACCCATTTAGCTAAACAAATTATCCAAATAAACCCATTTCCAAGTCTACTGCTTTCTTCATTCTCAATGTCTAAACTATTCTCTTATGTATATGCACAGATACGACTACTCTGGCTATGGGCAATCGACCGGAAAGGTTTGCTATCTAACTCCATATACGCATCATAAACCTTTTCAACTATATTCATTTAATGAAACCTTTGGTTCCTAATAATATGACAATCATCCTTCCTTATGTTCATAACAGCCAACTGAGTATAATACATACGCGGACGTTGATGCAGTTTATAAATGCCTAAAGGAGAAATATGGTGTTAAAGATGATCAACTGATCCTATACGGTCAATCTGTTGGTAGCGGTCCCACCATTGATCTTGCATCGCGTATACCCGACTTAAGAGGTGTGGTTCTACACAGTCCAATCCTCTCGGGCATGAGGGTGCTATATCCTGTCAAAAGAACCTACTGGTTCGATATTTATAAGGTCATAATAGAAATATATAAATGCATATTAATATATTGATGTTCTATTTTATATAGTCTTGCAAATAGAAAAATAACCCATTCGCTGTATTCACTGGTTTCAGAACATCGAGAAAATCGGTTTAGTGAACTGCCCGGTTCTTGTCATTCATGTAAGATTGTTAACTATGGTTTTCAAAGAAACAAAATGAAAACGGATCTTGAAACATATATAACGAAGCGGGTTTGAATCTGAATACAGGGTACAGCGGATGAAGTTGTCGATCATTCTCATGGGAAACAGCTATGGGAGCTTTGCAAGAACAAGTATGAACCATTGTGGCTTACAGGCGGAGGCCACTGCAACCTTGAGTTCTATCCTGAGTTCATACGACACCTGAAAAAGTTCGTTTTATCCCTTGGAAAGTCAAAAGGGACCACCAACGGGTCAAAGAACCCAGCAGTAGATGTTGAGAATCAGAAGAAAGCATCTGAAAATGGCACCACTGGTAACACAGACACATTCGAGTTGCAGGCTGACCTTCCACAAGTTTCTAGAAATAGTTTAGATAGTAGACTTGAGAAGTCAAAGAAGCGAAACAAGCCTGAGAAGTCTCGAATGAGTGTCGACATGTTTAGAAGACGAAAGGGGATGGTGTGGTGATGCTTGTGGAGCAAGTTTTGCATGGGATTGAGTTATGATGGTAATAGACGTATAAAGAAGGTAACTTGTTACTCAAGTTTTTTTCTTGACTGCCTGTTGGTATTAATTTGTTATGAGAGTGAGTCTTGTTGCATATTTAGTTTTACTATGTTCAAAATTATTTGTATGCCATTGAACATAGGTCACAATGTATCCGTTTGTTTTTTAATGATCTTCCGTGTTTATTATCTACTTTCTGCTGTGTAAAACAAACATTATATCTGAATATGAATTGGTGTTTGAGTTTTTTGTGTTTAGTTATCCGATTCATGTAATATACGGCTTCGATGAGACCTTCAGTGCTATGATTTCTATTCCAAGTAAACCAGCATCAGCCACCGTCACTAACTGTTTTCATTCTCCAGGACAATAGTGATTTAACACCATTTTTAATTTTAGTCTAGTGCGACGAGACATGAAAACAATTGTAGTTATACATTCACCAAGGAGGAATATTATTTGTTCAGACAGTTACTTGCCTCACAGCGGATTGCTCCTAGTCCTCAAACTAATCGGCACCTTCAGGTATGTTTTCTAGCCCTGACTCACCGTGGATGATTGATATTGGAGCTACACATCGCATGATTAGAAATCAAGGTATTCTTTCTGGTTTACATGATAGTTCTTGCTTATTCGTTCGACTTGCTGATAGATTCTCAAACCCTGTATACCAATAATCTTTAGCTCAACTGTTTAACGTGAGGTACCCATGACATGTAAATATTAGGAGGTTACAGGTTCAAGTCTCACTCTGAGCAAAATACTAAGAGTTGAGACAGGGGGTTTTCTTAGCAATGAGTTTCCTCCTAAGGGGGTTTGGGTGCGGTCTTGGCTGGGAAACGGATAGGTAGGCCCGACTAAGATAACATTTATCCTCCGAAACAGAGTTGCACATTTGTCGTTCATAAAAAAAGATCCTCAAGCCCTGTTCACGGCAACGAGTCGATTAGTAGATCGAAAAACCTAAACCTATCTTCTATCTTATTTGTTTCTAGGTTCCCTAACAACCTTTCTTTGTTTAGTTAGTAAAATAGCTAAACAAAAAATTGTTTCGTAACATTTGATCCTACTCATTATGTCTCTCAGGAACTAGGGACGAACTGGATGACTACCAGTTTTGAATCAAGAGGTCTCTATCGTATGTCCCCATTGTTGTCCCCAACAACATATATATTTATAGAGACTCATTGTCGGTTAGGTCATCATTCTGCAATGGTTCTAGGACAAATGAGACCTAATTTTCCTGTTTCCGAGAAATTTCATTGTGAGTTGTGTCAACTTGGTAAACATACCCAACATTCCTATTTTCCAAAATTGTCTAGTCGAACAAATACTTTATTTGAATTTTTGCGTTCTGATATCTAGGGTACTTGCCCTACTAATCTTCCTTTCGCATTTAGGTTTTTATTACATTTACTTACTCAAATCTCATAGTGAAGTTAGCTCAATATTTCGTGAGTTGCATTCATATGTAAAAAAATCAGTTCAACAAATTTGTCAAAAACTTACACATTGATAATGTGAACGAATATTTATCCTTTGAATTCTCTACACATTTGAAAACACATGGCATTGTTCACAAGTCTTCTTGCATGCATACACCTCAACAAAACGGTGTTGCTGAACACAAGAATTTTCATTTGTTGGATGTTGCTCGTGTTAGGTATTACATGTACGCGGCTGACCCGAGGATTCGGATAAGGCACAAATATCAATACAATACTACGGCTCGGGCCTTAAGAACTTGTCGGTATTACTAATTGATTTCTAAAACGAGTGACGAGATAACGATATCCACAATAGTAGTGACAAACGTAACTACGCAGCGGAAAAAAATTAACCAAAACAACCAAGAAATTGAACTAATCAAACTAAACAGAATGCCAAAATAGAACATGTTTTGTGGCTGTTTTTTTATTAGAAACAAAGACATAAGCAGCGGCCCAAAAAACAGAACAGTGACAGCAGCCCCTGTTCTCGACAGAACAGCCCCTTGCGCCGCCTGTAAGTGGCAGAGGCTGGTGGTTATCGGCTGCAAACAGCAGCCCTGCAGATGGCTGTTGGCGGCGGCAGTAGACAGCAGCAAGGTTGCTGCTGTTCTCTTGGCAGAAACTCAACACAAACACATGAGCACATAATATATTGAAAACAGTAAAGAACACATCGATTTAACGTGGTTCGGTCAAGGATTTACCCACGTCCACGGGCTACAAACCAGGGTTTCTTGTTATTAAGATAAGAGATTACAAGTACATATGTGGGTATTTATAATTAAAGACTATAAACTTAACAAAAATAAGTTGAGGCCAATTAGGCTTAGGGCCGGCTGCCCCAACCCCCAACCCCCAACCCCTTCGCACAATCATGTTTCATTCTCATGTCGCTCCTCGATTCTACGGTGACGGTATCCTTTTTGCAGCTTATATAATAAATCGTATGCCCTCATCTGTCGTTGGTTGTCAAACTCTGTTTTCGGTATTGTTCCCTAAAGCAACCTCTTTTCCACTCGCATCTAAAATTGTACATATCTCTTGCTTCTAACTAACATGTTATACTTGTTTAAGATGTATTGAACAAAATTCTCTAAATAAGTTGCAAGGACACAAAATATCTCTTTGCATATTCACAATAGTATACTCGCAAGAAGATTTTGACCACGTGACATGATATGACACCGTTTCATAAACTTCACTGATACGATTATTACCCATCATTTACATGAACGCCAAATGACACGAGAACACATGATTCGTGATATGAACACTATAAAATGGCTCTACCGTATAAATGATGATTATGAACGATATATGATCATTTAGAGAACATATGCAATTACTAGCTTAAGAAAACCAAATGAATCCGAATCCAAATGATTACTCAAACCATTTACATGAACACCACACAGCGAAAAAACAAGTCACCAACACCTAACCACATATCAAAATCACATCTTTTTGGTCTCATCTTCTGCAGGATCACGAAGCGTACCAAACATCCAGTCCATCCACACCGTATAATGCCCATAGTTATGACGATAAGTTGTGTGATGAATCGTGTGGTATCCTGCACCCATAACCGGCCATATCTTCCCATCTACACAATCATGAATATTTGCAGTCCATATTGCCTCAATAAACAATAGCCCTATGTGAGTCGTGAAATGTGTTGGCACTAGAAATAGCGCGATCACATGTGGTACCGCTTGCAATATCCCGTCTATAGGGTGGAACGCCAATCCTGACACAATCATCATACCATATTTAGTATCAAATGACACTGTTATCATTAATCTTCATGTATGTCTCAAACAAGATAGTTTTAAAAAGACACACACCAGCAAAAGGTGAAAGTGTGTTTTGTTTGTTGTAGATGTGATGAGTTGCATGAAGGTATTTGTACAAAGGTTTGATGTCGTGCAGTTCTCGGTGCATCCAGTAGATGCCGAACTCAACAATTACGAGATATAAACATAAATTAAAAGCGTAAGAGAACCATCCGACATCACTTATCCGCGAAAAACATCTGGTCCAACCGTTTTCAACCATGTACTCCGAGACCGTGGGAAGAGCACAGTACCATGGCATTGCTTTCATTGCAACATATATCTGTAGCAACATTGCTTTCCTTGAGGGAATAGCATCTGCAAACCATTCAAGATTTAATTAAACAAGAACATATGATAATGATTAAGATGTAGTTACATTAGGTAAATTAAGAGCTATGATGAGAACTTTTAGATGATCACATGTCATGATCGTGTAAAGGTAATACACCGTTCAATAACTATTTAAAAAAATAACTAAGGTACTTGATCGAATTTGATATTATTTTTTTTGGTTTTCACTTAATCTCTTCTAACCAACACAGACAAAATCTTTAACTTGTGGATTAGAATTTGAACATGTAACAATATATAGTAACACTAGGTATGTTCAAACACTTAAAACAGTGTAATTTCTTATTTAATAAATTATATCGTTTTATATTAAATTATTAAATATTAATTAGTTAGGGAGAGTTACTCTAACAAGATACAACATCCTAAGAAGGCTAGGAGAACACAAGAGATTGACTCTATGTATAAGGGGGTAAGTGCAAATATGTTGCATAAACACAGACGCGCGCGCCTAGATGATAGAATGCTATGACAAACTAAAAACGTCATATAAATTTGACGCCCAAATGGTAAAACGCCATCACAAAACAAAAAACGCTATCTACAAAATTGACGTCCAGGTATAAGAAACTAAACATTATGTTAATTTAGCCACAAAATGTAAAACACCAGCGAAAATCTAAAACGTTTTGTTAAAATTAACATTTGGATGATAAACTCCATGTGCAGAAAACATAAAACACCATGTACAAAAAGTTGAAACCCTAGTAAAAAAAACAATGTTAAAAAATTATAACAATATCATACTCATATTAAAGATTAAAAAAACATTAGATTTTATAATATAATTTTTATATAAAGTAATGACATATTAAAACGTTATTAATGTTAAAAGAAATAATTTAAAAAATGTCAACAAAGTTTTTAATTCATCTCCCCGTGGCCTGCCTATGGCTCTCTGATATTAATATTAATGAACTGCTTATTATTACTTTTAGGACTTCGAGTTCTTTTTTTATTTTAATATCTACCTAATTATTTAAGAGTGTTTTCAAATTTCAATGGGTGATAAAACCATTCAACAAAAGTCGTTTTCTTCAATTGTCTTTTGTGTCGACCCATTACACAAGATCCATCAATAAAGAGAAAGTGTCCATATTCTATCACTTGTAGCAGATATACTAGGTTCAAATTCATAGATATCATGAAACTGTGTGAAGCATGTGTGATCTATCTACATGGGTTAACAAGTGTTGTAGTTTTCTTGCTTTTATTTTTGTTGAGTTAAGGTTAGTCAGTGAGTTTTTTTAACTATGGGTTTTTTTCTAAGAAGGTTAGTTGTGAGATAAATATGTGATCCTGATTAGAATAATAAAATATCATTTGAATCAAAATCGTATATTTTTAGTTAAAAAAATTTACAATGGCAATTTTTAGAGGCAATTATTAAATCAATATGCTAGACTACAAGTCATTAGTCATTAGATAATCAATAGAAAATAGTCAAAAACACATTTTAGTAAATGAAAGAGAAGAACCCAGTTACAACAGCTTTACTTCTTAATCAACATCTATTATTATTGTCAATTGAAAATGACATGTTTCAATAAAAGTTTGTTTTCTTTTCCTTTCGGATCTCTTTTTTTCTGTCAAAATAAATATCTTAAACGTTCAAATCTTATATCCAGCCTGAACCCCATCACAATGCACATGCAATCATGTAATTTTCTTTTTCATTTAATCCAATTCTAAATAGAAAATAATTAAGTTATTTTCGGATCCACCACGTTGCCGGCCTTTAGGCATTATGTAAGAACACCCATGTGATGATGTGAAGAATTGTTTTCTTACTTTTTGTATTCTTTGATTCAAACACCTTATTAATAAGATATGCATAGATTAATTTGTCAAAGATATATAGTCAATAAACAATATTTTGGAGAAAACAAATGTTTCACTTACATGTAGTGTTCACTAGAAATAAAGTGAGTGGTATTTCAACGCGATAAACGACTACATAATCATCTTATATATTAAATGTAAACTCTCATTATAATTCAAATATCAGTATGTTATAATTAAGATTCTTTTCCATCGAATACGACACATAAAAGGTAACAAATTCATAGTGCATTAATCAATTTCCAATATATCAGATCATAAAAAAAATTAAACTCATCATATAATTAAACAAAAAACAACCCAAAATACAAAAATTAAAAGAATAAACCATGATGAAGATGAAAAATATAACATACCTTTAGGAACATAAACATTATGCTTGTAGAAATAAAAGTAAAAGCTCCATAGAAAACTTGAGATGAAATAAACTAGGGTTCCGGCGGTGTAATTCCGGAGCCATGTTTGAAAGAAGTGCGGTAACGGCTCCCATATCTTCGCCGGCAGCAGCGTTCCCAGCACGATCCGATTGGTCCACGACGTCTCGTCGACGAACAGTTGCAAATAGTTTTCGTCCATCGGATATCGCGGTGGAGGTGACTGTTTCCGGCCACAAGGTCGCCGGAGGTGATCGGAAAAGAGGTGGAGAAGATGAAAGTGAATGTGGACTTTGGTGGTGTGTATCAATAGATATATAATATGGCCGTGGTTTTTGTCAATTGTGAAAGCATTATAATATTATGTTATAATAATATTGCATGTTCTACTTTTAACAACTTTTTAAAAGGGGTGGGGTAGGGGTGTTAAAAAAATTGTGTATTTGTGTTGTATCAGTAACCGAAAAATTGAATCATATTATGAGTTTGGTTTTCGGTTTAGTTTTTAAAGGTATGTGAATTGTGAATTCGGTTTTTGGTTCGGTTTTTAACCGTATCCGGATTGTGAATCTGGAGTTAGGTTCGGTTATCGGTTTCATAAAATCTTGCTTATTTGGTTTTGTTACCTGAATTTAACGTAACTTAATTGAATTCAACCGAAAATTGGGTTTAATCATATAAATTCGATTCTATTCGATTAATGGATAGGCCCAAAAATATTCATAACTTAATAAAACTGTTGAACACACCTAGCGGAGGGAGTGGTTCTCTCATCCCAAAAATCATTCAAAGCTACATTAGCCCCATATCATATTCTCATAAAATCTTTTAGGGGGCGTTTGGTTGGAAGTAATGAAATGTAAATGAAAAACTAATATAATTTTCAAGTAAAATTGTGTTTGAGTGAGTAATTAAAAGTAAACCCAAAGGAATGTTTCACCTCAAATTCCCTTGGTTGTGGGATTTCAAAATCTTTCCACCTAGAGAGAGAATTTGAAATCCCACAACCAAAGAATTTGAGGTGAAACATTCCATTGGGTTTTACATTTCATTACCCACTCAAACATAATTTTACTTGAAAATTATAATAGTTTCTCAATTCCATTCCATTCCATACCATTCCTTCCAACCAACGCCCCCTTAATCTTCCCAAAAAAAGAAATGGTTCTCTCAAATCTCCTTAATTTTAATTATTTATTCTAATTAGATTTAAAACTAAATCTATACTTATTAATAAAACAATAATTTTAGTGTCACGTGTCATTCTTTTAAGCCTCTATTTGTTTCAATTCCCGCCTAAATATGTATTTGTTCTTAGTGTTAGTCTAGGTTAATTTGACTAAAAGTCAACTTCTGATACAAGAGATATTTAAGGAAAATTTAAAAATTTAACCTTAAATTAGAGCATCTTTTTTTTGAAAATTAAATCATACCCGATATTTATTTTTTCTTCAAATAATTTATCAACAAAAACTGTAAAAATCATTTATGATTTTCTTTATCTATGAAATCGATTCTTTGATTGTATGTTTCCATTAAATACTCGGTTTATATTTGAATTTTGAAAAAAATTATGGGATTTTTCAGGACTCCTCTCCAATTTGAAGTAATTTATGGGTATATTTTTTTAAAATGAAATCATACCCTATTTTAAAATATTTCTCAACCATCCCGACTTTATGACCCTCACGATTTGTCTTTATAAAGTCTGATGATATCGCATTCGACAGACTTCATCAACATTCTCATTTTGGCTTCGGTCTCAACAAGTTTTTTTCAACAAAATGTATTTGTTCTTTGTTATATTTGAGCTTTCATCATTTGCGATTATGATTTAACCTATCATTGTCTACAATTGTGTTTTTGGATTAATATTATTTTACTTTCATTTTTTTATTTGAAGGTGATCTACTTCTAATCAATTTGTGAAGAGGTATTACATGTTTTTACTTTTTAAACTTCTTTATTTCTTTTTATGTGTACTGCCATATTATTATTATTATGTTTGATTGTGATTCGTTTCATATGTGTGCAAATTGTTTTGATGTATCTGGAAGTAATATTGAAAATCGTACTTTTATTCCACGGTTGACTTTGACACCTTAAGACAAAATGATTTTTTTAAAATTTCAAAAAAGACAGTTCCTGTTAGTAGTGTGTTTTGCAATGACAATAAACAAGAGCAAATGACAATCGCTATCCAAAGTTGATTTGTTTTTAATATTAGATAATTATATAAAAATCACCAACAAAATATCAAATGTTTTATACAAATAAAGTTTTGGATGTTTATGAATTTGAAATATTGTTTTCATGTTCAATTTAATTTGTTTATTACTTAAATTTATTATTTTTAAGTTTATTTCATTTCATATTATACACTCTTTAGACGTATAAATATAAATAGAGAAAACCTACTAATATTAGTTGTAGCTAATGTTAAAAATTATAAATAAAAGTCAATATACAAAGTATTATCAACAACGTTATAACTTACGAACCTTTTAAAAACAACTATATTTTTTGATTGAATTCGTGTGTTACACGGGTCTTTAGGCTAGTAAACAATAAAGAAACAAAGAGAGGAAAAGTAAGAGACACCAATCCCCAGGTCTCGCGATGGTTATGGCTTCCACGACATAAACCATCTCCGCCACTGTGCTTAAAATTGGGAAAAATGAATTGATAAATTAAATGGATCAAACAAGGCTACAACAGTACTCAAACACAAGAAATTTGGTGGCAAAATGCCTTTTTGTGGTCTTTATTTTCTGGATGTCAAAAACAAGTACAAAGCATAGTGGATATAAATAGCCATACGTCCACTACCTAACGTTCACATGAACTCCAACAATTTAGGAAACAAACTAGGAAGACTTAACTGCTTCTATGACTCTTTCTACTACTTGACTTAAAACACTTAATCACCAAGGAAACAATAATAAAACAATAATAAATAAACTGCACGTGGACTTGTGATGAGCTGGAAATGACACTTCAACACTCCCTCTCATTTCCAGCCTTCGTCAACCTTAGCTTGGCACAGAATTGAGACAACTTCGCACCTGCCAAACATTTAGTAAACATATCCGTAGCTTGGTCGTGTGTGTCAACCCATTGCAGATCAATATCACCTTTCAAAACCTTCTCCCTTATGAAGTGATAGTCCACCTTTATATGCTTAGTTCGAGCATGGAACACTGGATTTTCCGCCAACTTGATTGTTGAACGATTATCACATAGCAGCTTGATCTTGTAGTCAACTTCTTGATTTAAATCTCTTAGGAGCTGTACTAACCAGGTGCATTCCTGAGCAGACATGGTTGCTGCTCTATACTCAGCCTCGGTGGTCGAGAGAGACACCGTAGCCTTTTGTTTAAATCCCCAGCATAATCTGCATCGCAAAGCCCCATAAGTTCTGGTCCAGGCTCCCTCTTGAAGGCTACTCCCTGATCAATTGTAGCCTTTATGTATCTTAACACTCGTTTCATGGCTATCATGTGCTGCTTTCTTGGATCCTGCATAAAACGACTCAATACCCCGACAACAAATGAAATGTCGGGTCTTGTTAGAGTAAGATAGATTAGGCTACCCACCATGCTTCGATATGTTGACGGATCATCTACCTTTTGCCCTTCATATGCGTATAATCTGCTGCCCGATTCCATAGGCGTAACAGCCGGCTTACATGTTAACATACTAAACTTATGTAAGAGATCAGTTGCATACTTTCTTTGGTTCAAGACAAACCCTTCATCACAGTATGTTAATTCTAACCCAATAAAATGAACTAACTTTCCCAAATCCTTCATTTTAAATCTAACACATAGATTAGCCTTTAATTGGGTGATCTCTTCCTGCACATCTCCTGTAATAATTAAATCATCCACATAAACTAGCACCACCACAACCTTCTCACTAGTTTCTTTACAAATAAACTACTATCTGCATGGGTTAATTGAAAACCATTTAACTCTAGAAATTCAGCGATCTTACCAAACCAAGCGCGCGGAGACTGTTTTAATCCGTAAATGGCTTTCCTTAACTTGCACACGTACTCCGGTCGGTCTTGACTTTCAAAACCACTTGGCTGGTCCATGTAGATCACATGATCAAGCTCTCCATACAAGAAAGCATTATTGACATCCATTTGTGTCAATTCCCACCCCTTGTTCACTGCAATTGCCAATAAGAGTCGTACGGTTGTTAATTTAGCCACCGGGCTGAATGTTTCTTCAAAATTAACCCCGTATTCTTGTGAGAAACCACGAGCTACTAGCCTTGCTTTACAGCGATCCACGGAACCATCGGCCTTCACTTTCAGCTTAAATACCCATTTACAACTAACCGGCTTCACACCATCGGGTCTTGGGACCAACTCCCAAGTTTCATTTTGATGCAAGGCTGCCATTTCTACCTTCATTGCCTCACGCCATTCTGGTTTCGCATAAGCTTCTTCAAACGACTGTGGTTCTGCCAAAAAATCTTCCACAATTGCAACATTAGCATACTTGGTATTTGGCTTACGCACTCTTTGTGATCGCCTTAGAACCGGAATGTCTTGTTCACTTATGTCACGATGTTCACTACTTTGGGCAGCACTATTCTGGTTCACATCATCATCTTCACCTTCAACTTGAACATCATCAGTGAATTCTAACATAATTTCAGAATTTTCAAGATCTTCCTTGAGTTGTTCACTATCCGGCAACACCTTGTTTTCATTAGACCACCATGATGATTGCTCGTCAAAGATAACATTCCTTGACACGTAGACCTTTCCGTTATCAGGATTGCAACACCGCCACCCCTTTCTTTCCGAATCATACCCTACAAATACACACCGAATTGCCTGTTTCTCCATCTTGTGACGGAGATGAATGGGTACAAATACATAACAAACGCAGCCAAAAACACGAAAGTAACTTACAGTGGGCTTCAATTTATTCAACTTCTCATATGGAGATATGTAATCAAGGTTCTGTGAAGGTAGACGATTGATCACATAACCTGCAGTCTTCATTGCCTCAGCCCAAAATCGACCCGGGAGATCCTTGTCATGAATCAAGCTCTTTGTGATTTCACTCAAATGTCTGTTCTTTCGTTCGGAGACTCTATTTTGTTGTGGCGTGTTCGGGCACGTCAATTGCCTCTTGATTGACTTCTGCTTCAAATAGTTGCTAAAATCACTCGCCATATACTCGCCTCCATTGTCGGATCGCAAGCACTTAACTGTGCGACCTGTTAGCAGCCTCGAATCGACCTCAAATTCTCTAAATTTTGAGAATACCTTGGATTTCGCCTTCATGAAGTACAACCATACATAACGTGAATAATCATCAATGAAGGTAACCATAAATCGCATACCTTGCACCGAGGGCTGCTGAACTGGACCAAAAACATCCGAGTGCACAACTTCGAGTGGCTCTGTCGTCCGGTGATCAGAGGGTTTGAATGGCAGCTGCTTAGCCTTACCATATTGACATCCTGAACAAACCCCATCAGGCTTTACATCAATTTTTGGAAGCCCATTTACCAGTTATCTCTTAACCATCAGGCCCAGTCTATCAAAACCTACATGGCCCAGACGTTGGTGCCAGAGATCTGCTGTTTGTTTCCCTCTTGCCTTCTTCACATATGCAGACTCAGCATTGAGTACATAAAGGGACTCACTTTTGCGTCTTTGAAGAATCAGAGTAGACGGAGTTTCAAATTCCTTGAAAACCTTCACTTCTTTTGGACCAAACAGAACATAAAGGCCATCAGAAGTCATTTGAGAAACCGAAATCAGGTTCCTCCTCATCCCTGGTACATGGTATACATCTTTCAGAACTAGTTCTTGTTTGTCACTGTCAGACGTGAAAACAACATCACCGATATCTGCTATTGAATGTTTCGAGTTGTCTGCAATTGTTACCACCCTGCTACCGCCATATTTGATGGGTTTCCGAATCCGCGTTTTGTCTCCGGTAAGGTGATTGGAACAAACGGAATCTACTATCCAATCATCTAACCTGTTGTGTTTTGTTTCAGTAGTTGCAGGCAATGCTTCTACATCATCTACACAGGCCATTAAAGCTTCAACATCCCAACCATCTTCTTCTCCAACAGTAGCAGCATTTCCTTCATCATTTGCCTGCACTCGACAATTACGGGCCATGTGGCCTTTAAGGCCACATTTGTAACATTTAAACGAAAACCTTTTACCTTGAAAACGAGACTTCTTTTCACCGGACGGTTCACCACGATCTGAATTAGTGCTTCTTCTTTCACTTTGTTCACGATTTTTGTTCCTATCCACATGTCGACTAGTGTTACAGGACTTATGATTGTACTTACCCTTTCCTTTCTCTGCGTACAACACTTCATCTTCCTTTTTCACCGGAGAATTAACCATCAATGTTCCCATTTGCTTGGCCAATGCTTCTTGGCTAGCTAATAAGTTTTCGAACTCACCCAACGAAGGTTGTGCCGGCCACCCCTGTATAGCAGTCACAAAACTTCTATACTCGGGGTTCAAACCGTGTATAATGATGCGCTTCATTCTAGCATCACCAATCACGGCTTGTGTATCGAGATCAGCAATTTCCCGGCACAAGGTCTTCACCCGATGGAAATACTGAGGAATAGTGAGTTCCTTTTGAGTTATACCCAATAACTCATTCTCTAGCAATTGAAGCCGAGCATCGTTTTTCTTCGAGAAAACTTCAGCCAAGGTATCCCACGCCATTTTGGGATTAGTTGCATCCTTGATGTGCTCAAGGAGTTCTTCCTCCACTGTTGTCTTTAGAATAAACATCGCCTTGCCCGCTTTTCCTCGCCATTTCCGTAACACCCCTTCCGGATTTTCACGTGGAGGCTGCACCGTGTCATTCCCTTGGGTCACCTCCCAAAGGTCTTGTCCCTGCAAGTACGAAGAAAGATACGTAGCCTAGGTCTTGTAGTTCTGGTTATTCAATTTCTTCACACCGCCAATCAATTGGAGGTCCGACATCTTCACCGGTGGCTCTGATACCATTATGATAAATTAAGTGGATCAAACAAGGCTACAATAGTACTCAAACACAAGAAATTTGGTGGCAAAATGCCTTTTTGTGGTCTTTATTTTCTGGATGTCAAAAACAAGTACAAAGCATAGAGGATATAAATAGCCATACGTCCACTACCTAACATTCACATGAACTCCAACAATTTAGGAAACAAACTAGGAAGACTTAACTGCTTTTATGACTCTTTCTACTACTTGACTTAAAACACTTAATCACCAAGGAAACAATAATAAAACAATAATAAATAAAATGCACGTGGACTTGTGATGAGCTGGAAATGACACTTCAACATGAATTAGTTTATGAATAACGAATTCACGCCGCATCACTATTTTCACCGTCTTCATCCTTCATCTTCCGCTTTCAAGCTTTGTTTCGACCTCTCGATTCTGATTTTTCTATGTTGATGATGATAACGATGTAGTTTACGCTGCGGCAACACCGGTGACCTTTTTTTAGACCGCCTGATTGTGCTTTTTTATAAGGATGATGATGTTGCCTTTCCCCTAACTCTTAATCCTCAAATTCTCCAGGTTCTTTTTTTTATATGTCTTCAAAAAGAGTTTTATGTGACGAAGATTATCTTAGATGGTGAATAAAGGAGATGGGGTAATAGCAATAGAGGTCTCCAAGAAATGGCTTGTATTCGTCATCATGCGCAAACATGACGCCGCCTCAAACCCTAGGTATCGATTTTCTTATGAACAGTTAGGTTTTCTTTGTCGCATCTTAATTTTTCCACATGTATTTGTAACTTATAGTATTTCAGTTTCAACTTAGAGGTAATTTAAATATGATGATTCATCTAGATGGTGGTGTTAGAGCTGTTGGGTTCTACATTTTAGTTTACATGAAAGTAATACTAATTAGATATACACAATCAAGGAAACCAATTTAAAGAGACCTAAAAGCCGAAAAGGATATTGTCAAACAATAGGAAAACAAAACTATGTCTGGTCATCCATAATTTCTAACAAATCACTTTCATTTGCAAATCGAACAAACTGCAAACCCTATTTTCATTTTGTATTTATCCACACATACTAAAAAAACTGTCCAGATATATTCAAGGAACACAATACTTTTTGATTTGGATTATTTTTATAAACTATGGCTATGTGATTGTTTATGAGCAGGTCACTTCAATAATAATTCATGTAGAAGGCTCATTCTGTTTTTCTTAAGTGAGTTAGTTCAATTTGATCAAGCTTCTCATCATAATTTGAGAATAAGAATTTGTTATTCAAATTACAGAATAAGAATGTGAGCATGACTATACTCTTAAACTTGTAAGTTCACTATAATGTTGCTACATGAAGTCTTGACGTAAGAACAATTTAGATTTGAGTTTGAGTTTCTAATCATTGGGCCAAAATCATATGGATCAGAAGTGGGAACTTGATGCAAAAAACTTTTATATTAGTTTAAATGAAATATATGCAAGTTCCTTAGTTTAGAGCACATTGATCAAACCGTACTCTTATGTTAAAACAGTTATAATATTTTTACACACAAACGTGTTGATTATTTCTTACTCTTTTGTGCTTATATATTTTTCACGCCATTACGAGTTGACCCCGCGGCAACGCGCGGGGCTTCAATCCTAGTTCATATATATAACAGCAATTTTTATGATTACTATTTTTAAAAACAACTATGAAATGCCAAATTTCATCCTTACTTCTCAAACTTTAATTTTACTTCTTAGCTTTTCTTTTTGAAACATGACAAACCAACGAGTCGACATCAACTTTATACGTTTTATGTTTTATTAACAACTTTTGATAGCCTTTTTTAAAGTTTTCATCAGTAGTTATCATCAGCGTTAAATGATCGGTGTATTTCTTTGGATCGGGGTTGCTTGTTTTGCTCGATGGATTGCAACCATCGAGCCCACTTCAACCGCCCTAAGAGTGAAGGTAATGGTTCTCCCACCCCTAAAAAGTCACAAGAATACACATTTGCGTCATATCATATTCCTTTAAAATCTTTTAATTTCCCAATATACTTAAATGGTTCCTCCAAAATCACTCGAATTGTAATTATTTATTTTATTACTAGTTTTAAATATATCTTTTAATTAAAATGTTAAAAACCACTAAGTAAAACTAAAAATACAAGTTTAATTGAAAAAAAAGTACATAAACTATATTTAAATAATACTAATTATCAACTTATGTATGCATTGATTTTTGTACAATGTGCATAAAATGTTGTACATTTCTTTTTCTCTTTTTAATTTTTTGTTTTAAACCCAATACTTTTACATATTTTATAATTTAACCCCAATAGATTTTTACTTTCGACTTTAGTCCCCAATATTTTCATCTTTTACAAAATTTTCGATTACGGTTTAGATTTTGAGAGTTAACACGTCGTAACGTGCACGTGTGGTTCAACGTTGTTACGCTTATTTTTTCCCATTTAACATCCCCGTCGTAACGTGCGGGTCCTAGATCGAGTTAGTTATTGTTTTATGTTTCACGTGTGTTGTTTAACGTTTTTATCTCTGCTTTCTGTTTAGTTTTATTTTTTCGTTTTTATTTCTTTTTTAATACGAGCTTTTACAGTGTTGATAGTCGCTAACGGTGTGTGACATTGGTGCTATTTGAAATGGTTTTATGCCCCCACCGCAACGCGGGGGCATTAGTACTAGTATATACTAAGTACCAATTTTCTTATGCATTATGAGTTGTACAACATGGTTTAGTGGTTGTACCCACCTTTTGTCTTATTTTTTTATATTTAATTTTTTTTATTTTAACCCAGTACTTTTACATCATTTACAATATAGTTCAAACATTGTTTTACTTTTAAATTTAGTCCCTATACTTTTTATATTTTTATAAAAAATTTTGTTTTGTGTTTCGGTCTATATTTTGCGAGTTAACACAAAGTGCGTGGGTGCGATGGTCCAAGATCGACTTACTTATTATTTTATATGTTTTACATTTCGTCTAACGGTGATGTGTCATTGGTGTTACTTGACATGGTTGTACGCCCCCTCGGCAACGCGAGGGGGCTTAATTCTAGTTAAAACTAAAACTAAAAATAAATCTACATTTTTCTCAAAATATAGTAATCCCAGTGTGAAGTTGTTTCATGTGTATGTGATAGCATTGCCTTCTACACCAGCCTAGAGTACTCATACGGTTTTATAAAAAACTCCAAGTCAGCGTGTTTTTGTAACACTTCAACGTTTTTTGTTATGAACGCATCAACTCCACAAACTTTTTGTTCCTCCTCTAGAAGTTAGTATCGACCATGTCTAATCTTGGTCCTACCCTCGGCTTCGACTTCGGAGAAGGATTTGAAATAGCTAACCACGTTAAGTAGCTTGTCATGTGACGATAATGACGAGATGACTTTTTTTTAATTTTTGATTTGGTCTCTTCGGCTCTTGAATAAAGATAGAGACTTTTGATAATTCTTCCAGTAAAGCAAGGCTATCATCCTAATTTAGATTTTGTAACTATGATGAATTGATGATGTGGTTAAAAATACCGATTGATATAATTATGTTGATGTTTATAAACGTAAGCCAGCTTGGAGTTATCATAGCCCGACTCTCTAGTGACAAGGAAGGTTGCAACGAACACTTTGAATATATGATTTTTGGAAATATAATTGATCAAGTTCATTTTTAATATACCATTAATTTTAGAAAACCATAATAATTGTTGTAGATTTCTCAAACTTATAAAACGGAACCCACAAATGATCAGAGAGTTAATGTGATATGATTTCTGATATCCATTTTTAGTTCAGTAGCTATGAGTTTATTATGAAGATTAGTTTCACGAATAAAAATTAGTTCATACGTTTTTCAACCTTGTATGACATTCATAATTACAAAGCAAAAGTTTATAACTCCTCATTTAAATGTAGATGCTACCCATCAAAAGTTTATCCAAAATTATCATAACATTAACATAAGATAAATCACATCATTAGTTAGTTTCACTAAATTAGAATGATAAAAGAAGTTTAGCTCGTAATAAGCTTGAACATAACAACAAATATAGAAGATAGTTATGAAATCATCGGTAATTAAAACAATCAAACCGGTAATCCACTATGGATGATGTTGGATGATTCCAAACTTATTCTAAGTGTTGAATATACCTACAAAACCTTCCAAGGACTTCCAAAAGTTGGGTTCCCAAAAGGGAACACCAGCACTTCACCTCCCAAAAGCTACTCTCAAAGTTACAAATGAACTCCTAGTTATAGGATTTCTGGAGTGCCTGGCATGGCTCCGTGCCTGATAAGACACGACCCCGTGCTAGTACAATGTAAGTAAAAGATGGTCTCCTTGTACTCTCAGAAGTTGTCAGGGCACGCCCCCTGCCTCAAGTCAGGGGACAGTATATTTGTCCTGTCGGACTGACAAACACGTGGTGCTAAATTTAGCATGGTTGTATGTTTTAGACTGGACATGGGGGAGTACCTCACTACAATGTTGTTTCGTGTCAGCATGTTTCTGTAAACATTTCAATGTTTCTTGTTGTGAACGCATCAACTCCACTAACTTTTTGTTCCTCTTCTAGAAGTTAGTATCGACCATGTATGATTACTAATGAGGCCTAGATCAATTCCATTTAGGAAGAGGCAACCCACATCTTTCTAATCTGAAGGTCATGGATTCAAGTCTCACTTGGTGCAATATGGTGCAGGTGAGCCAGGGATTTTACCACGATGAGTCTTTGGGCGGTGTGTGTCCCCTAGAATGATGGACGGGTCAAGTCACCAGCATGTCTTTGTTTGCAAGGAGTATATGGTCTTTTGCCAATAGGTTTACCCGGATAACCGGGCTTATAGTATTCGTTAGCGGTTCAAAAAAATAATAATTAAAATAGTGATTATAAAATCAATGAACGTAAAATTGCATCATCGAGGCATCAAATCCTCTTGACCTTACATATGATTACGATGACTGATTTGAGTGGTTATGATGGTGTTCTTATGGCTTGATTTTCACTAGAGTATGACCTAGATGCCTAAAATTATAAAACCTTTCAAGAAGTTGCTTACTACTTTTATAACTTGCTACATTTAAGACCAACGACCTTTAAATTTAAGTACCAGTGACAAATAGAGATTATAGCTATAGACTTAATATAACCTATTTAATCAAGACAGACACTTTAAAAATACTTTTAGATCTTGTGACTTAAAAGTACCTACACATGCTAATGAAAGGTCGCTCACTAGAAAAATCTTTCAATTCACCAAGAGTGTATAGAAAAACCCTAACTAATTCCTAAACCCTTATTCAAATGTAGTTACCAGATAGCACATTGAATTACCAAATAACACTTATAACTCGTCTTAGCACTCGCTAGAGTTAAAAATATAGATGTGAAGACGATGGAAGTGGTCTATACTACAAACTCAAAAAACCCAAACAAGGTAGAGGAATAAAAGATTATTTAAGCACGCATACATATCACAATAGTATATAAATTGTTTTACTAAAATCACGTTCACAACCATCAGTCATAAATAATCAAATATAATCTCTGGTTCATATCCACCTACACAATACAATAATTATCTAGCCTAACATAATAATGAAAACGAAAGAAATAAGAAACGAAAGCAAAATCATGCTCAAGATAGATAAAACATATTAAGGCCTCAGAAACTTCAATCTTAGATATCAATGTGTCAATAGTCATAGAAGTTTTGGGTCAATCAAACCCATGTTAGAAGTTACCTGCTTTAAAGCCTAAAAAGCTTAAACCATGGTAATGGTTTAGTTTTGTTCGTTTTATTATATCTTTCAACGATTTGGTTTTGGTATAGAGAGATTGAAAGCCTTTACAACGGTTTCGCTCATGGCTTAAGTTAAAAATGTCAAAACCGAATATTCTAACCATGAATAAA
The DNA here is from genome assembly GCA_025215565.1 of Flaveria ramosissima. Lineage (NCBI taxonomy): Eukaryota > Viridiplantae > Streptophyta > Magnoliopsida > Asterales > Asteraceae > Flaveria > Flaveria ramosissima. The sequence continues at coordinate 68,867,401 of CM046035.1, forward strand.
CAACCAAAACTGAATCAATTCAAATGTGCAAGATCAAATGAGCGGCAACTAAAAGCTACGATATCCCGATCAAGAAATTATCATGTAATGGTGTATTCCTTCATATGGGCGGGCTAAGTTCACGTTCAATGTCCTCCAGTGACCGCCCTTTTGTTTCAACGACGTTAGCAGCTATGTACATAACAGCAACAACACAAATGGACCCGAACCCAAGGTACACCTTGCTTATGCCAAATTTAGTCACGACACTCAAGAAACACAAGCCAATAAAGAAGTTTGATATCTGATCAATCATAAAGTAACCATTTGTTAGTCATTAAGTCCGTATTAAAATGCCGGTTTACGCGATTCATGACTTACCCAATGCATGCCAAGCGATAAGGCGACTGCTTTTGCTCTTATTCTGGAGGCAAAGATCTCGGGTAGTAAAAGAGCCGGGACTGGACCAGCACCAAGTGAGAATGACAGCACGTACCTGTTAATTACCATGGTCAAACAACATAAGCAGTTTTTCATGTATTAAGCTAAAGCTAAAGATAAGTCGATAATTCGACTCACAAGATGGTCCCGATGACAGCAAGTGGTCCAGAATATGGCGTGAGAAGCTTCCAAGTGAAGGACAAAGAGAGCAGCAGCATTGAAGCAGCCTTTACCCCCAAAAAAAATCAATAAATCTACAAAAAGAAAAAAAAAGGTGGACTTTCAAGTCGATATGAAACGTATAATACCATTCCAGTAAAGCTTGTGATGAGAAGACTTTTGCGTCCTTTTTTATCCATTAAAGAAGACGCGATTATTGTGCCTGCAAAAAGGTCAACACTATGGGTCAACTATAATGTTGTAGCTGCTTATTTAGAGGCAAATAACAAAGATCAAGCTTATTTGACCAAAAACATTGGCAGCCCCAACTAAAGCACTTGCTGCCACATCAGATGTCACTCCAGCACTGCGGAAAACTGAAGTCGAATAATATACAACAGCATTTATTCCAGCCAACTGTTGAAACAAGAAAAGGCCCGCACCAACACTGACAACTGTCATAATACCATCGCTCATTAGTCATTACTAATTAAAGCTTAAGCCCATGAAATGAACTCTGATTTCTAACTGTTATTAACTTATTATACCTTTGAAATACCGGGAGCTGAAAAGATCAAACCAACCAGCATCTTGTTCTTCTGAACCTTGACAAGATGCACTTAAATCTTCCATAAGTTCTGTAACCCTATTCTTTCCGTATAGTTTTCTAATTGCATGCTCGGCTTGGGAAAGTTTCCTTTGCTGAAAGTAAATCTTATCTCAGTTTTATCAACGGCTAATGTAGTACAAACTTGATTAATAAAGTGTAGAAAAGATGCACATAACAAAATAACTAATGGGGAACCTGAACAAGCCAACGTGGACTCTCGGGAGAAAATGCCATTCCAAGTGCCAATAACACAGAGGGAATAACAGCAATGCCAAACATTGTTCTCCACCATATAGGGTTTCCGGCTAAGGGTAATCCAGCTACCAAAGCCGCTAGAATCCCAATGCAAATGAACAACTGGTTGATAGATCCAAGTGTACCTCGAATTTCAGTTGGTGAGATCTAAAAGAAAAGTGTTATTCTGTTAGGTATGGATTATAAGGATGTTGACAGTTGACCAGAAAGTATGAATAAGTTTATGATCAATTTACCTCGGATATATACAGAGGGACAATAGCTGATGATATGCCAATTCCAATGCCAGAAAGCAAGCGGCCTATTATCATGGTTTCTACGTTCTTTGCTGTGGCACTGGAAAAGTTATGTCATATTAAATAAAATTATATATAGAAGTATTGGGAAGATTTAAAAGTATATCTAACCAAAGAATAGCTCCAATTGCAAGTGGGATTGCATCCAATACAAAAGTTTTTGTTCTTCCAAAATGGTCTGCAAGTGATCCCCCTGTAAATGAACCAACAGTGGCACCAGCAAGAAGTGTACTAACAACCCATCCTGAAATAAAAATAACAAGAAACTCATTTACAGAGAAAAGATTACTGAAACTTCAGTTACAGGTGGCAAATCCTGACACGACCCAAAGATAAACAGGTTAACGACCTGTTTAACCCATTTAGCACAACTGGTTAACCCGTTTATAACTTGGTTACAGCCATTTATAACCGTCCAACCTGTTTACAACTTGTTTTACTCATTTACATAAATGGGTTATACGGGTCATGTCCGGATTACACTAGTTTGACTTTTTAAGTGTCTGGTTTAAGGTTGATATATTTGACACGAATAAACATATCGGTCTAATTCGGTACAACTTACCTTGTAGAACAGCGTTCTCCACAATACCGAGATCTTTTGCAAGATACTCCAGTGCACCATTCACCACACTGAGAAAATTTTTGTAATAATTTAAGTGAATGACTTTAGTGATAAAGTAGGACTCTAGCAATCTTAAGGTGCATACTGCATACCCTAGATGATATCCAAACAATATGGCTCCCAGGCTAGCAACAGCAACATATGGCAAAACTGAACCAGAAGATTTTGATTGGCTTTGGAGAGGAGAACTTTCTTCAATATCTCCATCTAGCATATAATTGCATTTGTTGCTCATTAGAAAGTAATGACTGTATAGCAAACAGCAACAAGTAAACGCCATCATTTGCATAGACGAATTACACGTCCAAATAACAAAGATTGGTCTACTTGTTATGCATCTATCACCCTATAACAATGACACCAATTTTCCTACAGCTCAAAGGTTTCTGATAACAATCTCTTACTTACAACAGATAGATACAAGAATCATAACAAAATGTGAGAAGAGTGTAAGTGCACAAACAAATGATCAAACACGTAGAGTGCACAATAAATCTATTTAACAAAGATCAAATTGGAAGAAAACATTACCCAGCATGGATGATTGATGAATTCAAGGATCAAAATTCACTATAATAGCATGTAATTTCCAGTCAAAGATACAACAACAATGAAGAATCACAGAGAGATAAAATCAAATAACCAGAAGTTCAGAACACAATATCAAAATCATGAAATTGTAAACTAAATCGGGGAAACAGAATCACAAACCAGAAAGTTGAGCCTTGACTGATCTGGTTTTGGCCGATGATCGGAAACCAACACGACCAAGCTCAAGGGCCATAGGATCCGACCCGAAGCTTAACCCGAAACAAGATCGGCTTCCTCTCTGACTCATGCAGACAGTGATTGCTCTGTTTTTCAATCGTTTTAAGCCTTGATCAACCCTAAGGTTTTGAATTTGAACATGTAAACTCACGTTTCCTTTTTATGCCCAAATTTCTAACGTGTATCTTACATTAGACCTAAAGTCAAACATTGAAAACGGATAGTAAAAGTCAACATATCGTGATGTCGTACTGTCCATGGATGCAATGGTGTTCATGAATGAAAACTGAGATGGATTGAAATTAAAATTTACAGGTACTGTTGCTCTTGATATGCAACTCAAGAAGACGACGTGATTTGTGCAGGATCCCTACTATCATAAATCAACACTCGAGTGTACGAAGACACTGAAAACGAAAAAAATTCAGAGGCTGTCAGTAGACTATACGTCTCGTATAACCTTATAGGACCCCTTCTACGACACATATAAGTCTATACGACGTGTGTAGCAAAATTCGATGCTAAATACAAGGGATATTTCAAGTGGGTTATATGCCTTGTATAGCCCTATACAGCACGTATACGTCTATACGACACATATAAGTATATACGACCTGTATAGAATTTTGGAGTGTTAATTTATAACTGGTGATGTCTGGATATCGGATCCTAAATGCTTTGGAGACACCTACTATAATTTAATGCTTTTTCTTTGTAAAAACAAATTGTTGCATGTATATTTCTATTATCTTTTTATTTAAAGACATTCTTCTAAATGAACAATATATTTTACATTTCATACATCTTAAATAAGCGTTAGAGGGTGGGAGTTACGCCGGAGGAGGGATAGGTATTGTAGTTGCGTCATCAAGTGTTGTTGTGCCACCGAAGTGGCGTTAGTCTACCACCTCGTGTCGTAACACTTACAATTATACATACTGCAAGCGTCATCTCACTTGTTGTCTATAGCCTTCTTGAACACCATACTCGAAAAGATTTTACCTTTTGTAGTACCGACTACCGACGTAGGTGGAATGGTATTCCCATACGATACACGGTCCCAAATCAGCACCACGTAACTATGTTAATGTCGTCGTTCTTTTTCTTCTTTCACTCCCTCCTTCCCTATTGGAGCCAAGGAATTTGTTTTCATCACCTATAATGAATTATTTGTTGTCAAGTATGATTTCATGTAACTTTTTCTCATGTGAATGTGTTTTAGGTATTTGATGTCAAGTATTTCTTATTATCGTGTATCTATGGTAAGGAACAGCCTCAATGGATGCAATCAGTAGTTTATATATGGTCTTTTTGGTTGTCTTCTTGTCTTGTGGGAGTGTGTTCTTTTTCTAGTTCTAATAATTTGAGCAATATCTAAATTTGTTTATCTTTTAGAAAGGCCTTTATATCTCACTTTTCATTTTTATCTCTATTCAATTAAAAAAAAACTTCTACGTCACTTTTCGTTTTGTAAAGACTCACAAAAATATAAGAATTAAATAGTGAGTTTTGAAATAAAAAGTGATTTCCTAAGTTTACTCTTTATTTTAGAGAATGGAACATGCATGCAAAGAATGTAGCATAATTCAAGTTATTATATTCATGGTAACAATTACCATTTCATTACAACATTAGACAACTTTCCAATAAAACAAATTGCATTTTGCTCAATAAACCAAAAGGAATAAACCTTCAAAATTTTACTACTCCCCTAAAGATATAACATCTCTGATCTTTCAAATCCATCACTCTGTACAAATACTAGACCTACTACCATCTTCATTTGTACCACCAAAAAGAATTACTTCACACCCGCAAAATGCCAATCCCTGTCGAAATATCGATCACCACTTCATCGATCAACGTCTGCACGATATCCCATTCGACTTTAGCACCCAACTCATACACTTCAATCTCGAAATCTGTCCATTTTCCTGAACAATGGCCCTTGTCGTTCATGTCCATCTCTACCTGCAGCTCATCTGATGTCACACCCATCCACTTTCTCACCTCCTCCACGACATCACGAACTAAATCATCAAAACCCATGAACCGAGGGAGGTTCATCCATGCTCTAAATCCACATTTCGCGTATGGGACATATTTTGACTCCAAATATTCTATTAAAGAATCAAAGACGAAGCGTTTCAGTTGACATCCTGAGTTCTGAGACCCAAGAAAGTTTCCACATTGGGCCCTCATTACATCTGCAAGGGTGTCTAGTTCAAGTATAAGATCACATATGAAGAAAGAATTTATTTCAGTCGCGTTATGTGTCATTTGATTGCAAAGGACTAGCTCAGAGTTGAAGATCACTTCTTTTATGTTTCCATTTATTCTCAAATTAACAAGGTCCATGCTGCATAATACTTGTGAGATATAAGTCAGAAGATCGGCTACGAACTTGTTATGAGTGTTCTCTTTTCTCAACATGACACGAGAATAAAAAGGGTCGGTCTCTGATTCTTGAAACTGTGATTCATCGTCGTATGAGTAACTCATGGAGTCCGCGTGTTGCGTACGTACTAGAATCAGAAAATGAAACAAAAGGTTAAAAATACAATCTTTAGTCTCTATAAATAACTTCCAAAGGGTGAAGTAGATAATTTAGTAGTTTTTTGTTCATTTTAGATTCATAACAGGCGACAGTTTCCCAGTTCAACCCGACCAGTTTATCAGTAATTGATAAATGCATTTCAGCCCGACCCGTTTACGAGTAATTGATAAACCCATCTCAACCCGACCCGTTTACCAGTAATTAAAAAAACGGGTCGAAATCAAAATTTAACTATGTACTGCAAGAAACTGAAAATAAATCTCTTACCTGAGCTATCTTCCAAACTGCTGGAGCAGCAGCTGTCATTTGAAAAAGAAGCTTCAAGCACCGATCCGGGGCTATGATGATCACTATTTTTGGCCCGAGTTAACCCGTCTCCCTTTTCAGATTTCATCTAATCATTAAAATACAAAAATTATGTCAAGATGTACACAAACACGCGGCAAACTAACACAGGTGAAGGAAAACATACAGGCTGCAAACAGAAGCTGCTGCAGTGGTCAAGCCTGCAACTGTGATGGTGACGAAAATGGTTTCTATTTATTCTTGATTCGTATGCACCAAGTGTCGACGAGAATGGTTTCTGCATGCTTATCGTTTCATCACGCAGGTTTGATGTAAACCTTTTGCGTGAATCCGTTTTACAAGGAGAAGCATTCAGGTTGTTCCCTCCTCTCTCTACTTTCACTTTCCTAGGGACTTCACATCTGTTCTTCATTGGAGAATTGAATCGAAACGCTATCCCATTGTCGCTGTTGTCGTTCCCAATTTGTCCCTGATAATCTGGTTGCCAAACAAGCCTGTTAACAGAAAAACTGTCTACCCCACAACTTTCCCCTTGTCTTCGGGTACGTGTTACTTGCCTCTTCTGCCTTGGAGGCGAGCAATTAACACGCGTTCTTTCAAACTTACCACTCGTGTCAAACTTCATATCCCCGCCTTTAGCCAGAACTCTTGATCGCGTGCATCCATTTAAACCCCTATTCAATGCAACAAAGTCTCTGGTGTCACTACTGTATGGAAAACAGTTCAGTTTCAACTGATCTCTGTTACTTTCCTTACAATAAGCTGAGGGTGCCTGTTGGTCTGTTAAGTGCCACCGCCCACGGTCAACAGACACACCATCGATGGAACACTCGCGTTCTTGATCATATCTCGAGTTACTACTATTCGGTGACGCTTGAGATATCTGCACATCCCTCTTTGATGTAGACTCTGCAATATCAATCAAATTGCCACAGTTTCTGCAAGATGCTGGTGAACTCAATACACCAAGACCTTCACCCTTCGCGGGCTCCGATCTGAGCCCGTTTCCCTGCGGTCTGCGTGCAGCCTGACCGTAACCAATGCTATATCTAGACCTGCTTCTACCCTGCAACCCAGGTTCCAAAATCCTAGTAGCCGCACCCATTAACCGCGATGCATTCCTCTTCGGGTGATGACCAGTGCTCTTAACAGGCGATGCGAGCTTCGGGTGATGATGCTTTCTAGATTGAGACAACACATTCTTCAACTGCAATGCTTCAGCTCCAAACCTACTCACAGATCTTCTATCCACCATTCCAGTCTTCTGAAGCTTTTGAGGCCTCAATTCATGGCTTCTGGATTCCTTTTCGAACACGCGATTATCACCCGCAACTTTCTCCCTTCTCCCACCTCTGGATTCGCCTGAATTGTCTTCCTGAAGCTTATCGCGGTGGCGATCGGATGGCATAGACTCTAACCCCATGAGTCTAGCAACAAGAGTAGGAGTTTGAACTCCATTAACACCATTTTTGTTCTTATTTGGGAAGCCCCCACTGTTTTCATCAGCAATCTAAACACAACAAACACAAGATCATAATATGATATATGATGGTAACGATTTGAATCAAACATTTGATCGAATGCGAATGCGACGTACCAATCGAAGCTTGGGCTGCTTCTCATCACCTCCAAACATCTTTGAAGCTTCTTTCGCACGATCTATCAAATCAGAACAACAACACACAGCAAAACTGTATCAAATTCATATCAAAAGTCGCTAACTTGAATGATTTTGAAGCAAATGATGTTGCAGGTGTTAACCTGGTGGAAGCAATCGTTTGGAGAAAAGCTTCTTCTTCGTCAACCTTCGGTTCCAATCGAAGAGCTGAAAGAACACACCAACACAACCACCATATCCTCGATGGGTCTTCTCCGCAACCGCTAACGACGATGACGTTACACTCGCACTATCGTTCATCTTCTTCACCAAAATGTTGAAAAACAGAGCCTATGATTTCCCCAATTTCAGCTCAAAATCTAACCACATTTTCTTTAGAAATATCAAATTGTCTTGATTCTTTAACAGTTTTTCACTTTTAATTGGTCCAATCGCGTTACTGAATCTCTCGGGCAAGGGGGAACTTTGAAGATAATGATGACAACAGAAGACAGAGGCTAAAATTGACACGAAAGAACAGAGGAATCTTCTGCAAAACCGTACTCCAAAAGCATCAATCAA